>OX608073.1:102039172-102639172 GCA_951509635.1 Eupeodes luniger | reverse complement strand
CACCCCAAATCCTATAGTGATCCCAAGCAAGGGGGTTGCAGGGGGGCAGCATGCCCCCCCTTACATACCTAGCTGTTAGTACGCCGTGCTATCAATTCAAAAAAACTTTTTGCAAACGAAATATTGCCAACTTTTGAATTTTAAAATATTCGGCGTTGTTTCCATTATTTTGTTGGCCTTATTTCTTTTTATAAATCGAAATAAAGCCAAATTGGTTTTATTTCGTTTTGAACAACGAAATAAGGCCAAATTTGAAATTTGGTGTTATTTCATTTGGTACTATTTCACGTCACCACTAAAAACCTACCCGCGCCAGTTGAAAAACCCTATAATAATAAATTGTTAAAATTCTTTCATATGGTTCTTGGTGCTAATACTTATAATTTTTTGTTTTATTTTTATAATAAGCGCACACTCAAGGGATTATTACTACCCTTATTATGTAAGGAAACAGTGTGAGCACTAGGAAAGGGAGAGAGGGGTTAAAAGGAGGAGTCGGGGCACATTGCTTTGAATTCCTAAATATTGCAATGGCTGGGAAAGACAGTGTGTGGCAAGACATTGCACATTCGCGTAGTACGGCTAACGAACGAATCACTGTACTTAACAGTACGACCGAAGTTGGGCTCCAGGGTATAATGATGAGCATTCCTAGAAGCACGAGTATTACAGTTGAACTGTTTAAATGGAGAAATGCAGCTGGCTATTTCTCTAGAGCATAAACCGTTAAAATAACGGTAAAAGAGGGTGAGACAAGAAACTTTAGGGCGATGTTCGAGCGACGTAAATGATCTTATGATGGTATTATCACCAATCAATCTAAATGCTCTACGTTCAATACTGTCTTAAGAGGCTTTAATAAGTTGCAGGAGTACCAGCACAGATATGGGAGTTATACTCAAGCTTTGTACGTATATAAGTTTTGTTGTTAACAGCCATATCAGAGGGGGAGAAAAACTTCTTGCATTTTTGGCGGCGTCGCGTATGTGATCGTTCCACAAGAGGTGGTTGGTGGTACACATACCGAGAATATCGAGATGTTCAGTCTCCTCGATGCAAGTGCCATCCATGGATAATGGCAAGGGGGGTATATCTCGCTTTAACGACACAACACAGCATTGGGTTTCCGAGATAGAACAGAGCCCTGGGGCACACCAGCATTTATTTTGTAGTTTTCAGACTTGAACCCATCCAATACTACTTGTATTGAACGATTCGAAAAGTAATTACTAATCCATTGAAGAAGGGATTCATGAAAGCCGTAAGCACGCATTTTCGATAATAGAGCCTGATGCCAAACTCTATTAAATGGTTTTGAAATATCAAGTGCAATCTTACTTTCTCCAAAGTGATGTAAAGATTTGCTCCACTGTTCGGTGAGATGAACTATGAGATCACCAGTTGACCTATTGCTACGAAAGCCGTATTGTCGGTCATTAAGGAGCTTTCGATCTTCGAGATATTTCTTGATCTGATAATTAATCAGCGTTTTCATGACCTGGGAAAGAAGGGACGTAAGTGCAATCGGTTGGTAATTAGAGGGTGAGGAAAATTCGCCTTTTTTGGGATTCGCTGGACAAATGCAGAGGAGTAGGACAGATGAAAAATCTTACGCAGTGGTTTTGCCAGCGTTGAAGAACACCTCTTCAGAACAATAGCGGGGATACCATCCAGACCAGGTGATTTATGTCTGTTAAGATCTTTTAGGAATCTCGCTACAGTACGAGTGCGAAAAAAGATTGGCTCCTTAGAATCCTAACGCGCTCGATAACAGGCGGAGTCATAACACTCACTGGCAGCGTTGTATTGGCGGCAAACTGCCTAGCAAAGAGATTAGCTTTCTCAATGGAGTGTCATTGACAAGTAGCGTAGGAACCGAGAAAGAGGAAGAATTCCTCATGTTTTTTACAACTGACCAAAAATGTTTACTGGCTTTGGGACATTGCAGTTTTTTTTCCGTAATTTTGGTCATGTACAAATTTGGTCCGTCGAATATGGGCGTTTATAAATTTATTTAAAATTTTGGATTTCACATATTATGAAAACTCATAATCATGTCATAATGTCTTAACTGAACCCACGATCCCAACCAAGCTTATCCCACGGGAAAGCTCATGACAGCAGACAACTCATCATAATTTATGATTTTTATTTTTAGATAAAAAACAATGTTCTAAATATTATCCTCCAATGCTTTCTCCAATTTTATTCTCAAAGATATTAAAAGCATTTACTATTTTGTTATTGTTAACAAGGTTTGTTTAAAAGTTAAATTAATAATCAAGTTTATTTAATTAAAAATTGTTTCGATTTCTGGAATATTCTTTATTATTATATTTGCTCTTTCTTTGCAAATACTTGACCATATTTTTTCGCAGAAAAAAATAAATTTGTTCAGAAATTTTAATTAAATTCATTTGATTTAACACAACAAAAAAAAAACAATTATAAAAAAATAATCGAATGACATTAAATCTTAACATTTTGTATTCTTAAAAAAAAAACAATATCTGTTTGCACAAGGACCCTTCACTTCACACGTACACATATAGAAGAGTATGTTGTGTATGTAGATGCCACAAGCAATTTTGTGAAAAAATATTTTATTTTTTAATTTCATTTGTTATGTCAATATCAAAACCTGAAAGGCTTGTTTTTGTTTTCTGTTTGAATGTGTTTTTGTGATTGTATTTTTTGCAAATACAAACATACGCACTACGAACAATATTTAAGAAAATTAAACAAAATAAAGTTCAATGAAACAACAACAGCAACAGAAAACAATATATAATAACCACACCAACACAAAAGGACGCCATCCAGACGTTATTATAAGGATTCGACAAAATAATGCCGCGTTGGGCATATCCAAGTCACGAAGGATATGCACCACCGCGAAACAATAACAACTAAAAAAAAAAGAAATATTAAAATTGTATGCAAATATTGATGATTAAATCGAAATAAATCGAATGAAGAAATTATTATAAATTTTCTTTTTTCTTTTTATTTTCGATTTCAATATAGAAGCATGAGGTTTTGTGAAGTTTTTACGGAAGGACCCCAACCAGCAAGACCTGGACCTAGAGATAATAGTGCCTAGGGATGGCCCCAACGCTGTCGATTTAATGATGACAGGCGTTGCATATACAATTTTTACTTGAGGGATATGTGTTTTTTTGAATTTTACAAAATTAAACTCATGATGATGGCAACATGTGAATGGTATTGTATATATCCTTACTATGGTCGATTGTGTCCTTCATTATATTAAAACAATCATAAAACACAGGGGATTGAAGAATTTAATTTCCTCCATGGAATTAAAATTATGATAATGTGTATTGTATATGAAATTTTGTTGTTTAACATTGTTCCTAGAATTTATACGGTTTACTCATACGCATTCGATTTATTTGAAAATATGTAATGTGGAAATAAATAACATATTTTCTATAGATTTTTAAGAAGAAAATTTATATTTTATAAAATGTATTTTTATAATACTCGTAAAAGGTAAGGACTCTCTCTTGGAAAGAGAATTTACTGTTAATTTGACGTCAATTCAGGGAAATAACTCAAACGCAAACAAGAATAATGATTTTTTTCTGTTTTTTTGCATAGAAGGATCTTTACTTAACAAGTAAATTCTAAAAAATATCTTACTGTCATAAACTTTTACACTTTTGTTATGAAATGATAAACTAATTGAAAACAAACCTCATAAAAATGGCAAAAGTTGATAGCCAAAACAGAAGTTGATAGCCAAAAACTTGGTGAAAAATTTAGCGAAATGATAAGTGGAATAATTAAATAAAACATGATGGGTTAATACTTGCTTTTTTCTTTTAGCAAATGAATAGTCTTTTCATTTTCTATGCAAAAACAGATCTTTTGAAAGTTAATAGAAATTGTTCAATTTGTTTTCAATTGATAGCGAAAAATACCTAATAATTTGTCAGAAATTTAGAAGTCGATTATTGATTTTAAACTTTATTATTGTTAGATAATATTTTGAGCCTTGTGTCAGAAGCGGAGAAGATGGGTTTAGTGGTGAATGTGGGTAAGATTAAGTTTATGCTGTCATCAAAAAAGTACATTGAACGACGACGTTTTGTACAAAACCTGTACCTTGGAGAGCTATAACTTTGAGGTATAGTTAAGGGCTTTGTATATCTAGGCACCACTATAAATTCAGACAACCATACCTGCGCTAAAATCAAACGGGGAATAACTCTTGCAAATTCATGCTTCTTTGGAATTAGAAGGCAATTAAGTAGTAAAGTTCTCTCTCGAGCATCTAAAGTCACCATCTATAAGACGCTCATCATCCTGGTTCTCATTTATGGAGCTGAAGCTTGGAACCTGTCAAAGAAAGATGAGAGCGTTTTAGGATACTTCGAGAGGAAAGTCCGTCCCGGAATGTAGCGCTACCTTAAGTATTGGTAGGTATAGTTTTGAGTTGAACAATAATTTAATTGCATGCTTGCAAAAGTTGATTTGATAAAGTCAACAAAAAATTTAAAAAAATGTTTCTAGGCTTTAAAAAGAGGTTGTGCATTTCTTACTTTATTAATGTTCTTGTTTATTGGTCTGTAAAATAAAAAAGGTTATACTAAATATAAAATTGAAAACTTGGGGAAACATGTTTTTTATTAATTCGAATATGCTTAAGGTTTGGGAAAGGAAATTATGTTTTAGCCAATATGCTTAGTGAATAAATAAAGAGTCTTTTGATAACTTTGAAGTCCACTGAGCGAAAAAGTCTGATCCAGAAAAAATAAATTAATTCTTTTGACATATTAAATGATCAAATATTTATGTACACACATTTCATTTCAGAATTTCACACTCAAACATAATGAGTGATTAATTTTTATACTTGTGATATGAGCTTATTGTAATCGGTCCGATTTTTTTGAATTGAAAATGTTGACATTTCTCGACGTTTCAATATTCCTAGTATCTAACTTAGCGATAAGAGAGTGTGTAAGTTCACAAATTCGTACGTTTGTGATACCATTTTTCATCGTCCATATGTCAAGAACCAGTAAATATATCGAATTCAAATAAATTTTGATCTACCGATAATAACATCCAAAAATACAGGAAACTCTTTAAAAAATTTGAGTGTTTTTTTTTTACTATAGCAAATTAAAAGTGGCACCGTTCTATTCAAACTACATATCGTCCACATCCGCATCTTTCAAATACGGCCTGATGAGCCTAAAAACCGCCTGTGCAGTACGAGCTGTAAGAGCATGCAGTAGTGTTTTCACATCTCGTAAGGACTCGGTTTGCTCAAATTTGTTCACGACTTTTCCGATTTTACACTCTATGTATTTCGATTTGAAAGCCGAAAGCTTTCTTCGATTGTGTATCTTTCGATGGTTCAAATTGAGTTAGTCTGAAATTGAAAAATTTCAAATAAAATGCAGACAAAATGTAACCATCCTTTACTTGAGTCGAAAACCTATTCTTATCACTTTTTTGTTGTTTTTTCTTTCAAGATTTTCTTGTTCTGTAAAGAAAATGTGTTAACTGAATTTTTCTAAAATATAAGCTTAAATTTAGCAACATTTTTTTGCATATCATAAAATAAGTTTTGGTTCAATATCTGTACAAAATTTGGATCAATTTAAGCAGCATTTTTTGAAAGGTGTTTATTTCGTATGAAAAAATAAATACCAATCGAATTTTTTCTAAGAACTTTATCTTTCAATAAAATTTTGCATAGAATTAAATAATTTTAAAGTCAATACCTTCACCCATTCTCGAAATAATTGAATCCAACATAAGTTAGCGAAATATTTTTAGTTGATTCCTATTTTTTATAAACAAAGAAAAACAGATTTATGGTTTTTTATAAAAATTAAAACAAATTTTTAAACTTATATTTTGTTTTAGATAAAATAAGTTTAAAGACATATGGGGCATATTCATAGATGTTTGCTAAACTCTTGCTAAATTGTTACTAAGCAAGTCCAGAGTTTAGGCTATTTATAAATAAATTTAAACCTAAGTTTAGGACTAAGTCTGTGGTTTAACTATTAACATAGGAAATGCTGTGTTTAAGTAGTTATTTTATTATCACAGCCAAATGTCATATTTGATTTGTATTTGTAAATTGAAAAATAAATCATATCAAATAAATTTTACGTAAACTTGCTTTCCAGAAAAATGTCAATTGATACCGCAATTGAAGACCAGTTTTCCTGTCGTTCGCGTTTTATATTTTCCTCGTTGTTTATGTAAAAAATTATAGAACGTTGTTAGTTGTTTTTTTTGATTTTTTATTAAATAGTTTTGTTTTACTTACTTTTTTCGCCATCCAATTTGAGGAATGACAGCACAAAATAAAAAATTTGAAAATATAACAGTATTTTTTTTTCTTTGACCTGTCATTTGAAGTATAATTGTAGTAGAATACAACTTAGCCTGAAGTTGCAGAAAAATTGGCTATGAATAAGAACTGTGTTTATTTTACCAACAAGCCTTAAACTATAGATCAAGAAATCAGGACTTTAGTAATTCTCTATGAATACGCCCCCAAAATCTTTAATTTTTGAAAAGATATTGGAGTCGAAAATTTTTAACCACCTTATAAAAAAAACCTTTGCTTCGATTTTCTCCAAATTTTACCAGATGTCAAAAACGTTCTTTTTGGTTGTTTAAATTTATTTTGGAGATTAAATCAATGATTGTTCGTTTAATATTCGAGGTAACAAATATTTGTTTCACTTTTTTTTTATTTATAGAAAGAAAGTTAATTGATTTTTTTTCAAAATTATATTCAACAGTCCCTTTGTGAGAAAACACATTTCATGGCAAGAAAACCAATTACAATAACTTCCAATGGGGAAGTTAATATTTAAAAGGAAATCTCAAATGTTTTGAAACTATAAAAAAAGATTGTTCATTTCTTACTTTATTAACATTCTTGTTTTTGTTTTAAGATCTAAGAATAAATAGTCGTCTGCTAACTTTTAAGTCAACTGAGCAAAATAATTCTGAAACAGATTATTTCAATTAATAATTGATGTTACATGATAAGTGGTCAAATATTTATACACATTTCTTTTCCGAAATTTACACTCAAACAAAATAAGTGATTTATTTTTAAAATTGATATGATTTTCTTGCTTACTGGATGACCAAATAGCGAAAATGTATTGTAAAGGTTTAAAACGACTTTTCTACAATAATTAATATTTATCAACACGTTAACAAAAAAAAAAATTTGCGAAAAGTATTTTACTCAAGAAAAGGTTTTTTGGAACCAGCGAGAAAATACGCTTTTATGAGTTAAAAATCTTTGATATTGATTTTATCAAAATAAATTTTATTTTTCTTGTGCTCAGTTGATTTCAATTACAATTTAAATTTAATTTGAATATTTGTATTACTTTTTAACTTCCAAATTTAAAATACCATACACATAACTTTTTATACCTTAAGGTCAAAGGACCTTCATTCAACGCTAATCACCGTATAAAATAACTATTTCATATAAATTATACCATTTGAACAAAAATCACGTCCGGGATTTGAAAATAATTCCAATATATACGTATTTATATGCCTCTGCTCAAAACACATCATTGAATTCGAATTTGCAACTTCTGAAGTCTAAATATACATATGTATGTTTGTTATAGTTAGTGTTAATAAATGTGTAAATAGGTTAAAAATCACATAATAGTTATCAAAAGCTCAGGTTAACATCACGTACCAAAAACTGGCACTTATCATAAATATATAGGGTTGATTTTATTCGAAGATCTACAAAAAAGGTGCAATAAACTCGTATTTTCACATCATTATAAAATATCAACACAAATAATTTTGTCAAAGGTCACACCCAGAGTGCGTGTGAGCAGAAATACGAGAACCTAAAATAAGAAAATTCTCATACTCGAATATAAGTTGAGAGATCCTTAAGCTCGATTTAATTTAACAAAAACACATGTTGTCGTCCCTAGTTCACTCCACTTTCCTCAATATAGGCACAATCATGTGTTATTCCTTTTCGGTCGTTTGTTGATTTCTTCTTCGAACCTTTGAACATATTAAATGTGTTTCATATCTGCAATTCTTTTGGAAAGGATTTTTCTTTTCGTTTTATCCTTATCGAAAAACGAGAAAGTTGCTTCGACAGCGATAAACTTTGACAGCAAAAGGAAACTCATTTTGCAGTGATTTTATCTTAACTACGTACCTATTTGTTAATGAGATCACATACAATCGATAACCAGAAAATGGACACACTCCAAAGGGAAGTTAAAGACTAAAGGTATGAAGGACAAAGCAAAGCTTCAAGGAAGTAAGCATTAAAGAAAAAATCATAGAAATCTTTAAAAATATATAACACTACATATGCATGACATGTTGTGTTGAATTACTCTCTCTCTCCTTAAATAGAAAAACAAAGTTAAACCCAATATTTACAATAAAAAATGTCCTTTCAACAACCTTGGAAAGGGACAAAGTGAAGTCATATGAACTTGAGTCGTGGCTATAGAAATTGGTTATGATTGTGAAGGAATGGGTAAGTAATTTGACAGTTTAAAAAGAAGCTAATTAGTTGTCGAAATTTTATTTTTGTTTAAAAATGTCAATTTGGTCCCTAAATTTTGTCTATGTTTTTTCGCCAATTAATGATCAACTTAATCTTTTGCGCAAAAATGTTACATTGAGAGCAAACAAGACATACATTTAAATTTGTAAAGCGTAGTTACATTTTATAGGCCGATGTCATGTTTTTTCTGGATGCCTTCGTCTGACATTTCTCAATTTCAGACTAACTCAATTTGAACCACAGGAAGATACAAAATCGAACAACGCGTTAAAGTTATTCAAGCTTATTGTGAAAAATCTAAACAAACCGGATATGAAGAAGATGTAAAAACACCAATGCAAGCTTATACTGCAGAAAATATTGCCATTGTTCGCGATAGTATGGCTGAAGATCCGTCGACCTCAACTCGTCGTAATGCCAAACTCTGACGTTAGTCGTTGATGTACATTATGCATATTGTATTGCAATCACACGCTTACAAGCTTCAATTGACTCAAGAAGTAAAGCCTCTTAACCATTCAAGCGTCGTCAACGGTCAGTATTGTGGCAAGAAATAGCAACAGTGGATGATCAATTTTCTATGAAAAGCATCGTCAGTAATAAAACACATTTTCAACTCACCAGATTAGTCAATAAGCGGAATTGCAGCATTTGGGCGAATGATAATCCTAGTGATTGTCGAAAAACCAATGCACACACAAAGAGTGAATGTTTTAATCAAAATCCACATCGGTATTTAAAATTTAACCACCACAAAGATTTCATTCGAGACAAATCGAAATTGAATTTAAGGTTAAATGAAAAAAAACAAAAACAAACAATGGAAAGTTAAAGGTTTTGGGTTCGATCCCTGCCTATGCCACCTAAAGTTTTTTTCACAGGTACTGCCTCTTGCAAGGAATTGACAAATTCTCCAAGATTAATTCTTGTCATAAAAAGTGCTTTCTCAAATTAGCCGTTCGGATTCGGCTTAAAAATTGTAGGTCCCCTCCATTCCTGACAACATTACTCGCACACAGGAATGGTTGAGTGTATATCACTAGACCTTACTTCTCAACGGGCTGTTGCGCCATCCAGTTTATTTTTGTATACATAAAATTGTTCAGTTTTAATTTAAAGATATTTTTAGTATGCAGTTATTTAAAGTTTATTAATATACGTTTTACATTTCAATTTCATTTAAAAGAGGCTGGGATGCGACCCACACAGATAACTTCCCATCCCGTCTGTCGATTTGTCTTGCTTAAAACTTCGTATGTTTTCGTATTTTGTCAAAAAAGTTGTCAGTTGAATTATTCTTAAAAATTTAAGAATTACCAACAATATGTTGCATATTATAATGAAATGGTTTGATTTCAAAATCTATTTATGTTAACGAGATTTTTAGTCGAAACCGATTTTTACCAATTTTAGTAGCATTTCTTAAAAGTTTTATTTCTTAAATTGAATCTATTGTTCACGAGATATAGAGAACCGAGCATCAATTTTTACCAAATTTTTATAATAATTTTTGTAGATTTTATTTTTTTATGAAAAAACGGACTTTTGGATTTTTATAAAAAAATTACTAAAATCGAAAACAGTATTTTCTGTGAGATACAATTAATTTGAAGCCAATATTTCATATTTTTGAAAAGATATTTGAGTCGAAAATCAATTTTTACCAACTTTAAGTAATGTTTTTTTTTGTTTTTTTATTTTTTATAAAAAAAACTGTCAATTCGATTTTACGCAATGTTGACAACAATATTTTTTAAAAGATAAAAGTAGTTTAAAGTCAATATCTTAAAGTTTTGAAAAGATTTTTGAGTCTTAAATTAATTTTTACCAACTTTTATTAATTTTTTTTAGGTTTTTATTTTTATAAAAAAACTCTCAATTCGATTTTTCTCAAAATTTTACCAGATGTTAAAAACGTTATCTTTCGTTGTAAAAAAATTGTTTTGGATATACATAACATCATTTTTTGTTCGTACAATTTTTGAGGCGACAAATATTTGTTTTCAGTTTTTTTGATTTATAAAAAAAACCGTTAGTTTTATTTTTTTTCCAAAAATATATTTGTTTGGTATCACGTTACAATAAATAATATAACAAATTTTTGAGAATCCTTTCTGCATCTTTCGGCATTATTATCTGTATAACAAAATTTATTTGAAGTCGATATCTCTACTGGTTCTTGAGCTATGGACGACGAAAAAACGCCGCGAACGTACGGACGTACGAACGTACGTACACACGCACGCACAGACATCTCTCTAAAAATCTTTTATTTCGGGACCTTGAAACGTCGAGAAATATCAAAATTTTCACTTGGAAATCGGACCGATTACAATACCTCGCTATGGGAAGTTAATAACGACCCGTTTCTGAGATAACGAATTTAGAATCAAAAATAAAAGCAATGACATTTTGATTGAGACAATAGGAGAGCTTGTGAAGAAAAATTATTGAAATCGGTTGATTAGTTCATGAGAAAACTTAAAAAATAACGGTTCTATGTTGGGTATCCTTCTGGAGCAAAACAGAAATATATATATAAAAATGTAAGTTAATACTTTATCATAATAAATGTTTAAGTTTTTTTTTCATGATGGAAAAAATCAAGAAAATAAAAAGTAGAAATGAAAGAAAATTAGTCCTAAAATACACACACATGTTAATTTCTAAAGTTAAATTTTGTATTAAAGATTAAAATTTTCATAATAGTTTTTTCAGTTTTCAAAAATTTCAATACGATTTAGCACTTCTTCATGAAAGCAAATCTGATGAAAGTTAAAAAGGTCTTAATTCAAACTTAAAGACAATTCCAACAAATTTTTGATATATACATTGAACCATACCTGATTTTTATTAGGATTCTTAATGACCACAATGGAGGTAAAGTTATAGTCCCTAGAAACCAACAGAATGTATGTACATATATATACTTACAGAGCATTTCGGATGTCATTGATTCTTTGGCCCATATTATATAGCTCCAATATTGTCCCTTTACCATATTTGTTTCTGAAATCATTAAATAAATAAATTAAATTATTTAACTTTATCACCTTGTTTTTCTTTATTTTTCTATTTGTTTGTTTATTATATTATATGACGTTTAGACGTCAAAAACTAATACCGTCAATAGGCAAGTTCAGAAATGATAAAATAGTCTTAGGAATAGACAACGTAAGCGACTTATATAAATAAGATTTACAACGAATCCGAAAGGGTTCCCGTTTACTCATGACTCACCATGAGTAAAATTCTTAGAATTCTGTAAACGACCTCAATATTTCCTATCAACGTGATCTAAAGCGTCGTATGCCCAAATCTGCCTTAAAAGCTTCGTTAGTTGTTGTTTTTTTTTTTTCTTCAAATTTGCTAATTTAAAATAATTTGGAATGTGACCAATTAGGCCGTTTCGATTCACAAATATCAAAGCTCCCAATAAAAATTGTAGATCAATTACATTATGTTAACAAACAATGCATATTTATAGTTAAACCAGAAGTTGTTTCAAAGAAGTGTTCGCAAAATTTATAATCTGAAAAACAAACAAAAATTGAAAAACGAATTTAATACTGCCGACATCAATTTTATAGTTAAGAAGTTCATATTGCTTTATTTTAAATTTTTGTGGAAGTTGCAAAAATACTCATAAGCAATTAATTTGCATATATAAGAGTTCTGAAAAAATGGAAACCAGAGTTCCCATTTATTTATTTGCGCTTAATGTAAGCAATTAACATATAGGACCTTAGGGTAGACTAAAACCAATTTTTATTAAGTTTTTTATTTTGTTTAGGCTTGAGCCCCAGGGCCCAAATATTAGTTTTTGATTAGCAAATAACTTAAAAAAAAAACTTAGAACGAGTTGTAGAGATTGTTTCTAAGGGAGGAAGAACTGATATGGAAGTCAAAGGTGTTATGCACATTGTGCTATACGGTGCATTCTTGTGATAGGCTCAAAAAGGCCATAATTTGAATGATGGTGAAGATAGTGAAAATGAGGGGCCTGCCTGAAGTTCCTTATATTAGTATAGATATGAATCTTTTCTAGAAGAAATGGTGAGTCTATGGTCCCTGCTGAGAGCTGGTGTAGAAAGAGACTGTCAGCGACTTCGCGGCCTTTGAAACGATCTTCATAAGGTGGTAGGAATAGATTATCACCCCTGTGTTGCACAGATTCAATTATTTAAGAGTGATAGTTCAGTTATCAGATGAGGAGACCAGACTTGACTAACGCATTCAAGGAGAGTTCTAACAAAGGTTGTGTTTAGGGACCTAGTGACAAAGGGGTTGGAGAATTCTTAATACTTAATACTTAATACTTAATACTTAATACTTAATACTTAATACTTAATACTTAATACTTAATACTTAATACTTAATACTTAATACTTAATACTTAATACTTAATACTTAATACTTAATACTTAATACTTAATACTTAATACTTAATACTTAATACTTAATACTTAATACTTAATACTTAATACTTAATACTTAATACTTAATACTTAATACTTAATACTTAATACTTAATACTTAATACTTAATACTTAATACTTAATACTTAATACTTAATACTTAATACTTAATACTTAATACTTAATACTTAATACTTAATACTTAATACTTAATACTTAATACTTAATACTTAATATTTAATACTTAATACTTAATACTTAATACTTAATACTTAATACTTAATACTTAATACTTAATACTTAATACTTAATACTTAATACTTAATACTTAATACTTAATACTTAATACTTAATACTTAATACTTAATACTTAATACTTAATACTTAATACTTAATACTTAATACTTAATACTTAATACTTAATACTTAATACTTAATACTTAGTACTTAATACTTAATACTTAATACTTAATACTTAATACTTAATACTTAATACTTAATACTTAATACTTAATACTTAATACTTAATACTTAATACTTAATACTTAATACTTAATACTTAATACTTAATACTTAATACTTAATACTTAATACTTAATACTTAATACTTAATACTTAGTACTTAATACTTAATACTTAATACTTAATACTTAATACTTAATACTTAATACTTAATACTTAATACTTAATACTTAATACTTAATACTTAATACTTAATACTTAATATTTAATACTTAATACTTAATACTTAATACTTAATACTTAATACTTAATACTTAATACTTAATACTTAATACTTAATACTTAATACTTAATACTTAATACTTAATACTTAATACTTAATACTTAATACTTAATACTTAATACTTAATACTTAATACTTAATACTTAATACTTAATACTTAATACTTAATACTTAATACTTAATACTTAATACTTAATACTTAATACTTAATACTTAATACTTAATACTTAATACTTAATACTTAATACTTAATACTTAATACTTAATACTTAATACTTAATACTTAATACTTAATACTTAATACTTAATACTTAATACTTAATACTTAATACTTAATACTTAATACTTAATACTTAATACTTAATACTTAATACTTAATACTTAATACTTAATACTTAATACTTAATACTTAATACTTAATACTTAATACTTAATACTTAATACTTAATACTTACTTAACACGATCAACATGGGCTCGAAATTTTAACTGATAGTCGCAAATAACTCCTAGATTGTGATAGAAAAGACAGAATTAGTGGTAACATCGTGCTCGGGAGGAAAAATGTGATCGATTACGGGTTATTGCACTATGCACCAAGTCTGAAAAGAGTGAAGACTATTTTGAAGTAAGACAGAATCAGATGGAGTAGAAATAGCCTTCATTATTTTCATGTCAACATCGTATACGGTTAAATTATCAATGACATTAATAATTTCGTTGGTATTTAAGACAAATATCATAGGACCGAAGTAGCTCCCTTGAGGAACTCCTGAGTTTGCTCAAAATGGGATCGAAGGTTGACAACTTCAAAACAACTACTAAATCGGCGCGGCGGTTCTATACCTACATATGTACGATCTGAGCCATAAAATAAAAAAGAGTGCCAAATCAAGGGCAATAATCTTAAGATAAATAATTTGTTGACTATTTTTATTCTGAAGTGATAACTCCCACTTCATTTAATTTCTCTAATTCGTTTAGAGTTTTAGACACTAATGCAGTGTGATTGGTTGTAGTGAATTTGCTTTTAAAATAAAGACATTTTGTGAAGAAAAAATAGGTCTACAATGAAAATAGAGAGAAGCGTAAACAATACTTTCGAAATGCTTGGGAATCGACATCTATTTTCGCTGAAAATAATTTTTAAAAAATCATGATCCTCCGTCAAACCTTCACTTTCTTGTAAAAATCAGTTTTGATATTTGGTATTTTGTTCGTATGTTTAGTTTTCTAATTTCTGGTATACCATTTCCTATTTTTGATTTTCCGTAACTTTAGTTGTTTTTGTAATTCGTAATTTTGTCTTTCATGTTTTTTCTGTCGTTTTCCATTTCACTGTTTTTAAAAATAGTTACAGATTTAAATCAAATACAAACAAAAAACTTTCTTGTATTCGTAAGACAATCTTACAGACATAATTCAAATAAGACACTTAAATGTTTTGATACAATTTAAAAGAAATCTATGACTTTAATTTTGAACCAACTCTAGTAATTGTATGTTTTCAGTTTCAGTCGAAAACAAATAAACAAAATTTGTCCTTTATAGCAATGATGTCTTTCATAAACTTGGATAAACAATTTGATAAAAATCTTAATTTTTAATCCAAAATCACAACATTATTATTTTATTATTTTACTTTAACATAGAAGTCACAAGCCTCTTTAGACCTACATCTACATTATATTTACATACGTATGTACAATACATACGGATGTACAATAAGTATATGTTTAGCTTAAGTGTTTTCTAAGTTATCATTATTAAATGTTATTACTTCATTATTCTCAGCTTCTGTAAGCCTTTAATTTTTGGCAGGAAATACTTCCCTTATCTGCCTTTCCCTGTTTCCCTTCTCTTGTTCTATTATTCACACGGAAATTAATACCCTAAGCTCAAATAATATACATATATACTCGACTTATATATATATATTTTGTAAGTATATATTGCTCATTCTCTGTTAATTGAATTTGAGCCTAAACACTCCTTGTTTGTTAGCATTACGCATCATGTTATGAAATTATGCATCAACATTTCACAAATATGTAGGAACTCATATGGTAACGGTAGTTAGGTAGGGTAAGTCATATATACATAAGTTGTTTAGGCATAATTCCCACAAAAACATTGAATGTACTCGTCCTAGATATGTTTTTGGAAAATCTGTTTAAAATTATAGTTATATCATCCAGCTTTTGGTGTAAGTATAATTTTGCAGAGCTATAGAACAAACTTAAGCTTCTCTCTGTGTGTTCCTGATGACAGCTTCTGTCACATAAACACGACAAGAGAGAGTCATCCTATGCTGATGTCCTTCTGCAGGACGACCGACACGACGCGACGACGAGAAAGAGAGAGAGAGATGCATGGACTTGTAAATCGTTGGCCAACAATAACACATTAAATTGAATCCATATCCGAAGCATTCATCTATGAAGGAAACATTTCAAATTTCTGTATACCGGAGTTTTGAATTCGGCTCAAAGAAATCTTTCACCCACTTCCTGCACGCACCCTGCACCATACATACTACATATATCGCATCGGGATGATGTTTTTCGTCCTGGGTAACTAATATCACACACACACAGTCCAGTTTTGAGGAACAACTATTGTAAGGACGATGGTCTGTCGTCATCATCATCAACATGGTCGTTCGTCTGAAGCCCTGTGGCTAATGTTAATGCAAAGCAGGGGGCGGTAGCACTATCATCATGTATGTGTGTACGTCGTTGGGATTGTGTCCTGCCACATGAACGGAAGCAGTATGAATTATTAGCGACGTTTGTCACAATGATGCTGCTGGTACTGCTTCTGCTTTTGCTGTGACAGTTGGAAGCCTCCCTGAAGCTCTCTCTCTCTGATGCTGGACATGTGAGGACGACCGACATGAAAAGTAATTTTCGGTTTTATGTAAATTTTCCAAAATAGGACATGATGTTGCGAATCAACGCCGGGGAGGTGTTCAGCACACTTACTGGGTTCCTCTATTTGCAATGCGGAGTCAAAACACCACCCTTGGCTAAAGAACGCGTTGCACGTTGCTTGTCGTCGTCCTCACCGTTCTCGTCGTCATCCTCGTTATCATAGTCCTTGCTCAGTCAGCGAGCTTTAGCTCCATCATCATCAACATCGTCTCCTCACCCATTCTCCCTTAGCAATCCATTTAAATTTGTGTTTTTGGAACTACCAGTACCAGTATCAGTCCAACAGTGTTAAAAACGGCTGTTTTTCCAAACAACCTGCTTTGAGGCATTTAGACAACCAAAGAGAGAGAGAGAGACGACAGAGAGTAAGAGTGAGAGACACGAGATGAAAATAATTACACTTTTGTGGATAAAGGCTGATAAGTGTCATGCCATAATGTTTGCTTCGAGCATATTTGAACAGGCAGGCGATATGTGTGATGCGATATGACATTATGCCATTGCGGACGGGACAGGACATAAGGGGGTATAGTCAAATGCATTTCATGAGGAGTTCCTTCCGTTTGTTTTTATAGTGAGTCAGTGAATCAGCAGTGAGTGGGAGAAAGAGAGAGACGTTCTATTATCATTGGCACTAGCGTTAATTTAAGTTGAACTGAAAACATTCTGATCCTGACACAGTTGAAACATTTCATATATGCAGTTTTTGAAATAAATGTCAATCCATAGCTAATCTATTATTTTCCATTTCAATATGTACACATTGATGATTGATTTAATATGATTTTATAATATAGAATTTAGTTTGAATCAGCTATTTTGATATAATATTTATTTATAAACGTTACGCATCATCACGCAAATATTTGCTATCATAAACATTTTATCTAAAATACAACAACTTAACTAATTGACTGATAATATCAGTTATATGTGTGTGTTTGTATTAATATACATATTATATTGTATATTTGCACAGACAAAGGCAACTAGATAATATATGTATATGTATATTAATCACAATTGATACTGATTAGTGAATTTGATTCACATGGTTGGATAAATGCAATATATTCATTTAAGACCAAGAGTTCAATTCTCTAACTAACCTAAAATAATAATAATTATTATTATCATTATCATGCTGCAATAGGCATAAAGGAAGTCAAACAAATAATGGAAAATTGATTAAATCAATCAGAATAATCAAGAAGCTCCATTATACACATCAACTTGAATCAAATAGCTCATTATATTGAAACTGTTGTTAAAAGGATATTGTGCTAGTTTAAATGATTTGTTTTTATTTGAGATATGATTGTCATTTATGAATTAAAATACATAAAGCGTTATCAATAAGAGAGAGGTCATATGCACACTTGTCACAATCAGAAGATGAATGCCTGGACAGGACATACGAAACAAAATCATCTAAAGGTAATAATTCCTGAAGACTGTATTAAGAGCCATAATAATAAGTTTTGTCTTGTCGCCTATTTCGTTTAAAACAATTTTCAGCTGCTAACATTTTTCTAAAGGAAGCCATAATATCAGACTTTATTTGAAAAGTGAAAATTAACCGTTCGGATTCGGCTTTAAACTGTAGGTCCTCTCCATCCTTGACAACATAACTTGTACACAGGAATGGTTGCGAGTGGTAAGTCACTAGCTCCTAGTTTTCAATAGACTCTGGCGCAACTTAATTTATTTAGGGCAAAATGAGTCGATTAAAAAATATTTAAAAAATTAGCCGTTTTGGAGGTTGTCGAAAGTAAAAATGTAATTTTTGAATGCTTATGTTGTTTCAAGGGACTTAAACCCATTCCTTTGAAAATTGAATTACAGCTTATTTACAATCTGATGGTGCTTTTCGTTAATAGAAAACTCTCTTTTGTAGAAAAATCATTTACGATATCGAAGTTAATTCTTAGTTTCACTACTCCTTGGTCACTTCTTCGTTTTCAAAATTTTCTTCAAAACGATTCATTTTTTTATAAATTATTTTACAACAACTTTGCAAAAGAAACATTTTTGTATAAACTCTCAAATTGCATTGAGGAATATCTACGATGTCGATGGATTACAGAACTTCTACAAAATGAGACATTTTTGAAATTGATATGAACCACTACGTTAACCCCAAAGATTCAAAATTCGTGTTCTTTGGTAGATTCGTCAGAAATAGCCGTCCATTGTATATTAAGCTATTATTATCTTATTATTTTTCGACAACTATTCAACAAAATCTAAAAGTGACAGTTTTTTTTTTGCAAAAAGTAAAAATATAAACAAAATACTTCAAAGTTAGTAAAAATTAGTTTACGACTCAAATATCAAATGTTTTTTTTTAGGTTTTTATTTTTTGTAGGACAACTTTTTTATATAAAAAAAAAACTGTCAATTCGATTTTTCTCAAAATTTTACCAGACGTTAAAAATGTTAGTCTTCGTTGCAAAAAACTATTTTGGAGATAAAATCATTTTTTGTTCGTAAGATTTTCGAGGTGACAAATATTTTTTTTCAGTTTTTTTGATTCATACAAAATACGCTAATTGGAATTTTTTCCAAAAATATATTTGTTTGGTACCACTTTACAATATATAACCTAAAATTTAATTTAAGTCTCTAGCGTTATTGATTCGTGAGATACTTAAGGTTAACCAAAATTTTCACTTTTTTTTTAAATTGCTATATAGTAAAAAAAAACACCCACCTAATTTTTTTGAGAGCATCTTTCTGCATTATTATCTGTATAACAAAATTTATTTGAAGTCGATATCTCTACTGGTTCTTGAGCTATGGACGACGAAAAAACGTCGCGAACTTACGGACGTACGAAAGTACGTAAACACACACACACAGACATCCCTCTAAAAATCTTTTATTTCGACTCTAGGAACCTTGAAACGTCGAGAAATATCAACATTTTCAATTTGACAAATCGGACCGATTACAATAACTTCCTATGGGAAGTTAAAAATTGGGTGTCGACTGAAGTATCTTATGAACAAAGGAAGATGATGACTTTAAACTTATTTTATCTTACATAAAATGTTGTTTTAAATATGTTGTTAAACTTTTAGAAAAATCTACAAACGGGTATGGTTAGGAAATTATAAGTGTGGGTCGCATCCAAGCCTCTTCTTTCTTCATATCATCAGGCTGTAAAGAAAAATGAAACGTGTCCTGTCACTATTAGGCCACTAACGAACGGTGAACTATAATTATCTGAGACTTGATGCCTTTAAAAACCGAATACCTTTCGCTCCACTATCTCCCACTCCCAT
The DNA here is from genome assembly GCA_951509635.1 of Eupeodes luniger. Taxonomy (NCBI): domain Eukaryota; kingdom Metazoa; phylum Arthropoda; class Insecta; order Diptera; family Syrphidae; genus Eupeodes; species Eupeodes luniger. The sequence goes on along the minus strand of OX608073.1, from coordinate 102,619,213 downwards.
TCGCGCACAAAAATATTTCTTAGGTTACGTCCTTTGAAGTGGCACATATAATTTGCCTTTGCAGGTATGTATAAAAAAGAAATTAGAAACTAACAATTCTTTTTTGAGTCGTGCCATAAGTCCTGTTACAAAACTTTAGGACCTTGTTGCTCAAAACATCCAATTGATATGAAATGGTTACCTGTTACCATAGAGTGAGAAAATAGAATCGCAATAATTATACCTAACATATGTAGGTATGCAATGAGTTCTGGCGAAATTGTCTTGTTTTTAAAACCACTGGGAACACTGGCAATATTGTTCCACAATTGGATTCTCCACCAGTTTCCTATATGTCTTCAAGAATAGATGACAGCCCAAAAAGTCAGAGGGCTGCCCACATTTGTACTCTTATAAAACCAGTACGACTAAATAATCATTTTGGGAAGGTAAAGATCTATTTCAATGCTGTTTAGGAAGTGGGGTTATCGACGCTTTACTGCAGATCATTTGTTAACACCTCCACTCCAAAAAGTTATTGTGGAAAGATTCAAAGGGATTTTACTGTGGCAGGAGAGAAATAATCTTGAAATAGTTCTTTCTTTTTCAATGAAAAGATACCCTTTTTAATGGAGATAGATGGATTCTTCTATGGAATTCTGGTGAGAAACATTTAGAGAAGCTTAAGATTTGCTTTTGAGAAGTCCATATTTTAATCATTTCTATTATTTGTGTGGTCAGAATTGGAGAGCGTGCTTAAGAGACCTCTCACAGAAATTTTTTAATTCTTAAGATAAATTTAACAGAGGCAGTGTCAAAAAAATCAGTGGAAACAGTGAGTGCTGCTATAGGTCGAAAGCTACAATGTTTAGAGACTGTGTGGTCCTTTGAGCAGATTTCCCATGTGAGGAACAGACATCAGACTGATGCAGGGCGGAAAGTGTGACTCATGTAAACATTCGGGGTTGGGTGTTCATGAGGGGTTGGGTGTTCATGAGGGGTTGGGTGTTCATGAGGGGTTGGATCCTCTAGAATGACATAATGAGACATATTTTGGAGCTGAAATATTTAAAGCTGGGGTCGGTCATTTTGAGTGAAACTACTTTTTTAACTAAACTAATATTATGGTAATACCCGTGGCATGATGGTTAGTGCGTTTGACTGTCATTTCAGAGGTCTTGGGTTCGATCCCTGCCTATGCCATATAAAGCTTTTTTTTTCTTGTCATGAAAAAGTGCTTTCTCAAATTAGTCGTGCGGATTCGGCTTAAAACTGTAAGTCCCCTCCATCTCTGACAACAGTACTCGCACACAGGAATGGTTGAGAGTTGTAAGTCACTAGGCCCTAGTTCTCAAAGGACTGTTGCGCCACCCGATTTATTTATTTTTTAATATTGTAGCCAAATAAATGAAACAAAAGTGAATAACAAACATGTTTTATGCTTGTAAGGGAACTAATAGCACGACTACTAGGTAATATGTACATAATAAAATAATAAAGGTTGAAATTATTAAATGTAAGTATTTTTAAAGCTTACATTTTTCAAATTGCAGAAAATATCAGTAAAACTCCCCATTTTGATCCTAAGTTCAGCCAACAACTACATCAACTCAAGGTATCTAAGGAATTTTGGGATACTCGAATAGATAAGTTGATAGTTACTTACTCGTACCCTTCTTTTTTATCGATAAATTCACCAAACGAACTTAAAACAAAAAACTATAAATAGCCAAAACAAGTCACGTCTTATATATACCTAGGCTAGAGTACATCAACTGGCGGTAATAGGTTGCAGTCCTGCCTACTCTCCTCAAAGTTGATAGACAATTAAAATATAATGGCTGCCAATTCTCATCATTATAAAGTATCAACTAAAAACACATTTTCTCACGAACAACAGCACGAAACTGTGAGTTTTAGGAATTCCCAAAAATACAAGAAGATCCTAATACCTCCTCAATTATATTGGGATCCTTAAGCTCGATTTAATTTTGCAAAAAAGAAACGAAAAACAGATGTTGTCGCCTCCATACTTCCATATAATATTTTTTACTCTGTCGGGCAATCATGTTCCTTTTCTCGTGTTTTTTACGTTTCTTATTTTTCCTCCCCCGCATCTTCTTTTCTCGTTTTGTAGATTTTGAATGTTGTTTGTTTGTTATATCCTCTTTTGCAAAGGATTTTCTTGTTCGGTTTTTATTCTTATCGCAAAATAAAAAGACGCTTTGACAGCGATAAACTTCGATAACAAAAGAAAAAAGGAAACGAAGAAAAACTGGGCACGAAAAAAAAATTACAACCGGCAAAAGGAAACTCATTTCACGGTGATTGTATCTTAACTACGTACCTATTTGTAAATGAGATCACATACAGCCGATAACCAGGCAATGGACAGAAAAAAAAAAAACATTCCAAAGGCGAGTTAAAGCTCCATTTCGACATTCACCACCACCGTCGTCACCGTGAGTCGTCGACATCGTCATCGCCACCGTTTAGTCGTTCACCCAAAGCCAACTATACAGGCGAAGTGAAATGCTCTCCAAGGAGGTAAAAATTGGAGGAAATAACACAAAAATCCTTAAAAATGTACCTATACATGCCATGTGGTGTCGAATTACTGTCCTTTATCGGAAAAACAAGGTTATATCCACCATTTTCAATGGAATGTCCTTAAAGCTACTTCAATTGTATGTGGAGGATAACAAAAATGAAAAGAATATTTTAAGGACACTGATGAATTGTATAAACTTGTTGTATTTAAGCTAAGACTGTTGAATGTCATTAGGCAGATGGCGCTGCAGATTTATTCCATCTTGCCTTGACGGAAAAAAAAAACTAAATATGTGGCGCTGCAATCAAGTTGTCAACTTGTCCGTTGATTCTGATTCTGTTGGTGCGAGTATTGTGCATTTTCGAATTTAAACCGAATTAATGATTAAAAATATATTTCTTCTTCTTCTTATTTTTTGTAGCTTGTTACAATATCGATTTAGTAGGAGGCGCTGTAATCAACTTATTCACCACTGAATTCGTGAGTCTAATTACAATGGGTAAGTAAATTCATGTTCATATTTTTTCACAAACCCAAGAAGCAGCTTTAAATTATCAAGTTCAAAAAAAGAAACATCGAACTATAATACTATGGAGCACATGTAACAAGCAATAAAAATGAACCTCGCAAATGAGGATAAAGAATGTATAAAGAAAGGATATGTATGTACATAAGTATGTATGTACATACGTATATGTTTTTTTTTTACAATAGCAAATAAGTATTTTTTTTTTATATTGATGGGAAGAAAGGATAAGCAAGAGACGAACTTGCTTGTACACCCGCCATCACATAGTCACCAATAACACCTCCGCCCCCTCACTTTCATCAGTTGTGGAATTATACGAGTTAAACTTAAGTGAGGACTTAACAGAAAGGATATACCAAGGATTGTGAAAGAAATGCGATAAAAATAAACGAATTGAAGTGTTTTCGTTTTTTTCTTTATGATAACGTAGATGATAATCGCTTTTTTGTTGCCAATGATTTCGGAGGCAAGTTTTCGTTTGAGGAAGAAGCGGAAAACAGTAGTTTTTCATTCTTTGAAAAATTATTTCGTAAATTCTTGGAATTTTAAAAGAATTGTTATAAAAATATAAAGGCAAAACAAAGAGGATGAATATTGTGACATTAACAATTAGTTTCTTAGCCGATTTTTATCATTCCAAGCGCGTTTTACAGTCTTTCAAGGCTTTTAAAACTCAGAAACATTACCATCATAATTTCGATTGTTCTGCTGAAAAGGTTCTACCAGTGCTAACTTAATTTAAGTGCTTAGTAAAAGACACGTGATCAAGAGCAATTCCCGAGTCAATTGAAATATTTTACCAATATTAAATATTAATCCCATTAGATTCCTGTTATGAAGTAAAGTAGTACCCGAGGCGTCATAGTTAGTGCGTAGGACTGTCATGCCAGACGTCCTGGGTTCACTCTCTGTCTGTGCCATCTAAAGTTTTGTTCACGGGTTCTGAATTGACAAACCCTAAAAGAGTGATTCTTGTCATTAAAAGTACTTTATCAAATTAGTCGTTTGGATTCGGCTTAAGAACTGTAGGTCCCCTCCATCCCTGACAACATTATTCGCACAAAGGAATGATTGAGCTCTTGTTCTCAATGGTCTGGATTTGACATAGTTCCGGAATACCGAAGTCTTGATAAGAATAACTAAATTTTCTTCGAATCGTGAACATTTTTCTTTGGCGAAGGGCAAAAAACTATAGCACTAATTTCCAGATCAAGAGAAAAGCTCACCCTGTCACTTCTTTTCTCCAAGCTGCTATGGATGGAGTTACTTGTTGAAGGACACCAAGGCCCGAATCTTGAAACTGCATGCGAAAAACAAAAATTAAAATCAATAGAAATATTTTCTTGAAATAATAACGATATTTTGCAAAAATACTAAACCTTTCCTAGTCTAGTATCGTTCTCATCGAAATCTAAAAGTGTCTTTTTCGTATCAATGAGCTTCTGTCTCTTATACAAATTTTGAAATAAATTAATTCTATAGGTTTTAAAAAACTCCAAATTTATAATAAACACATGACTTAAGCTAAGATATGTACCAAATCATTGAAAAATAGCAGAAGTCGTTTTTTACCTTAACTAAGGTAAGCCACCAACAAAAGTAACACCTAACAGACCGATATCGCCTATATCAATTACTTATGGCAAAATTTTTGGAACAACAACTACTGGAAGGGCTCCGAAGAGTAATAGAAAAAGGAGGACTATCAGTTTAGATTTAGAAATACAAATTTCACGATAGACCAAGTTCATCGGATAACGGATGTGGTGCAAAAGGCACATGAAGAAAAACAATTATATTCAGCTGAAATCTAAGATATTGCTAAAGCCTTTGATAAGGTTTGGCACTTTTGATTTGTTACAAACTGAATAGGGACCTTGCCAGGCAGTACTACGAAATACTAAAATCTTAGGTTACGAATCAACTCTTTAGAGTAGATTAAAAAATTACTTGGAACTAAAGAAAAAAGAAGCCGGTGTGCCGCAAGGAAGTGTCCTGGGACCAACCTTGTATTGATGCCAGATAGATCTGTTGCAAAGGCTTGACAGAAATTGCAAAACGAAGTGGATAAAGTAAGTGTTTGGAAGCAAAAATTGTGTATCAAACTAAATAAAATCAAATCGACGCATATACATTTTACAAACAAAATATTAATAATGTTCTAATTTCTTTAAACAATACATAAGTATCTTTAATACTGTCAAATACCTTGAAATGACTTTGGAAGCAGAGATTAAATGTAAAGAGCACATTCAAAATAAAAGAGAAGAGCTCAACTTAAAGTGAAAAAATGTGCGGGTTAATAGGAAAGAGCTTTGACTTATCTATTCAGATCAAAGGAATATAATCAAGTTCTGAAACCCGTTAAGACGCATGGCATCCAATTATGTAAAAAAAAATGCTGAACACATCCCAAAATTTCCAAATAAAGTTGTGAAATGCTCCTTGGTATATAGAACATATTTAGGAAATCTACATCGTGACCTTTAAATTGAAATGGTTACAGAAGTAGTTAAAAGCACGATGTATCAAACAATCTGCGACTGCAAAGTCATACCAACTCCGAAAAGAAGACCGTCTTAAATTTACAAGACAATGTTAGGAGGTTAAGAAGAACCATGCCTCATGAGCTGATGGTATAATAGCTAGGGGGAAGTAGTATTATTATTATTGAATTTTAAATTAAGACAGACACATCATTTGTCGATCTCTCAAAGACTAGCCCAGAAAAAAATATATACAAAATAAGACTCAGCTCTGTTTTCTTGTGAAAAGTTGCGAAAAAGTTATGTTTAAAGCCTCGTCAGTATATTTTTGATTCCAACAATTCATACATTTCTAAAATTTTTTAATCTGTAGAGATCGAAGCCATTCTTCTTATCATGAGCATTAAATTTGGGAGAAATTTCACACATTTGACAGCTTAAAATGTCAGCTAAATTTTGGTGGGGAAGAAAACGACAACAACGCTACAATGTAAGTTTTTCGACGAAATTGTAAATAATTTAATAACTTTTATTTTATTTGCAGGTGCAAATCAATCACCTCTAAGCAAAGTAATACACTTTTGCTGAAAATGCAGGGTAACCCTGACATTTCGTTTCGTGAAAGAAAACTAACATATAATTACTGCATTTCGGAAGCAGCTAACGTTGCAGTTGAATAGCGCTGGGCCTTCCATTAAAAGCGAATTTGAATGGAAGTTCGTTAGAAATTAGTTTTATTTAAAGTGTTTGCAGTGTGGACCTACCAAAAAAGACACGTACGAAAAAGACTTCCCAAAGTAAATTTATGAGAAAGGAGCAAACAAAGCCAAGAAGTTCTCTTTCTCTGAGAAAGCTATTTTTCAACAGCCTATGACCAAACAAAATGGAAAAAATCGAGGAGATCGCCACTGTACCAGCTGGTATTTTTGAAATGATCGAAACAGCCCTGAAATATAACAACTGAGGAAGGCAAAAAATAGAGAATCGGGAAAACAACTTCGCAGCAAGTTCTTATGGAAGAACTGGAAGTCCAAAAAGCACTCTGTTCTAAGGTTGATGAAGCTATCGTGGTTATGAAAGAAGAGCATAACCATCAAACGATACACCAACATGAAGAAGTTGTACCGATCACAAGATAGCATTCATTATCAAAGAGTTAAGAAAAGCAGGCATTGAATCTAAAATAAAAAATAATCAAGCAATAATTGAGCTGGAATGTTTCGCACTGCAACACTTAAAAACACATCAGCAAAAACAATTTTCAAAACAAATATTCAGATAATTAGCTTTGTTTATTTTCCGAACACGAATAGATACCCCGCTTAAAAACGGAGAGGAAAATGTTGTATACCCTCTTATTTAAAAAGATAAATAAATTAATGTGAGAAGGATGAAAAGCTTTATAACAGTTTATTTATGTTGCACTTTTCTTATATTTAATGAAAACTGTCGGTTCAGATTTCATTCATTTTTTGCAACACCCTTTTTACTTGCGACATATAGGAACTATGTATATGGCAAGTTTTGCATTCGTAAAAAATTTCGAACTCGAGATTTTAATCAAACATTATATTACAATGGTATAGAGAAGTCTAAAAAAGTGGGTCCCGCGATTCCGTCCGACTATCCTGTCTGTCCTACAGCCTAAACCATTGGGTCGCGTTAGGCGTTCTTTTTATTTTTTTTTAAGATCAAAACTAACAGTGGCCCCCATACAATTTTTTGGTTAAAAAACGAAAATTCGAATTTTCTCAAAAACAAACCGATAGATTTTTTTTTTAAATTTTCTCTAAAATTTTATTTTTTAACTTGGCTTCTTTTAATAAGAAAAACATATTTTTGTATTGCTCAGGAAAGGTACCGCTCATAGAACCGTTATTTTGTTTTTTAATTTTCTCAGTAACTTATGAACTAATTTCAATAATTTTTTTTTGAATAAGCTCTTATATTGCCTTAACAATATTTGATTGGGATACCGACATAATGCCCAAGTTCAAAATCTCCAATCACAAAAATCCCCACACTTTTAAAAATCCACAAATTCGTTATCCTCAAGTACAAAATCTCCAAAAACAAAATCCCCAGGATCTATAAATACCCATGCCCATAATCCACAAACGAAATCCCCAAATCTAAAATTTTCAAACTCCGTCAATGCCTGCTGGTTTTTATCATTTGTGTGTAGGCCTTGGTGATATATTGTGCTTTTTCTTAAGAATTATTTTAACAACAATGCTAAACTCTTCATCAAGGTTAAAAGCATAAACTGCTTTTACTGATGAGAACAGACATCTCCAGGGTTCGTTCTTTACTTCGATCGAAATAGATTTACTTTTCTATAGAATCTTCGCTTGTCAAGATCTTCTTTTATTTCTTCTTTGAAAAAAAAGTCAATCAATTCATGTAAATACATAAGGCAAACTACACCATAAGACCAAAAGACGGCACGGCGGCGGCGCGGCGGTCAGAAATTGAAAAACTTGATTTTTTAAAATTTATATCATATAACATATCACTATGCTAAAATATGTATTTGTTTCATATTACACTGAGGGAAAAATCACGTCGTAAAATTTAGTTACCTCATACTAAATTCAAAGTTTTCCTCATTTAAAAAAAAACTATTTAAATCAAAGTAAAAACATTTTGATTTTCAATCAAAACGCGTTTTCAAAGAATTTTGTTACGAAGGATCATTGAAACAAATAGTTAACAAATTTGATTTAAATGCGTTTTTATTTTAGTCGTTGATTCTTAATCAAATATGAAATAACAGACATTTTAAAAAATATTAAGACAAGTTTCCTAATTTTATGAGTTGGTTTAACACCGTTCATTTATTTAAGTTTTTTCAACTACAATATCAAAACGAATGAACTTTTGAAACAGCACCTATACCTATTCATTTCAAATTGATTTATTTCTATGATTCAAATATGTATAACCATATTCTCTATTTTGTTTTGGTATAAAGTATCACATCATAAATATTCATGTATTGCAATATCTTGCCAAATATAAAAGCTTCACAATTTCAAACAGCCATTTTGTCTAAGATACATTTAAAATCAAAAATTATAAAATTTTGAATAAAATGCTTTTCTACTTTATATTGAAAAGGGATAACCTTAAATCAAAGTTGAAACGTATTAAAATCGACGTCACTGCTTCATCTGTCAAAGAAAATAACTTAAAATCAAAGGAAAAACGCATTTAGTGTTTGGTCGTTAACTGAAATGTGTGTGTTGAATGTTGGAGCGCGTTTGTAATAAAGTGAAAACACACTTAAAATAAACACAAACGTCTTTGGCACCAGAAAAATAACTGTACTGTTGTTATTTTAACTACGTTTTTCGTCTGGAATTGCATTTGTCGTTCGTCTCCATGATTGCCGGTTGTGTTTCCTTAAAAGTGAATTATTAAAGTTCTTGAGAACGAAAAGAAGTGAAATTTATGAACAAAAACATTGTGAATTTATGTATAATACACTTATTTGTGTATCTTTTACAAATATACCAGACCAAACGTTTTACTCAAGTTGAATTGCATCCATAAATGATTTTGAACCTTCTGGAATCACCATTCTGTAAGATATCTTCAGAAATAAAAGGTAAGTATAATTGTAGAAACAAATATGTAGTAGTTATTTTCAATTTATTTTTGTTATCAATCACACCCAAAAATTGCTGTGGTCTCGCAGTCAGTCTATTAGATAAAAAATGTTCAAAGAATTATGTTCCATTCAATTATTCTTCTTTACGAAAATCGTTTTCCTGATAAGGGAAATAAAGAATAAATATCGAATTGAATATTTTGAATATTATTATTTTTTGAGCTAATTTATACATACATATTCTATTTCATACAAAAATGTTTTTTTTTATGAAAAAACGTTAGGTCAACGTTTAAATTTTAAGCACGAACTCTAGGACAAAAACCTGAAGCAATTTTTAATGTAGGTATGTAGATCAGACGATTTGGGTTCAGCCTTATGGCTTACAGACTAGACGTCTCCAAAGTGTTATCTCAAACATTTTTCAATTGATAGCTTTAATTTTTTTTCCAAATAAAACATTTAACTGATTCTTTAGAATCAATTTTGTATTGTTTAAATTTTTAAGTATTTCTTGGTTAGTTACTAAAAGAACGGATGAAATTCTAATTGCAAAAAGACCTTGTTTACAAACAGATATGTATGCATAATATCGTTTGCTTATTTATTTATTATTTTGTATGGTTTGTTTTTTTAGTTTTTTTTTTTTATTCCTAGAAAAGGAAAGAAAAATCCCAGCGGTCGTCTATACTCAAGATACGCCAATTATCGCTCCAAACGCGTCAAATCAAGCCAAAGTTCGTGTACAACAACTACCAATGAGACTCCTTTTGTCGAAGATGAAGTGGACATGTCAATATCTGAGGCAATGAAAACAAGTTTGAGCCATGACAGCTCAGATTGGAACTTAGTGAAAGAGAAATGGAAAAGACTTTTTCACTCCGACAAAAGGAATTGAAGCTCATGTCAAATGATGAATTTTTTAAATCTTGGCCCAAATTTTGCGATGCGAGAGCACCAGAAATGGTAATTATTATTAACGATTTTTTAGTAGACAGTTGTTAGATAATAAAATTAAAAGTTCTGGTTCTGATTTATATATACATACGTATATGCATATGTCAACTACAAGTTGGGATTTTACAATCCTGTATATGTAAAGGACATACATTTTCTCATTTGAATTAAGGCGTGTATGTAACAAAGTTATTCTCGTTTTTACTAAACTGTGGGGAGTTTGAATAGATAGAAACTACCATAGACGTTTTAAGCTGTTATCTTTTTAATAGAACTAAAATATATTAAACTAACTTATTTGTTTTTTTTACATTTATATATTTGTATATTTTTTTCGAAATAAAACACAAACATACGTAAATTGTTCTTTCAGATTGAAATCGATTTCCATTTTTTGTACCCCAATAAAAAGCATCTTTTGCTGTCCAAATGGGAAAATTTAAAAAAAAAAGCTGCAGAAAAAGGGTTTCATTGCTAAAAACCAATTCAGAAATATGTAGGAAAAGGTAAGAAAAATATACTATGTAATTTATTTATTAATTGTTGAAAAATATTTCTTTTATTTAAGATTCTGAAGACTTTCTACTAACAATCCTATTGAATTCAGTAATTCCTCCAGTGTCAAGGTTTATGGACAAACGAGGAAGCAACAAAAGAAAGGTCACCATCAGCGATGTCCAAGAGAGTTTTATTTTGAGACTTCCCCTTATAACCAACTATAAGGAAAAAATAGAAGAACTGGTGAATAAATATTATAATGTCAAACTTACAGTACAACCATTTATCATAGTAGTTATGCGTTTTGAAGCCAAACATAAAGAAGGCAAAGCTTACTTCAATAACATCACATCAAGGCTAAACCCACCTCATTCTCTTGCTGTTAAAGCATCTCTACAAAACTCCTATTTTTTAACAAAATATAAAGGTGGTATATTCATCGATTTATACAAGTCATTTTAAATCCAACGTTTTAACTAAAAAAAATTATTTTGATCAAATCTGGTTTGAAAAATCTGATAATGTGACGTATAAGGGAATCACATATAAAAATAACTCTTACTTAGCATGTAAAAGTTCTCAGTTCGACTTATTTGAAATAATTGATATTTTATACAAAGATAAAAATCTTTTTATTGTTTGCTCTCAAATTAATATCAAAGAATTTAATAAACACTTTCAAGCCTACGAAGTTGGGAAAAACTTAAAAAACATAAGATTAAAAAACATTGATTACTTCACAAGTCTTTACAAGAGTTATGTAAAAAACAAATAAATATATTTAAGATTTTTTAATTTTTTTGTTTTCCATTAATCTTATGAATAAGAATTTTACTTCTCTACTACTATTTAAGTTTATTTTTTTGAAATAAAATGTTCTTTTACATTAAAATTTTTAATATTAATTGTACTCTGTATGATATAAAATAAATAAATTCAATATTATATTTAAAAATGATAACCATAATCTTTTAATTCATTTTGGATATGCTTAAGCTTTTTGGTTCTTAAGCTTAATGTTTCACAATGAAGATGGTTGTCTTTAAAATAAAGTATGCAATGCTTTTATAGTAAAATTATATTGCCTTTAAACATAAGTGCAATGCATCATCAATCATACACTCTTCAATTTTGAATTAAAAATGCGTATTTACATTTTAAATAGACGTAATTTTTGATTTAAGGTTAAAATGCATTTGAAATCAATTTGTTTTATGTTTGAAATTAAATATTAAATACATAAAAACAAAGTCGCTATGTATTTGATACAAAAAGACTGTTTCTTCTTTTAAGGTTTCGTATAGTTTGAATCAAAGTTATTGTCACTTTCAATCTAAATTGATAAACATTTGAAATAAACAAACGTTGAACTCAAAACAAAGACGAAGACAATTGAAAATAAGTTAAACGTGAACAGAATATAATTACTCTACTACCTTAAAACAAAGTCGAATTTATTTTATTCTTAAGTTGGTTTTTGTCAAATTGATTTTTAAATTGATCCACTTTGATTTTCAAAAAAACGCGTTTAGTCCTAAATTGTTAACGTTTTACTTCGATTCAAAGTGGTTTTTTTTGATTCTACGTTGTTTTTTGGCTCAGTGTATGTTTATTTAATACCATAAATTCAAAATGTATGCCTTAATTTTGAAATACATAGATAGCATTAATTACTTATGTTTTTGTTTAATAAAAAGTGTATAGGTATAATAAAAAAGAGAATAAAGAGAAAAACACAACTTAACTTTGTTTTGAATTATTCTCAAAATCAAAATCCTTAAGCACAGATTCACCATATTTCGAGTATATCTAAGAAATTAGGTTTGGCGCCAAATTTTATTGTTTGGACTTTTAAAAAAATATTGAATTTTTTTTCAAAATTCTATATGTCAAAAACGGGTCAACATTTTTTTACGAAATTCAAATGTAGAGCGTATATTTTTTTTTTTACACTTAAGAATTTTCAGAAAGTAGTAAACTTATAGCAAACTTCAAACTACGATCAGAGGCTCATCATAAGTGCATGTGTTAGTTGTTAGTAAGATAATAATACAATTAAAGCCTAACACACGCAGAAAATAAAAAACATAATTAACAAAGCACAATTCATCCCCTGCCTTTGCTGATCTTAATACCGCTCAGAACTCAAGAAAGACCTCATCCCATAAAATATGAAATACCTGGAAACTAGCTTACCGACAAAAAATAGTGTATATTCGATAAGTTCATTCAAGTACACAAACCATTTCCCTTAACATAATATTTTCCGAGTACCTATTTCATATTTTTATTGTTATAAAAAGTTAAGTTTTTTCAACAAATTATAAATTAATAGCTATTCAATAACATACAATTCGCATAGTCTACGGAAAATTTTCTTAGTTTTGACACCTTATTTGTTAAAATTAGTTCCGTATTTGAAAAAATATTGAATTTTTATTTTTTCCAAATCCGATATCTAAAAAAAAGGGTCCACATTTGTTTTACGAAATTCAAATCTAAAACGTATATTTACAATCACTAAACAAATGCATAACAAACATATTTTTAAGAAAAAAATGGAAAAATTGGTATACCTCCATAAAAAAATCATTTAAAACCGGTCTAAGGGGAGAGTACGATAACTTTGGCGACAAAGTTCAATGACGGATTTGTATAGAACAGTTAAAAACAAGGATTTTTTACTATGAGAGGAGGGGGTCTATCTCCCCCCGTCTAGGCGGTAGGGGCAATTTAAAAAAATATGTACGTTAAATGGAAAAAAAATAATTAAAAAATAACGGTAATATTTACAATTAAGTATTATACCTTTCTTTAAAGCCAACATTTTTGTCTATTAGCTTGTTTTTAAATCAAGTCAAAACTATGCATAGTTTTTGAAAAAAATTGTTTTAAACTAAAAATTTATGCAAAAAAAATTTAAAAAAAAAGGTTTAAAGTGGAGTTTTTCAAAACTTTCAAATTATCTACTTGTTTTTTTTTTAGAATTCATTGCTCTTATTTGTTTTTGATTAAAAACTGAAAACTGGATGACTATCTCTTAAAATTGAAAATTACCAAAAAAAATATTTTAATTAAATTACTTTTTCCTTGCTTAAGTATTAACGTAGTCTTATTTTGATAGTAATAATCGAATATGGATTAAGATACACCTAGGGTAAATTAATTTTTCTTAAATCCAGCTTATTTAAATGCAAAAAAACTCTTGCACCCACCGAACCTTGCCCCCTCCCCACCTTGCACGCATTCCAGCTTGCACCCACCCCAAATCCTATAGTGTTCCCAAGCAGGAGGGTTGCATACACCCAAACTCGCACCTACCATTTTTACTATAAAAAAAAAAAGAATTAAATTAAAATAGTAGTTGTGGTTATTTTCAATTTTATCAAAAACTAAAAGACATAAAATTATCTAGTTTTCAGTTTTTGATCAAAAACAAATAAGAGCAATAAATTCTGAAATAAAAACAATGGTAGATAATCTTGAAGTATTGAAAAATTAAACTTTAAACCTTTTTTTTAACTTTTTTTACTCAAATGAGTTTAAAATTAAATTTTTCAAAAACTACACATAGTTTTGACTTGAATTAAAAATTGGATAATAAAACAGAATGTTGGCTTAAAAAAAATGTATAAAACTTAATTGTAAGTATCACCGTTATTTTTTAATTATTTTTTTCCATTTTAAATAATAATTTTTTTCAATTGCCCCTACTGCCTAAACGGAGGGAGATAGAAACCACCCCCCCCCCCACCACCAAAGTAAAAAAAGGTTTGTATTAAGCCCCTCTACCAAAATCCGTTATTATATCTTAGCGCCAAAGTTATCGTACTCGTGCCCGGTCTAACGATTTTCAAACAAAAAAATTGAAAAATTGAGGTTTTTTTTGACAAATCAAATGGCATTTATATCTTTGAAAACAAACTTATTTTACAGGTATATTTTTAAATCTTATATATGTAGGTACTTTTTTAAACAGACTCTTTGCATACCAGAACAAGTTCGTGCGACCCAGTCATGCATTATATTTACTGTTATGTTAATGGATTTTGCCCTATTTAAATAGTCAGTTTCATTTCTTCCCTTAAACAATTAAACAGCGCTTCTAGAAGTACCAACCAGTTTACCCTTGAACCTAACTCCGGCGCCGGCCATACTTTAAAGTACAGTGATTCATTTTTTAGCAATACTACGCGAATGTGGAATAAAATCTATTTTTCAACCTCTTTCCTAATGCTCAAACTGTGTTTTTGGCATATTGTGTATGCACCAAAGCATCAACCGTGACAAAGGAATATAATGATATAGAGCTGAAATGTCAATGTCAAAAATAACTTCGACGCCATGAATTAAGAAATCAATTTCCATTAATTAAGACGTTTATGAGAATATGTATTAAAAGAATCGAACATCAAATAATCTTAATACGTATTAAGATAACGAAATTAAACCAATAACCCTTTCAACTTGCCTTAAACACACAGAATTCTCGAGTCGGGGTAAGGTAAAAAAAAACAAGGATAAAATAATCCATCAAAGGATTTTCCTGTCTCAAAGAGAACAACAACAACAATAAAACAGAAAAACATTTTTTCTTCCTTGTTCTATATCTAGCTGGGAATGGACATTTATTGCGGCTGACACTTTTATAATGTCAGGATTAAATTCTTAACATTTTAAAGTCCTCATAAATTAAATGAGAAGAAGCACAGCGCATCAAGAAACGATTATGATGATGATGAATTTTTTAACATCAGAAAGACAGGCAGTGCGACATCATAATAATTATAAGTGACACATGATGTGCGAGACAAGAGAAAATTGTATTGATAATTTTCCCTTCAAGGATACAGCAACTATAAAACATAAGTTGAACGTTAATTTCATTCTGCTGGCTACGGAGATATTTAACAGAATAAAATAAAAGTAAAACAGAAGGAAAATGATTTCCAAGGAAATTAATGAGGACATTTTATGATTTAAGAACTCAATAAACTGATTGATTTTTTTTTTTGTGTTGTAAAGCCTTCAACATAAGTCCTTTATTTTCTTTCAATGTCATTTACTTATTATTGACGAGAAACAACATACGGAGCCAAAAATAATAATAAATATATATTTTCCCATTTATCAGAAATTCATCGGTATTTATTTTATGTATATATTTTTTATTCTACCTCACTTATTCAACAACAATGACAAAGACATCATGACAAAATATTAGTGACATTAAGTAGATTTTGAAGTGTCCCCAGGACTTCTGGTACATTATTTTTCTGACTTTTTTTTCTTCTGTATACTGTGTCCCCACTTTCCTCTTAGTTCGGAAATGATTAATGATAAAGGATATTGCTGTAAAAAAATATATAAGTAGAAAGATGACGGGGAATGAAATAATATTATAAAGATCGTCCTTTTTTTACTTCTCTGAAATACCTATCCGAAAGGAGAACCTTGATAAATGTTAAAACCATAAAAGCATTCGTCATCTTATAACCATCATTGTCCTGTTTTGTGATATAATTATACACTTTGAATCACTCGATTAAAGTTTAGGTATATTAATATTTTGATATTTGCTATAGTGGTAAAAATGTTTCTGAAATGTTTAATTTTTGTTTAAAAAAAATATTTCAGAAACATTGTAGAATTATTTGATAAATTTTTCGGATTACTTACTTACTTACTTAAGGTGGTGCTACAGTCCTGTGTGAACTAGGGCTTCACCCAATAAACTTCTCCATCTAGCTCGGTCCCTATAGCTAGATGTCACCAGTTTTACTCTCCAAGTTGGGTGAGGTCACTTTCTACTTGTGCTCGCCACCTAATCCGCGGTCTTCCTCTACTGCGCTGTCCTGTGGGTGTAGATTCGAAGATTTTCCGGGCCGGAGCATTGGTTTCCATGCGTTCTTTGTGACCCAGTCAACTTAGTAGTTGGACTTTTACCCTTCTGGCTAAGTCTACTTCGCTGTACAGCTCGTCGTTCCATCGGGATCGTTTATCACGCGAAGAACTTTTCTCTCGAAACAGCGATTAGAAAGAGTTATTCTTTGTTTGATCTCAGCGCTGGTGTTGTTTTCTGCGTTCATAGCGGATCCTAGGTAGACCAAATACTTAACTACCTCAAAGTTACGTCTGTCGATGATGAAGTTTTGACCGAGACGTCGCGTTGGTGTTGTAAGTCCTTTCTTGACGACAGCATGTACTTTGTTTTGCCATCATTAACCGTTAAACCCATTTTTGCCGCCTCTGCCTCAATACTCACAAAAGCCTCATTGATATCACGCTGAGTTCTTCCGATTATGTCAATGTCATCAGCATATACTAGTAACTGGACAGATTTTTGAAAGATAGTGCCTCTAGTGTTGACGTGGGAGCTCTGTACTATTCTTTCAAGGCCAATGTTAAAGAAATCGCATAACAGCGCATCACCTTGTCTAAAGCTATTTTTGTCATCGAAAGGTTCTGTTAAGTTGTTCCCAACCTTTATGGAGCAGCGCAAATTCTCCATGGTCTTCTTGCATAAATAGACGAGTTTGGCAGGGATGCCAAAACTAGACATGGCTTCTCTTCTCACAGCTCGTCCCTGTAGATGCTGTCATATGCGGCCTTGAAATCGATGAAAAGATGGTGGGTGTCCATTTGATGTTCTTGGGTTTTTTCAAGAATCTACTGTAATTTGAATATTTGATCGACTGTGGACTTTCCTGGTCGAATACTACGCTGATAAGGACCTATCAGGTTGTTGGCGATGGGCTTTAGACATTCACATATTATAAGAGGAAAGATTTTGTAAGCGATGTTAAGTAGACTGATGCCAATATAGTTGGTGCAGTTTAATGGGTCTCCTTTTTTCATAATCGGGCAAACAATACTGAGGTTCCATTCATCGGGCATGCTTTCTTCCGACCATATCTTACAGATAAGTTGGTGCATGCTCCTTACTAAATTATCTCCAGCTGCTTTGAAGAGTTCGGCATTCAAGCCATCTGATTTTTAGATTATTAGATTAAAGAAGTAACTCTAGAAGATTCGTGTTTTATCATCACTCATTTTTTTTTTTAACTTAAATTTTTTCACAATTTATACTTTAATTAATTTTATTTCTACAATTTTAGTCAAGCTGATCCCACAAAACCTATTCTTATTTCATACATTTTTATTTGTTGGATAACATTCTCGTTGCTAAACACTTTTCGCTACACTTTATAATTACATTAATAACCATTTTTTACCCATGTAAATGCTGTGTAAACAAATAAAGTCTATCATTCGGAATGGGAAACAGAGAAACATTTCAGAAACGCAACATGCAATTTAGGCCTGCTTTTTTCATTACAATTGGAAAAAATTTCACCTCCATAAGTTAGGGTCGGTAAAACTAGGGTTTTCGGATGCAAGAGGCGTGTTTGAATCGGTGTTAAATATGGTGACAGATAGACTTGGCGGAGTATTAGCGTACGACTTGGTTGATATGAGTGTTGCAGTTAAGATTTTTATAAATACCATACCAAGGTTTTTAACATTTTGTACTTATTCAATTACAGAGTTATTAAGTATAATATGAGAAAAATACGAGAAGGCAAGCGGTTTCCTACTTATCACGATAAATTTGTACCTCGACGAATTAAAGAACAACCCATGGGTGTTCGACCACCTAAAGATATAAATAGAACTTACGCAGTCTTCAATAAATCAGAGAGAACAGCTTTTGAATAATTGGACATCGTCAGCATGCGTATGAATAGAAGAAGTTGTTATTTACCTGGGAAGCTCGTTAATATAAAGTAAGATGAGTAAAGGTCTAAAAGTAGAACCTCAGGAAATGTTAAGAAAATTCGAGCATTTGTTGCCTACAAAAACAGCTTGTTTTCTATTACTAAAGAATGAGAAAAGTAAATTAGCAAAGGAAGGGGAAAAGTTCTACATAGTTAAGTTTGTGTTCTAGTATCCTATGGTCTAAGATGTCAAGAGCTTTGGAAAAGTCGAGTAGCATAAGAATAATTAATTTATCACTGTCCATAGCCTGTCTGATTTCTTACACTACATTTATTAATGTTTTGATTTCTGATATGTGCATGAAACTTGCTAAACGAAGTCAGATTGCTTATAAGGGAAATATAGTCTTTCTCAAAAACTGACTGTTTGGTGTGCTCTTTGGGTTGAAGGAAAGTACGTACTTCTTTAAAAACGATGCTGGCCAGAGCGTTCCAGGCAATGGTGACCCCCATAGGGCCATGATTACTAACTTTTTCGTTCACCAATTGAACATCCATTATGCAGAGAAACTATAGTTTCAAGACCCCGAACATTTGCTTCAAGGACAACATTCGCCCCGTTATTGCTGATATAAGGCCAGAAATATAGGAAAAAGTCATCGAAGATTTGATCTCCAGATTAAACTACATCCCAGTCTGCAGTGAAGATTATTATCCAGAAATTTTATTGAAGTTATAATATCAGGAGATTATCTTTCATTTTAGTTTAAAGCAATCAACTTTGTTTCAATCCTTTTCGAAGTTATATATGTATGTACCTCTAAAAAACACCCTTTACATGGTTAAGGATCTTATCAAAGAGATCCAAGATAAAACGATATAACAAATGCATCTGAGACCAAATCGCGCACAAATCAATTTTAAGATTTTTTTCCTTATTAATATGCGTTAACTAAACATAAATTAAATATCTCTAATGTATCTATTTGTCTAGAAAACAGACATTGATAAAGATTATTTTTCGATGAAAATTTAGTTCAGTTTTCATTTACCAAAGATCATTCATTCGTGTTTGTCTGTGGTCGTTTGCCTCTAGCTTCAGTCAAGGCGCAGATTTTATTTTATTTTTCAAAAGTGTCGAATAAATATCAAACAATTTGACAGAATATAGCTTTAACAAAATGGCCGCTATCAGCTGTCAAAATTCGAAAGTTCCTTAAACCATTTAGTTCAAATTGTACTTAGTGGACTTCTCTCAGCATATCGATTTTCCAGAGTTGCCATTAAGGTAATGCTAAAAGAAAGAAAGTATAGAACAGGAAAAGTAATAACCTCTATGTACAATATATCCTTTTCAAGTAAAACGGACTGTAAGCTCATAGTTGTTGGTGTATGGATATTTATTTAAAAGTGCCAAGCACAACCTTCTCGTTGTCCTCCTGTTCGAGGCTTCAAGGTCTGGAGCTCGAGATGCATTATTATGAAACTTATAAAATTTTCTTTTTATGGTTAACTCGCCAAGCAAACCCCATTATAATTTGTTTTCTTTTTTATTTTTTGTTTTAATATCCTTCTGATGAGGGTCATCAAAAAAAAAGAGAGACAGAAAGGGAGAGAAAAAATACGACTTTATACTATACTCGATCAAATTCCTTATTGCACTATACTATGGTGACATGAGATAATATTGTCGTCCTGATGCTGCTGCAGTATGTCGTCCTTTTTTGAACTTTTTTTAATTTTAATATGATGGACGTAGTGCAAAACTGAAATGCAATTTCCAATTCGTGTTTTTAATTAATGCAGATACAAGGTGAATATATGCCTATGTATGCATGTATCTACCTATACTGGCATAAAATGTGAATGTGGTTGATAGTGTATGAGAATTCCAATGAAAAAGCAATTTATTAATTTTCTCTGGTGGGACATTTTGTTGTTGTTGGTTTAATTTTATTTTGTTCAGTGTAAAATAATTGAGGATATGTTAAAAAAAAAAACAGCAGTAAGCATGTGTGTACTTAATTACATGACATCCATCGCATTAAGTAAATGTTGTTATTTTTCGAATTTTCGTCCATTTTTTGTTATTGTTGTTGTTGTTGCTGTTTTTGTTGAGGAAAAGATCACGCTGCCTTAAAAACCAGACTTTGCTCTCATAAACCAATTGTAGCTTTAATCAGGTTTTAAGTTTATTTTTATTTTTCGTAAGGTTTTTTGTAATTTTATTTTGATAGTTTATAATCGAATTTTCATGTGTTGGGACAGTGACAATGAAAAATACCTTTGGATGAAATATTTCTGAGAGAAAAGGATTTTATCTTTTTAAAGGCACTTTAATTTTAAATACCTGCAGGTAACCTACATTTATTTTTGGTTATTTTTTTTAATTGTATTAATCTGCTCCCAAATATTTGGAAGCAGATATACCTGAATTTGTTTGAAATTAAATTTCAAAGGAAATGAAAGCTTTTTAAATTTATTATTTTAATACATCCTAGAAATTGAAATGTGTGTTTGTTCGAAAGTATCCAAACAGACTTGTGAAACTTTGGGGAACATAAAATCGAATATTAAGCAACTTTAAACAAAGACATTAAGAACTTATTTACCAGTACTGCAATAAGGATTCAACGCTATATTGAATAAAATTGTATTCAGGATCATCAACATATTTAACTTTCCTCATAATTTATCATAACATTCCATAAGCCTTCAGAAGCCTAAGGGATTATAAATAAATTATGAAAATTCACCTTTTTGTAGAGCATGCACATAGTCTTCTAATTACATATAATTTATTTTTAATGGGCAACAATTTGCCTTCCTTGAATAATTTTAGTTAGTCCTGCATTAGTCGTGATTTTAGAACTGTCACAGTTTGAAAAAAAGGAATTTCAGTGTCTGAGCAGGATTATAGAGCTTTAGCAGCTCCAAACATGTCTCGAAGTATTTCCTTTATGTCATCACATTATTCTAGATGATAAACAGAAGATAAGAGATGCTATTGGATGCACCTTTAAAAAAGAGGCTGCGATGCAATCCACACTAATAACTTCCCATTCGTACCTGTCTATCTATATTTGTAAAAGTTTTACACACAATGAATATCAACCTTTTGTGTAAGATAAGAAAAGTTTGAAGTTAATATCTTTCATTGTTCTCAAGGTACTTAAGTAACAATAATTTTTATCAGTTTTCGTTTCTTGTAAAAATTGAGTAGGGAAAAGAATATTGGGAAGAAAGATATTTGCATAAAGACCAATTTTTACAAATTTGTAGCAACATTTTTCGACGTCTGCACCGAACAAGACCTTCTGATCTAGCGCAAACAAATTAATCTCTCCACTCGAATTTTGTGGAATCTTCAGGTCCTCTCGTTGGGGAGCTTCCTGACAAAACGCGAACAAAATGACGCTAAAACTACTTGTTAAGCTGGACTTAGTTGTAGTAATAATATAGAAGATAAGGGAGGTGAGTTTTAGTCAGTAAAAATCTGACACTACTATAAGCATCGGGCTTATAGTGTCTCTGAAGATTTCTCACCTTCCTGCGAAAAAAAAAAAAAAAAAAAAAAATTTGGAAGATTTATATTTCCTGTAAAAAAAAAATTACCATTGGTTTTTCAAAGCAAATTACGTCCTGTTAACAAATTTTTGTATAGAATTAAATAATTATTTCTCAATTCTCCTCGAGGCATTCGAGCCGTAAATCAGATTTTACCAATTTCGTGTATTTTTTTTTTACAAATTTGTCGATAAGATTTTTTTTTTAAACATTTTACTAAATGTTGAAAACAATGTTTTAAAATTAGTTTGAAGGCAATATTTTCAATTGTTGCCAAGATATTTGAGTCGAACATCAATTGTTAACAACTCTTTGTAATGTTTTTTTTTAGGTCCTTATTTGTTGCAAAGTAACTATCACTTCGATTTTTCTAAGAATTTAATCATCAGTCAAAAGCTGTGTTCCTTGATGCATCCAATTATTTCGGACAATTTTTTTTCGAAATAACAATTTTTGTTTCGAAAATATTAGACGTAATAAATATTTATTTTCCAAATTTTTTTAGTTTTGAAAATAACCGATTGTTATTTTTTTTCGAATTATACTAATTTAGCATCACGCCAAAATGTATAATATAAGATTTGATTCCTGAGATATTTGGTGTCAATCAAATTTTTATGATATTATAAAAAAAAAACTACTGAATTGATTTGTTTAAACGTCTTTTTAGCTCATCTTAGTATTTTTGCTTATAAAACAAAATTAATTTGAAGTCGTGGAGGATGAAAAAAGTATTCTCAATGTAAGGACATCACTTCTTTAAAGACCTTTAATTAAGATTCTAAGAGAAATAGGAATAATTACAATAACTTCTTACGGAAAGTTAAAAATATATGTAGGGGGAGTCTTTTCACTGCTTGTATTAACCATGGTGAATTAGAACTTAAATTCATAAAAGGAGCTGTGTACAAAAAACCAACAAAACCCAAAGACTTGGTGTGACTTTAAAGATCGAACGGTTAAAATACCAAGTTATAATAGAAGGTAGATCGTTATATCTGTACAACAGAAAACAAAGTGACTAAAATTAAGGGGAAGAAAGATTGACTGGAGAATTATTTACCTAACTAGTTAGTCAGCAGTTGCAAATGGCCACCCTATGGCGACAAACTGAATCATTATGTACATTAATAAATTCGCACGACCCCGTCTGCGTCACTGGACACCCTACTCTACCTAACATCTCTTGATATACTTAGGAAACCACCCCAAAGCTTCATCATTATCAACAATAACACTGGCCACTCCATAATTCTTAAGTGTCAAGAATCAATTCTAAAGCACACAGACTACACCATCCACTAACAATAATTCGACAGAAACTTCCAGATTTCTATGTATATATTCCTTACAATTTTTCTGGGAGGAAAGGGCATTCCTGAAAGTTTTATACAGATTGATCAAAAACATATGAAGGGATTTGTGAAGGCCTGTATTCTGAACGACTAAAATTAAGTATCACATTCCGCCTTCCCATTCATTGCATTGTGTTCAGGGAGGACATTTTGGCGATAAAAGAAATCTTGCCTTGACTTAAGGAAATCGTGATATCAGCATCTGATATCCGTATTTTCTCAGATAGTCAGGCCGCTATCAAATCTCTGGACTCTGTCTCTACAAACTCTATAACATTCCATAACTGCCGATCATCTTTTATGTAGATGGCACAATAGTTTACCATCCACCTTTGCTGGGTGCCGGGCCATAGAGACATTCCAGGAAATTGTAAGGCAGATAAACTCGCTGGAAATGGTACAGTTTAACCCATTCTAATACTTGGCTAATACTGGCATACCAATCACAACAGATAAACTGTTACTAATGCAAGACGCTATAAAAAAGACAAACATCAGGTGGAATAACATCACCAATTGTCAGGCCACGAAAAACATCTGGCCCATACTATATTAAAAGATCTCAAGGTGCTTGCTATCTCTAAGAAGATCGTATACAAGCTCGATACTGTTATATCCGGGCACCGGGCACTCACAGCTAGGCGTATTCTCAAATGACTTTTGCAGAAGCTGTAGCGATGTGGAAGAGTAGAAAACATATCTTCACCTTCTCTGTACATGCTCGGCTAGAGCTTAGGGCCTACTTTTGTGAATTCGTCTATAACGATCTTAGCGATCTCAATCATATTAAAAGAATCAGTCTTCCACGTTTCGCAGGGAACTCAAATTGGTTCCATTCTGCTCAAAAGAAAGTGTCGAGATTTAAGTGGTATCAAAATGGGCCAATAAGATGGCCTAAGTGTGTCCTGCTCCATCCTGGACAGCCACTTTAACCTAACCTAAATTCGAAAATATTTAAAAATAAAAATAATTTAAAAAAACTTTAAAAGGTATGTGGCAACCGTTTTTGTAAGAAATGATCTTTAAGTTTTATGCTTCGCGGGGAAGGAAGATGGAAAAGACTGCATTAAACTACATTTTTAGCTAAAAGTATAATCAATATTGTCCAAATAAATTAACATATTCTTAATCTTCAATATAGAAAAATGACGATAAGTGTGTGAGACTGCTATTATGTCATAGTACAATCACATGCCTGATCCACTCACAATATTCGAGCTTCGAGCTCAGCGAAGAACTACAAAAATCGTTCACATGAAGATTCTATCATGAAAAAGTGTTACTTAAGTTCAAAAATTTGTAGGTCCCCTTATTTCCTGTTATTGTTCGAAAAACAAAAATTGCTGAGATCTGTTAGTCACTAGAGTTTTCTTTTTCAATAGCAATTCTGTAACCAATTTTGTATTTCTCTAAAACGCCTGAATAAATGACATAGACCTTAGCGACATTGTCACTTTCTTGTCAGCATTTCGATTAATGACAGCTGGATGTTTGATATTTTATTTCTCTTCATTTATTTGTTCTTTTTTTGTCAACTATATTTCGCCCCTCGCATCACCAAGCAGAAAATGATTATCATAACAATCAGCTTACCTATATAATAAAATAAATAAAACACCAACCGCACTTCGCCTTATCACTACCCCCACTATATTCATCTGAAAAAGTAAGCCAACAACAACAAAAACTCGCCATCCTCTCCCCGACACAAATACTCCCCTGAAAATGAATCCGATTGTGCCACTTTTTGGCAAAAACCTCAATTGTATATCTTTCCCGCAAAAACAAACAAAAGCAAAGTCCTTGTTATCCGATAATAAAACCAAATTTCAGCAACAGGATTAACTTACTCAAAATAACTTAAACAGAAGAGCGAAGAATTGGAAAGAGGAGGGGGGGGGGAATTGGATGATGGAGGGAAAATAAACAAAAATATTCCATCCCCCTATCCCCGCAACAAAAAACTTTGAAACTCAACTTCTCCTGCCCTCGAACAAAATAAAATAAGATAACAAAATGAAGAAGAACAAAAAGAAAAAAGAAAACAACCAAGATATCTTTTCCCACTCAATAAAACTTTGACAGCTTGAAAATGGTTGCTGAAGCTGTTTTGGGTGGCATAAGCTCGATGGTATGGTTTTTCCACATCAAATGACTTCAATTCCAATGTGACGACACAAATTTTCCAAAGCACAAGAGAGAAGTCTTATATCCATCTGAACCTAAACCTTGAATATGAAAACGAGGGGGTTGGAGGCTGCTCTGGCAAAAGTATCTTCTCAACATAAATACGATTAACAAAGATACTTTTCTATCTTTCAGTTGTTTTTTTCCTTGCGATTTTTTGAAAATGTAAATAGCGAACAAAATTTGCAAACAGCCAATTATTCCTGTTGATAAATTTTAAATTAACAATATAAGCTTCTTTGTGTTGTCTTTTTTATCAAGGAAGAAAATCTTTGAATAAAATAAGAGGACATAGCACATAGTGGGTATAATATAAATCTTTTTCTGGTGAGGCAGTTATTGTGCCGCAGAGGCACTTAAATTTTCATTTATCTATGAATTTTTAACTCATTGACTTTGGTTTAAATATTTCTTTGCTTTTTTTTTAAAAATAGAGAAAACTAGAGATGGAGAAAATAGAGAACCTTCATCACGAAAGATAAAATCTCATTATTCGAGATAGGACTACGAAGGCAATAATAGTTGAAGGCTGAGTGAGTGTATAATTGGAAAAGTTTAAGGATTTCACAAAATAATAATTTTCCCTTAGCAAATCCCAATGTTTATTATGAAGGGATCAAAAGATAGACGATTTTTCTGAACGGAAAGAGAGATTGATATCTTTATGTATTGAATTATTGTATTGGATTTAGGGGCGAGTTGGAAATTTGGAAGTTACTTTAGTTTTGAAGAAATATTTGTTGTTGGAATAGTTTGGTTCATTAGTTGCTACAGTTAATGATTTTTAAATTTAAAATAGTTTAAAGTAAAGTATAGTTTAAATAAGAAAAAATAACTGAAGTAAAATTAAATTTCTTATGCTTAAAACTCACCACTAGAACGTTTAGGTTCCTAAGAAGAATAAACACAATTTTTTGATTAGTTAAAAACTGTTCAGTTATTTACACAAAATCCTGTTCTGAAGTTAGTGTAGAAAGGGGCTCGGATGCTACCCACACTGATAACTTTTCAACTTAGCCCGTCTGTTGATATTTCTAAAATTATAACAAAACATAAATAACAAAATTTTATATGAGGTAAAAAAAGTTGTCGAAAACAATTTCTTTTCAGTTTTATGTTGTTCTCAAGGGTTGAGTTTTTTGGTAAAAAAAAGTTATCAGTTGGATTTTGCTTAAAAGTTTACTTAAAGCTTGCAATAATATTTAACATATGATAAAATAAGTTTCATAACAATATCTGTTTGTTCTCGAGATATTATAGTGGAAAATAAGCAATTTTTAGTAGCATTTCTTATCTAAAAATGTTAAGAAAAACATGTTAACAACAACATTTTGTATAGAATAAAATAATTTTGAAGTCAATACTCTCATTTATTCTCCAGATACTCGAGTCAAAAATCAGTTTTTAACAATTTTGTGCAGTATTTTTGTAAATTTTTTTTTTAATAAAAAATGTACATTGGATTTCTCTAAAACTTTTTTATTTTAAACAGATCATCAAGGGTGATATCGAAAATAGATTTTAAAAAATTGGAAATGAGTTCATATCTTTTCAATATAAATCTATAGCGTGCGGATTTAAATGAAGACCGTTCGCTCGAGACCACTGAAGAATCCTGTCGAGATCTTCATTTACTTCAGAGGCAGCGTTTTCTAAAAGACCCAGAGGAAAACTTTTTCGCATCTGCACATCATCTGCGTACATATCAACCGAGGAACTTAATAAAAACTTAGGCAAGTCATTAACGTACATGGTGAAAAATATTGGGCCAAGAATCGAGCCTTGTGGAACACCTGAGGATAGGGGAAGAAAGTTTGATACAGATTTATTAGAAACAACTGATTGAGATCTACAATTTAAATAGGAAAAAATGAATTTTATGGACGATGAAGAAAACTTGAATTGGCTTTGAAGTTCCCTGCATAGAACATTGTGATCAAATGCCTTAGAAAAATCAAGTAGGACAAGAAAAGAAAAGAAGATCATTGTCCACAGCTTTATCGTTAATCTTCTGTCACATTTATTAAAGCAGTTGTGACTGCTTAAACCTGATTGATTGTCACATAATAGGCTATTATTTTGAAGAAATGTTTGTATCTGTGAAACGTATCGGTAGAAACGGTAGAATGGCTATTGGTCTAAATTAATTTAGGTTTTTAGGTAGGGACTGGTATGAACCGAAGTCGTTGAGAAGTCGTTGCTTGCCTAAACCAATTCCTTTAAATTTATCTATAATTTATGTTTAGCCTGTGCCGGATCAAGGCATCAGGCATAATAGTTTTTTATCTTCGCGTACTTCACAAGTCACCCTTTTTCTCAGAGTACGGTACGCACTGTAAAGTATGTCTAACCGAAACCTTTTCCACCGATTGTATGCCTTGTTACGTTGCGATATTAGATTTTTGATTCTAGTTGTAAACCAAGAACATGAACAATGAGCATACTTTGGATTTTAACAATTTGGTTATTAGAGGAACATGAGTAGGTATATTAAAAAATCTTGTAATATTGTCTTGAAGGAAACCCACTTGGTCATCCACTATTTTTATATCTTATACCATTCTATTGCAGCAATGTCTCAATTTAAGTTGGTCTATATTAATGTTCTTATAGTCACGAAACGTAATTTTCTGTTCAATGTTAACAGTATCACACTGGTATGTTAAATGAATCATGTCGTGATGGGTACTGAAAGTTGATTGAAGTGTAGAACTTTGTATGGATGACTCACATAAAAAATATCAATTAGTGTACTATTATCCTTAGTAAAATGGATGGGAAGGGTATTCATTGGAGTGAACTTAAATACTTTCATACTTTTAACAAAAGATAAATCTTGAAGAATATTGTTGTTAAAATCTCCACACATAATGACGAAAGGTGGTATGTACGTTAGGTCATCTAAAGTAGCAGTCAACGGTGAAATTTTAATTGAAGCATTCGGTCGATATACGGAACCAGTTTAAATTTTGAAGAATTTAAAAGTTTCAGTTTTCATGCATTAGTATTTGACAGATCACGCGGGATTTCAGACATGGTGTCAAAGAGAAAGATGCTCAGTATGCTTTGACATTTCATCATGAATAGACTTACTAACGAGCAACGCTTGCAAATCATTGAATTGTATTACCAAAATCAGTGTTCGGTTTTTTTTTATCGACAAATTTTGTATCGACAAATTTTGTTCAGCGATGAGGCTCATTTCTGGTTGAATGGCTACGTAAATAAGCAAAATTGCCGCATTTGGAGTGAAGAGCAACCAGAAGCCGTTCAAGAACTGCCCATGCATCCCAAAAAATGCACTGTTTGGTGTGGTTTTTTACGCTGGTGGAATCATTGGACCGTATTTTTTCAAAGATGCTGTTGGACGCAACGTTACGGTGAATGGCGATCGCTATCGTTCCATGCTAACAAACTTTTTGTTGCCAAAAATGGAAGAACTGAACTTGGTTGACATGTGGTTTCAACAAGATGGCGCTACATGCCACACAGCTCGCGATTCTATGGCCATTTTGAGGGAAAACTTCGGAGAACAATTCATCTCAAGGAATGGACCGGTAAGTTGGCCACCAAGATCATGCGATTTGACACCTTTAGACTATTTTTTGTGGGGCTACGTCAAGTCTAAAGTCTACACAAATAAGCCAGCAACTATTCCAGCTTTGGAAGACAACATTTCCGAAGAAATTCGGGCTATTCCGGCCGAAATGCTGGAAAAAGTTACCCAAAATTGGACATATCACATCGACTTCTGAATCAGCAACCATGTATCTGCATTCATCAAATTTTTCTCTTGATCTCAAACTTTGTGTATTAAGATTACAAACTTGCAAACCAGAATGTTAATTGCATATGACATTTATCATTATCCGCGTATTATTCCTACTGATAGCCCCTACAGAATCCCTTATACGCTGCTCATTACGATCCTCCATTAATGTCAATGCAATATCGATAAGAAGTGCCCAATTAGCAGCACCAAGCGTTGCATAACCCGTTTCAGAGAAAGGCCAAACCAAGAGACAGAAAAAACCATGATTAGACATTTGAGAAAGTGAAATGAAAAATATAGTCAAAAAAATTAAGAAAGTACATAATTTAAAGTAAAATTGTATGATTTTACAATAGTAGGTATATCAATAACTCTTTGTTACCTGCGATTTTTCCCGCGTGGTAAAATTTCCGCCTTCAAAAGAAATAAAGGCAAACTAAAAGTACAGCTGACTATTGTTAAGGTCATGTCACGACGATTTGACAGATGTCACCAAAACAAAATGGCCGCCAAGAGGCGTCAAAATCTACCCGCGCCAATTGAAAAACAGTGTTTTTTATAATTCCATAAAACTGAATATAAATAATTGTCACCTCAAATATTTATTTAACGAACAAAAATTATTTTGCCTTTAAAATAATTTTATGCAACGAAGAATAAAATTTTTGGCATCGTCTTTTTATTATAGGTACAAAAAAATACAAATCTAAAAAACGTTACTTAAACTTGGTAAAATTTGATTTTCAACTCAATAATCTTTTCAAAAATTAAAAATATTTGCTTCAAGCTAATTTCACCTTATAAAAAATTATGTTTTCAACATTTTGAAAGATTTGTATAAAAATCGGGCTCTCAGTTTTTTTTTATAGAAATTAAAATCAGCCAAAAATATTAAACAAAGTTGGTAAATATTGATGTTCGATTCTCGATATCACGTGAATAAATATAATGGTCTTAGAAAATCCAATTCATATTTTTTTTTTATATAACAAATAAATCTCCCGAAAATTTAAATAGCGCTGTTCTCTGTGTAGAAAAATTATTGAAAGTCGTTTACGCGTTGCTCAACAAAAATCTGCATTTTTCAGATCACAAGTAGCGTCGTGGTTTGAGTCTGCTTCCGTACAATATTCAACTGACTCAGAAGCTTAAGGTTAAGTTATGATAATTTCTGGATGAATGGTCACTTACCCTTTGTGACGATCAAAATTTTAAAATCCGGGATGATACCATAATACAAATGAAATCCATGTTTGTGGATTTTATTTCATAGTTCTTTGAAAACGACATTAAACAGGTCATCATCGTCAACGACTCAACTGAATTACAGGGATTCCAACGGTCTTAAAAGAATTCTATCAACAAAGTGGTAATATTCCCAGCAGAAATTCTTCAATATACAATTTACGGGTCAACTTTAATTAAGAACTTGTCAGCACTTTGATTGCACATAAAACACATTTTATGAACTTCTATCTAATGACATCGCGAACTACTTTCAACAATCTTCCACTTGAAATAAGAACAACAAACAATCTCAATCTTTTCTTAAGAAAAATTAAAGAATGGCTTTTCACCATGGACATGAGCGATATTGAATTGGTTTATAAAGTACGACAATAAATGCAAAAGGATTCTTTTACTTAAAGCAATTTTTCAACTTTTTTTAAATTAATTTTGATATCTAAATGTTGTATTTTTGACTTGAATTAATTAAAAATTGCAGAAAAAAACAACTGAAAGTACTCCACGTCAGTTTTTCTCTAGTATGCTTAATTTTGGTTTTAGCCGGCCACTCAACACTGACATACACATGTTACTGAATGGCTCAGATCTTATTCTTTTTTAAACTTATCTTCTTGAGTATCTAAAAATATTGTTATTATGTTATTCTGAAGTGAAAATTGAATAAAAAATTATTGAATCGAATTGAATTGTATGTGGTTTTAACAGGACAGCTCATGATGGAGAACGAGAAATTTAAAGATTTGAATTTTTGGCCAGTTAAGTTCAGACAATATTTTGATTGTAAAAAAAAAATCAAAAACTAAGGATTTTAGAATACAGCCAAATTCTTCTTATTTTTGTAGTGCCGTCAAAACTTCATTATAAAAGTTTTGTATATTACCCAACAAAAATATTTTCGCGAGATCTATCAAATTTGAGCTTTTAAAATGTTAGACCTATTCAAAACTTCTACTTGGGCAATATATTTTTTTTTCGTTGAAGATGCGCAGCTATGCTTTGTTTCGAAACCGTTTACACTTCAATGAAAAAAGGTTAGTGTTTTTGACTTTATCGAAACCAGTTAACTTATTGATATGATTTCTTATTATAAAAAAACACAAAATCTTTCGATCTTCCGAAACATTTTTCATTTAAGTTTATCCTCTTTAGTAAACTGGTAGTGTACAAGGAAAATACATTAAGTCACTTCTCTGTGTATGGAATGTCATTAATAAATACCATTTAACTTTTTTCTTCTCCTCAAATCACAGAGGACTACTCATCTAGCATGTCCTGTTACTGCGGTTTTAGTACACACTTCAAAAAGACATAATTCCTACGCACGTACCCACTTAACACTGCTTAAGCTCTACCTAACCTTACTTTAGGTATGAAGGTGTAGGCAAACCTTCTCAACTTGTGACTCGTAGACCGAATGTACCGCTTGTAAGTCACATCATCATCACCATCGTAGTCAGCGTTCGTCGTCGTCGTCTACTCGTCCTTCAGATATTATGTTCTATATGGAGAAAAAAAAGAGGAATGAAATGTAGAAGAAGAAGCCTTCTGTTGGGTTAATTTCCTGGATGCTTCTTCTTTAAACATCATCAACAACAACAACAACAGAAACAAAAACAACTGCAAAAACATTCACACCCCTATGGTGGGGTGGCATCAGGGGTGGGTGTTTGAGTGTAAGCTTGAAGAGTCAAGTTATTTAGTTTAAGGAGTTCGAGGGTCATTATACGTAAGGGTAATAAAAACAAGAGGCACATAATGGAACACTTAAGTTTTCCTATGAGACCATTTAACTTTTTCTGTTTTCTATCTCTTTTTTGTACTATTCGTTCTATCTGTCTGTCTCTTTCATTTTTGGATGTTTTCAGTCTTGTTTTTAACTGCGGGAATGAGCTTGAAATGGCAGTTCATGGACTGCGTTTATTTCAAATGGCTTACTTTATTTGATGGCCATTTAACGGTTGATAATGTTTATATTTACAACATCAATGAGCATCATGATATCTTTTTCTATACTAGTATAGTTACTTGTGTGATAAAAAAGTTCACTACTGGAATTGAAACAGTTCCTTTTTGTTTTTTATTTTAGGAAATTCAGGATGAATCAAAAGTAATTTAACAAAATTTTGGTTTGAGTTTAAAATCATACCTATATTAAAGGTTAGTGTGAGGTCAATAAAGAAAATGTAGACGTCAATCGTCTTGAACCTCTTTAAGCCTTAATGATGGGAAAACATTCAATATTGTTGTCAATGGGGATATTTGTAATGTCTCTAATAGTTCTTGGTTCATAATTAAGCTGTGTTGCTCTCTTTTTAATGGGAATTCCTTGAAACTATATGAAATTAATTTTGATTAATATTTTTGACGTCTCTCATTTGTTACAAATAACCCCTAAAGAAGATTCATTTAGGTATTTCGAGAAAATTATGATGAATATTATGATTGTTACCATTGTTTCTTAGAAGTTAAGCCCTTTCATCATTCATTCTCAATAACAATAATAAAATAGCCATTTTAGGCGTATAATTGTGTTTCATTTAGAAAATAATATAGAGGAGTATAATTTAAACTGATGGTTTATGTATTTATGAAGACTGTTAATATTTTGTTCGAGTCATCATTTTTAATTGATTCTAAGGATTGCTTTCTTTGTATGATTGATTGTTGTGATTAAGAGTAATTTAAAGTTAATAATTTTGTATGTTTAAGGCTGCGAAACAGGGAAACTATATATAAAGACACTTCTGAAAGTTGGTGAGTGTTATTGAAAATAGATACTAGACAATCACTTAGCTATTGCGACTATTTTGTGTAGAATAATATATTAATTGAACTTATTGCAATCAGTTTCAAAAGAACAAGAAGAAACAAAAAAGGATTTATTTATTGAAATCAGATAAGAATTAACAAAGTTTGTTAACATTTTATAGATTCGAGTAATTGGAAAAAAAGCTGATTTGAATTTAATGGAAAATATCAGTCTACAGTCAAACACGTTGATTTATATTTATCATTAAAATAATTAAACAATTTAGTTTGCAATTCGTATACAGTTGCTTAAATTTCTCAGATTTTTTAGGGAACATAAAAGTTGACACAAAATATTAGATGCAAAGAGTCAATATTTCTATTTCTCAATTGAAGAAAAAACACAAAACATAAATAAGATAGTCTGCTCTCAAGACTTCTCATATCAAGAAGTTTTAGTCCGTGTTGATAAAATGGAAGATCGTAGGGATTAATTCATCACAACCCCTTCAGCGAAAATCTCCGGAACCTTTTGGGCACCAGTTCTATTCTTGATTTTTGTTAGGCATAATTTGGTGCCCAGAGTTGACAAGAGTATTCGAGTATTTGGTTGAATAAATTCTATTAAAAGCTGCTTCAAAATATAAAGATCTTAATACAGCGATGAATTGAATAAGCTTTATCAGTTATTCACTTTATGGTTTGTGAGAATTCCAAATCCATCCATCAAAAAACACACCAAGAATAGCCCTATCAAATGGGTTAAGATCACATGGTTACCTTCTCAATCAAGACTATGTTAATCAGTTCCGAAAATTGTAACTTCGTGCACTCTAAGTGGAGTTCTTTAACCTTGACGATAAATCTTTTATAAATAAAATAAAGAGAATAGAGCCTAAGTGACTGCCTTGTGGCATTCCAGAGTTAGCTTAGAACTCATTTAATTCTCAACCATTGAAAAGCACGGCATGTGATTTGTTGAATTAATGAAATTTAAGTGATTTTACGAAATGTTCGGTAAACCTTTTATAATTTTAAAAGCAAAACTTTATTTGAAAGTTTTTCTACTAGTTTCATTAAAAACAGTAGAGAGTACTTTTGTAAAAAGTTGAACAGAATGAAAAAGAAAACTACGAATTACTTAAAAAAAAATTCAAAATCATGATTTGGTATACAAGTATTGTCAACATTAGATATAAACTTTTACATCGTCTGGAAAGTTAAATTTTACGTAATTCATTTTAAATTGCTTAGAGCTGATTTCAGAAATTTTTTTAATTACATGCCAGTAACATTGATTTTAATTGTGAAATTTAATTAGTAACATTAATTTCTATTATGAAAATAAATCAGGAAAAAGATTTTGGTAAAAGATTTTAAGTAATCTCCAAACTAAAGAAATATGAAATTTTAAGTGTTTCTATAGGGTCCGCCATATAACGTTTTTTTTTTCAACTAGTGCTTATTTCGTGAATGGTAACACTTAGCTCATGTCTGATTTGACAGATTATTAGTTTTATCCTTCCACTGAACGAATATGGTTGTGTATACGCTTGAACAACGCTTAGAGAAGATGCCGATTTTACCAAAAAAATCTTCTTTTCAGATGAAGCTCATTTTGATCTTGGCGGATATGTAAACAAGCAAAATTGTAGCATTTGGGGCACAGAAAACCCGCACGCATTCATTAAAAAGCCAATACACCCAAAACGAGGCACTGTTTGGTGCGGATTTTGGTCCAGAGGCATAATTGGGCCATTTTTCTTCGAAAATGAGCAAGGCGTGGCCGTTGTTAACAGTGACAGTCTGACCGTTTTCACAAAAAAAACCGATCAATTATGAAGTATTGCCGCCAAATAGTAACCTTGGGATTGTGAAGATCTCCTTCTTCATGGGATATTATGATTTCAGAATCGTCTCTGGAATTTAATTACCGAACGACCCGTTTCAATGAACGTGTTGAAAGCAAACACCCGATACACAATCGACCACGGCTCAATATAGTTACTGAAATGGCATCTTGCAACGAGCCGATACTACACATACTCATAACAAAACGGATTCCGTCTTCTCGCTTGACGCCCCGTTCAAATCTTCCATACCTCACTGCCGTCTGTCCGTCTGCATTATAAAGATATGTTTTTTAACTACGGTGGTCAAAGATTCGAAAAAATTAAATTCCATAAGACAAAGCTTCGAAAATGTCAAAAAATTAAGTAATTTTATGAAAAATAATTACAAAATAAGGATAAAGCCAAACAATGTTCATATGTTATTGGTAGAAAATAAATGGCTGCATTGTTGCCAGGATTCACAGTATAGAGCATGAAGATGGACAGATTTAAAAAACTAAATAAGCATTGGAGTCTTTACCTTAACCTATATTATATTTTATGAATGTTTTTACATCTTTAATTACGGCTTTATTAGTAAGAGCACATTATCATTTTTATTATGGAATACAACATCTTTCAAGTGGCTGTGCCAGCTGTTTAAGCTGAAGACCTTATTTTGATGGTTTCGGTCTTTAGGCCGCGGATTGTTTGGATGATATTGTTCTTAAGTACTCGAATCCTTTTCGGATTGTTGGCATAACATCCGTCTTTCAAGTTTCCTCACAAAAAATATACATGAATTAGTAATGCAAAATGTTGCCGAAAAATTGTTTCAAACTTCATTTTCAAAGAAAAATGGTCTATTGATGCCTCCACTCACTCCACCATAACGTGCGGGTTTATCAAGCCCCAGAAACAGCAATGTTAACTGTTGACTTAGCCACCAACATTAAAAGGCTGCCCGTCCAAAAAATATTGTTTCGTTTAATATCTTTGTCCGATTAAAGCTGATCAAAGACCCTTAAGCGTCAGTTATATCTATCATTGGTTTTCATAATTGACAATTTTGTTTCGAGATTTAAAAGTGATAAAGAGAACTAAGTTTGATATATTAGGTATTAAAATGATGATAATTAGTTGTAGATTTTTCTACTGAAAAAATTCTTTATTAAACCCATTTACTTCATTTTTAATTTTTCAATGATGAAATCGTTTTTCAATGAATTCTTCAGTTAAAAATTCAGAACAAAATCGTTCCACTGAAAGCTTTCTATATTGTGTTCCCACCTATGAGCCACCTCAAATGCTTGATTCCAATCAGGAAATTTTGTTTCAATGAGAGAAATTTTCAATGATAGGTAAAACAGACCTGTCAAAAAAATTCCGATAATTGGTGTCAATGATAAAAACCATTGATATATGTATGTAGTTATAACTGTTCCCTTAATGTGAAATTTCTTCAATTGAGAGTCAATTCGACACTTACTTATTTTTGTCAAGATTTTAAACTGCAAACGGTTTTGTAAGTAAACCCATTAGATGACACAACCTGCATTAGTCATTGGGACTAAGGTAAGAATCGACATCCCGAAAACAAAAACCTTTCAAAACTTAAATAATCGAAACTAATGAAACCCAAAATTCAAATCGTCAAATCAACAAGAAAACCAAAAATTCAGAAAAATTTAAATTCATAAGAATTTAAGTCCAGACAAAATCAATTCTTGAGATCGCAGTAAAACTTACAAACATTGAAGAAATGTTATTGATGTTTCTTCCGATGTGATCTGATAAATAATTTATTTTTGTTGAAATACTGTATGTAGTTATAAAGAATGTTAAATATTAGAAAATTTTCCAATTTCGACACTTAACTATTCACAATACATAAAACTCATGGAAAATTATAGAACACCATCAACACTGAACAGAACATCTTGCAGCTGCTTCAACAACACAAAATATATTAATTTTGGTATTTCATAAAACTTTGCACACATATTATACCCCAAAAACTCTGGTAACAAACTTTTTTCTGTTTAGGTATTGTTTTTATTCCTTATAAAGTATCTATATGAGATGGCAAAAAATATCTATGGTTCATCTATTCTTTTGTTCTATTATGTGCGGCTAAAACGCTTGGTGTAAAACACAAAAACATATCAAAAAAAAAAAAATTATTATTTTTCCCTTAAAAATTTTAAAATACTTCCTTTGGATTTTTTGTGTTTTTTTTTTTTTTTTTGGTTCAAAAACAAAGAGGCTACTCATTCCCAATCGTTCGAGGTACAAGTACTTTTTTATAGATGTACATTGTACATACATAGGTAGAATAGGTAGGTATGAGAAAGTTCCACCCAAAGTGGAAGTTGAACTGAATTTGGAGTGAAATTAAGTGGAAAACTTATTCCGCATTAAAACCATGATATTGTTCCTGGCTAACCTCGCCGGATGTTGTGTTAGACACTGTTCGATAGTTTGCTAAAGAAAATAAAATAAAGTAAAAAAGAAACGAAAATGAGTTGAAAAAAAAAAAAACAAAACATGGATCCCTCTAGACCATCACGGTGCTTTGGTTTTATCCAAAAGGTGCAGCTTGAGCCAATTTACTGCATCCTTCAAAATTTTTGCTAGTAAGCAAGACCTATACGATATAGACGAAGGTAGGTATATGCAGGAGGAGATGTGTGGCTCCTCCTGTACCTAACCTAGTCTTCACTCGTTTGTTCAATTCGTTCGTTCGTCCGCCCGTCGTCCATCCGATGGCTGCCACCTGCAACTCGAACTCTATGCCTTAGCATCAGCATCAACATCGGCTTCGGCTCTATACTATATAAAATATTTTCTCTTGTCCAAGGAAGCATGATTTATGTGAATGTTTATATAACCAGGCATACAAAATATGTACCTACCTACCATACTTGTATTTTCGAAAACAACTTGAATCAGTTGAATGGAAAAAGTTGAAAGGATATATATTCCCTGGGATGTTAAGCTAAATTAACTGGACTCTCCTTCCTTCCTCTTCATACCTTTCGACCTTCCTCTCTTCTCGCACAGCCCAAGCTATTCATCGATGCACTTTTGTGGTCAGATGAAGCTGATGCTCGAGTATACGAATGCATGATGCTAAAAAAAAAATAAGCTACACAAACCAAACGTGGATTAGTCTGATGATTAGTTTTAGCAGCATATCATAGCATCAATGGAAGAAGAGAGGAAGCTGGGATTTTGGGTAAATTCATGAAAGTAATATTGATAGTTGGTGGAAAGGCAATTAACTGTAACAAATGGAGCTTATATTTTCATTTTCATTGATCTCTGATTGATAGGAAAATAGCTGAATCTTTCAAAGTAAATAGTAACACATGAATTTGGAAGGCTTTAAAGGTTACGATCATATTTGTTATATAATGAGGGCCTACGAGGGAACATGTGTCATATACCCAGCGGTCAAAACTTAACCCTGAACTTCTGACCTATGTACGATTACTACGGAAGGTTAGAAGTCCACAGGCCAGAGTTATTATTGAATGGTCTTTCAATTAACTCAAGTAACCAAGGAACTGAAAATTTAAGTGAAATAAAACATATGTATTCTATTGATTATGAATCCAATTGAATGGAAAAACGGTTGTAAAAGTAATTTAAGCGAATAAGTTAAAGCACTTAGGAATATTGCTGACTAACTCCTGTTCAGAAATAAAACACAATACGTTAATTTAAAAGCGGAATTTTAAAGGTTGGAAAGAAACGCGCTATAAAATATAAATTATTTGGATTCGAAATGTCATTAAAGTTGGTACGAGTTCTCCAGAATGTGTACATAAGTAGAGACTAGATCAACTGTCTGAAATTGTAAAAATGTATCAAAATGGTTTCAGACAAAAACTGTTGTAAGACAGGAAGGTGCACTTAGCTCAAGTTTATTCCCGCTTTCCATGAAGGCTTCATAGATGCATTGCCAGGAGGTGTTAGAAAAGCTGGTTCTATGATCAAAGCCTTGCTTTTTCCGGATGACATTGTTATGACGGCACACTCCCCAAAATCACCATAGCTGATGATCAACAGGCAGTCTCAACACTGATGACGATGGAATTTAGTAGTGAACTTAACTAAGTATAAAATAGTGGTCTCCAGGAAAGAAAGATGAGAATCTGGGACAGATGAACATTGGTTCCTAGAAGTTTATTTTACTCAGAATCAAAAATGAAAACAGTACTAACTACACAAGTGTAGTAGACTGAATCATAATCTAAAAAAGAGGCTGGGATGCGACCCACACTGATAACTTCCCATCCCATCTATCGATTTGTCTTGCTTAAAAGTTTGTCTAAATGTATCAATTCTTACCAAATTTGCGTTCTATTTTTTGGAGATTTTATTTTTTTATGAAAAAACGGACTGTTGTATTTGTATATAAAAATTACTGAATATTAAAAACAATATTTTCTGTGAAATAAAATAAGTTTGAAGCCAATATTTTTAATTTTTGAAAAGCTAATTGAGTCGAAATTATATTTTTACCAAGTTTTAGTATTATTTTTTTTTAGGTTTTTATTTTTTGTAAAAAAAAACTGTCAATCCAACATTTCTCAAAATTTTACCGAATGTTGAAAACAATATTATTTATAAGATAAAATTAGTTTAAAGCCAATATCTCAAAGTTTTGAAAAGATATTTGAGCCGAAAATCAATTTTTACCAACTTTTATTAATTTTTTTATTTAGGTTTTTATTTTTTGTAAAAAAAACTGTAAATTTGATTTTTTTCAAAATTTGTCTTAATGTTGAAAACAATATTTCTTATAAGCTTAAATTAGTTGGAAGCCATAATCTCAAATTTTTGAAAAGATATTTGAGTCGAAAACCAACTTTTACCAACTTTTGTTAAATTTTTTTTCAGTTTTTAATTTTTTGTAAAAAAAACTGCCAATTCGATTTTTCTCAAAATTTTACTGAATGTTGAAAACAATATTTCTTATAAGTTAAAACTAAATAGAAGCCATAATCTCAATTTTTTGAAAAGATATTTGAGTCGAAAATCAATTTTTACAAACTTTTGTTAAATTTTTTTTTCGGTTTTTATTTTTTTGTAAAAAAACTGTCCATTCGATTTTTTGCAAAATTTTACTGAATGTTGAAAACAATATTTTTTGAAAGATAAAAGTAGTTTAAAGCCAATATCTCAAAGTTTTGAAAAGTTATTTGAGTCAAAAATCAATTTTTACCAACTTTTATTAAGTTTTTTTTTAGGTTTTTAATTTTTTGTAAAAAAACTGTCAATTCGATTGTTCTCAAAATTTTATCAGATGTCAAAAACATTATTCTTCGTTGCACAAAATTGTTTTGGAGATGAAATCATATTTTAGTCGTAAAATTTTCGAAGTGACAATTTTTTTTTCTGTTTTTTTGATTTATAAAAAAACCGTTAATTGGATTTTTTTCCAAAAATATAATTGTTTTGCGTCAAGTTACAATATATAATATAAAATTTAATTCAAGTCGCTAGCGTCATTGGTTCATGAGATACTTAGGGTTAACCAAAATTTTCACCTTTTTTTTAAACTGCTATGGTAAAAAAACCACCCACGCAATTTTCTTGAGAGCCCTTTCTGCATCTTTCTGCCTTATTATTTGTATAACAAAATTTATTTGAAGTCGATATCTCTTCTGGTTCTTGAGCTTTGGACGACGAAAAAAACGTCGCGAACGTACGGATGTACGGACGTACGGACGTACGTACGTCGTACACACGCACGCACAGACATCTTTCTAAAAATCTTTTATTTCGACTCTAGGAACCTTGAAACGTCCAGAAATGTCAAAATTTTCAATTTGACAAATCGGACCCATTACAATAACTTCCTATGGGAAGTTAATAAGAAAAACTATCGGGATGAACATCTTCATGTCAATTTAAAGTAAATTCTGGTGCGCCTCAAAGTAGTCACTTTGGTCCATTGCTATTTATTTTGTTTATTAATGATTTGCCTTCTGTTTTGATTAATTCTATATCACTAATCTATGCAGATGGTGTTAAAATTTGTCGAATTATTAACTCCCTCAAGGATTGTTAAGAGCTACAAGAAGGTCTAAGTCAATTTTGGGAATGGTGCAATAAAAATCGTTTGATTTTAAATATTAACGAATATAATTTCTACGCAAACCTAATATAATAAATTATGTTTGCTATAAGTAGTTGATATTATGTTAGTTTGAAGTTTAGACTCAAGTAAATATTGTAAACTTAACGTTTGTATTTACGCGTTTTTAATAAATAATGAATTTATTTTTGAGCAATTTTAAAACGAGTTTCGTCTTGGTGGAGAAATATTAAACTTCAATTTGGTTCCCATAGGGATTATTTATCTATACTTTGAGGGATAAGCAGTCTGGCGAAACTTGAGGATGTTTTTTCTTTTTTTTTGGAAGATGTCCAAAACTAGAAGACATAACGTGTGTACTGACTTCGTAACAGAAAACAAAATAGAATAAAATTCAGCGAAATATCGAACTACATACATATGAGTACAGGGTTC
This sequence comes from Eupeodes luniger, assembly GCA_951509635.1. Taxonomy (NCBI): domain Eukaryota; kingdom Metazoa; phylum Arthropoda; class Insecta; order Diptera; family Syrphidae; genus Eupeodes; species Eupeodes luniger. Next base: position 102,577,629 of record OX608073.1, on the reverse strand, counting down.
TTCCCAAATAATGCAAAAAATATGGTTTTAGAGTATTCAAACTCCGGTTTCTTAATCAACTTTATTTTCTTTAAAATAATTCTAATCATTAAAAACTAACAATTTTTTAAATATGCTTCACAAATTATACTGAAGCATAAGATAACAAGATATTATGACCTGTACTTAACTGAGGTAAGTGATGATTAAGCGGAGCACTATCCAGTAGCCACGACTTTAGGCTTGTCCGATGTTCTTTTAGACAGAAAAAGAAAGCCATATAAGAATACAGGTTGGGGTTGAAGTTCCCTTCCTCTAGCAACAAACGGGTGACCTCAGCCTGGCCATCATATACTGAGAAGAAATGTATGGAGAATAAACTGGAAGGGGGAAAAGAGGATATGTTGGGACCCAAACATATTACGAGATGGTCCTGAACTCGTTACTCGAAGTATTAACTGTGCTCAGCAATTCTTTCCTTTGCTTTACACAAGATTGGTACTCAAACTAAGTAAAAGAAAGAAGACGAATTTGTGTGGAAATTCCACCTTCCTATATGAAATAATTTGTGAAAATTAACTGTGAATTGAAAGGAGGTGAATGGAAAAAACAACAACATATTTTTATTTACTTGGCATCTTTTTTTGTGTATGCAATTTTTGTGTCTACTGCATCCGCTGGTGTAATATTTAATCAGTTTCGGGGATAGAGGACAAGTCGTTGCGTTACAAACTATAAAAGTATCAAACACTTTTTCAACTAGGCAGACGGCCTACCCGAACCCGACCTCGATGAAGTGAAGATAGCTATATCTAAACTCAAGTCAAACAAAGCTGAAGCTGACGACGGCATCGCTGCAGAATTATTCAAAGCAGCAGGCGCTGACTTGGTGGGGAGCATGCACCAACTCATCTTCAAAATATGGTTTGAAGAAAGCATGCCCGATGAGTGGAATCTCAGCATAGTTTGTCTAATACATAAGAAAGGAGACCCCCTTAATTTTGCCAACTACAGAAGCATCAGTGTCCTGAACATTAAATATCAGATCCTTTCTGCCGTATTATGTGAACGTCTGAAGCTGTTCGTCAACAACCTGATAGGTCCTTATCAGTGTGGCTTCAGACCAAAAAAGTCTGCCTTTGACCAAATATTCACACTACGGCAGATCTTGGAGAGAACCCTAAAGCTTCAAATCGATACCCACCATCTCTTTATCGATTTTAAAGCAGAGTGTGACAGCATCTATAAGGAAGAGTTCTACAGAGCCATGTCTAGTTTTGGAATCCCTGTTGAACTTATCCGTTTGTGCAGAATGACGATGGAGAATGCACGCTGCTCTATAAAGTTCAGAAAAGATCTCACCGATGCATTTGATGTCAAAAAAGGTTTAGGACAAGGTCATGCGACTTCTTCAACATCGTTCTGGAAAGAATTGTGCAAAACTTAACCGTGAGCACTAGAGGCACAATCTTCCAATTGGCCATCCAATAACTCGGATACGCAGATCATATTGACATCATTGGAAGATCAGAGCGTGATGTCAGTGGAGCGTTTTTGAGCATTGCGACGGAAGCGGAGAAGATGGGTTTAGTGGTCAATGAGGGCAAGACCAAGTATTTGCTATCATCAAATAAGGACATTGAACGACGACGTCTTGGACAAAACGTCACCATGGACAGCTGTAACTTTGAGGTATCCGAGGACTTTGTCTACCTGGACACCGCTATAAACTCAGACAACGACACCAGCGCTGAAATCAGACGAAGAATAACTCTTGCAAATCGCTGCTTCTTTGGACTTAAAAGGCAATTGAGTAGTAAAGTCCTCCCTCGAGCATCTAAAATCACCATCTATAAGACACTTATCATCCCGGTTCTCATTTATGGCGCTGAGGGCTATTCTAGCCCGGAAGGTCTTCGAATCCAATCCCGAGGGACAGCAGAATAGTTGAAGACCGCGACTCAGGTGGCGCACGCAGTTGGGTGAAGACCTCAACCAACTTGGCGAGCGAAATTAGAGGCAGCTAGCTAGCGACCGAGCTGGCTGGAGACGCATGTTGGTTGAGGCCTAGGTCCGCCCCTGACTGTAGCGCCACCTTAAGTAAGTAAGTAAGACGGCAAAGTAATGATTTATTGATTGTTTGTAATTATTGTACAGCATCGTTAAAGCGTATAAAAATCAATCTGGATCTTAACAAATCTAAAACTGTATTTATTTATTTTTTAAGGCACTTGTCTGCTGAATGTTCATGCCCTGATCAAGCAACATAGTTGCATAAGCGGTTAGACAGAAGACTCATAGGATAATTTGAACACGAGATCGGACAACTTATGGAACTATAAACCTTATTTTTTAAGGATAAACCTGACGTGCGACAAGGAAAGTGTATTCGGTGTATCATCCTTTGAGGTTTCTAAGTTCTTTTAAATGCGTTTTACTCAAAAAAAACTGCTTCCGTATTTTTATCAAACGTTGTCTTTCTATACACAATCAGGCCTAATAAATTTAATAAGTTAACACAATGCAAAAGAATTAAAATAAAATATTGTTTGCTTTATTACTTCCTTTTGTTCCAAAGCTTCATTAACCATTTCATAATAATAATCAAACGCCTACTAAAATAAATAAGAACAACAAAAAGTCCTCATAAACGTTCTTTCCATAATAAAATATCATCACTTCTTGTGCCAGAAATAAAAATAAAGAATTTCCATCAGTGAAGAAAAACCAAAGGAAAAAACAATTTTTTTTTTTACTTCAGCTTTTCAACCGCTTAACTTAATATTCCTTAACAATTTTAAAGTATCCCATTAAACAAGGATAACGATATAATGATGACAATAATAATCCTAATAATTAATGTATACGACAATAAGGATTTCCACAAAATGGCCAAAAATTATTCAAGTTATGGCCACGAAAATATGATAATTTTCTAAAGAAGGCCAAAACCAAAAACTCTATAGTTATGTTGTTGTTGTTGGATTCGTATACATAATATAAAAAGGACCAACAACAAAAACGACAACAGGATAACAAAGCAACATACACACACACACACACAAACAAACCAAATACAAAAAAAAGAAGAACAGAAAAGTGTAAGCAACTTTTTATTCATTCTAATAATTTTCAAGGATGAACGACTATTAGGAGATGTGGCTAAGGATTTCGTGGGTGCTTAGAAGATTTTGGTTGTTGATTCTTTGGCTTTATATTTTTATCTATAGGTTTATATTTATACTTCTGTATGTGTATATTTATTTCTTGTTCACATTTTTGAGAGGACAACTTTTGTGTGGAAATATTGTTGACAGAAGGATAAGGGAAGTTTATGAGCTTTTTCTGAAGTTATTTATTTATTTTTATTATTTTGTGTATTATTATTTTTCCAAAAAAGAGATTAGTAGAAGAATAACAACGACCGATGATGACGACGACAACGACGATCACGTTAAAGGGGCTTATTATGTGTAAGTTCAACAAGATATAAGGAAAATAAGATATATTGTTTGATGTAATTAGAGGTTCAAGATATAAACATGACTTTTATTCTTGAACATTAAAATACAAAAGACGACCTCAATATACTGTTGCTGCGTTTCTTAAAAAAAGTAAATGAAATATAAAAAAACATTATTCAGTTTCAGTATAACTTAAAAAAAAAAAAAACAGACCAAACTAGGGTTAAAATGATACAAATTGGTACATTATGCTCCTATTAGTCAAGTCAAATTAGACATTTTACCTCCAAATAATTCGAATATCAATGAAATTCCATACAGACACCAAAGACATCGTTATTATCAAGTGACAAAAAGTCCCCCGAAAATTACATTGTAGTATAAAAAGTAATTAAGTTCTTTTCGAAAATTAACTTCCCTTAGGAAGTTATTGTAATCGGTCCGATTTTTCGAATTGAAAATTTTGACATTTCTAGACGTTTCAAGGTTCCTAGAGTACGTCCGTACATACGCGACATTTTTTCGTCGTCCATAGCTCAAGAACCAGTAGAGATATCGACTTCAAATAAATTTTTGTTATACGGATAATAATACAGAAAGATGCAGAAAGGACTCGCAAAACAATTGAGTGGGTGGTTTTCTTACCATAGTAATTTCAAAATAAAGGTACAAATTTTGGTTAACCCTAAATATCTCACAAACCAATAACGCTAGAGACTTGAATTAAATTTTATATTATATATTGTAACGTGATACCAAACAAATGTAGTTTTGGAAAAAATTCCAAAACGGTTTTTTTATAAATCAAAAAAAAAAATTTAAAGAAATTGACAGTATTTAAAAAAAAAAAACCTAAAAAAAGCATTACTAAAAGTTCGTAAAAATTGATTTTAGACTCAAATATCTTTTCAAAAATTTGAGATATTGACTTCAAATTAATTTCATTCGTCCAATTTGTATTTGTTTATATAAGAAATACATTTTTTTAAGAAATGTTACTATAATTGGTTTTCGACTAAAAATTTCGTTAACAAAAATAGTTTTTGAAATCAAACTATTTCATTATATCCAAAATATTGTTGGTAATTTTAAAATTTTTAAGAATTAATCAACTGACAACAAAACATGAAAATTTACAAACTTTTAAGCAAGACAAATCGACAGGCGGGATTACAAAACATTAATGAAAATTTAAAAGCGATGCCCAAAAACTCGTATTTATGTTAAGTGTCCTGATTAAAAGTTTGGATCAGCTCTTGGAAGAAGATATGCATTCTTTATAAATCTGCGATTAAATATGAACAAATATGAATATCGTTGAAAAAAGTTAATATTTTATGCAATTTTCGTCATTTGGACCTTTTTTATTTTTTGTCGTTAAATTAGCCTCTGAAAAAAGAAACGGCTAATAAGTTTTAAGTAGCTGCTAACAAAATTATGGACTAGAGATTCAAACATATCACTAAGTTATTCGAATGCCTTCTTGGCAAATAAAAAAACAACAATTTGATCGATGATGTACTATATCACCCCTATTACAAAATTCGGAGAATGAGCCATAGTGACATTTTCAATTACTTTCCAAACTTTCTAATTACCAAATCCGACAAAAGAAAGTTGAACGAATGTCGGTAACATGGCTTGCATCAACGAAATTTTGTTAACCTTACCTGCGGCCTACTTCATAAACATTGACAAATGCTACAGGTGACAGGTTACTTTTTAAATAACAACTTTACAATTGTCAAAATCTGTTCCATAAACAATTTGACAATTTTGTTGAATTGTAGAAAATTACCCGACAATTGTCATCTTTTCGGTTCATAAAGAAATTGTCATGACAATAAATTGTCAAGTATTTTTCCACAATTGTCAGGAATTTTCGGACACATTTGTAGTGACAATTCTTTTATGAAATGCAAAAAAATTACAGTTTACATATTTGGCACTATTTTTTTGGCTTTAGTTACGGCCAAATGTTCACAGTGAAAAGATGTAAAATGATAAACGATATATTTTCAAGTAAAAGTGAAAGTGAATGTAATGACGATTCTCAGTTAGGTCTCCAAGTAATACATCGCTGCTACTCTTGGAATTTCAAACATAGAATAAATAATGATTTCGAATAGTTGATGGGTCTTAAATTTAAACAAACATTTTTAAAACACTTATTTTGAGAATGTTTTTCATTTTAAATCTCTCGATTTTTATTAAGTTTTATGCATTTGACTTTTTAATAATAAAACCAGTTTTTTAAAACTGTGACTGTTAATTAAAATGAAATAGGGTCCTGATATTGAAATCGCAACCCTTTTCATTGGCCCTAATTTCCAGACAAATCTGAAGTGAATTTTTAGTTATTAGAATTCTATACTTACGATTCCTTGAACGATTTCTTACAATAAATAAGACTTATTATTGCAATTGTAAGCAGATCAATAAAGGAATTATCGAACAAATAGCTTAAGAAAAATGTTAGAAAACCAACAAAAATATTATGAAATTGCCGGATGAATAGAAGATTAATTTATTTTCTTTTAGTTTTTACTTCAAATAAGATTTGTAGTCGCTCAAACTTGAAAACTTTGTTGTTAGGAAAATAGATTTTTATGTAACATCTTCCTTTCTCCATTCAACCATCTATTTTCTAGGCTATTTCAAAACTCTCGGAAAATCTTGGGTTGTCTTTTTGTATTATTTTTTGCTAATGTATTTAAATTTTATTTAATTTTAGAAATTATTACTGTAAATTGTTTTGTTTTTCGTTCTATCCCTAAAAAAGTTAATAATCTAATAATTACAAAACAAAATAAAAATTAAACATACAAAATTAGTAAGAGCTTACATTTAACTAACAACCAACCAGATAGATCCACACGGTGGATCATTCCATTCTACTTTTTTATTGGTTGACTTTCAGTTAAAAATCGAAAAATACTCGTATTAATATCGATTACAGAGTTCTTAGAATTTTACTCCCCGTGAGTCAACTCGATCCACTGTACTTTCGCATTCGTTGTAAAACTCAATTATGAAATTTGACAGATGAACTACATTGTCGATTCCTAAGACTTCCTTATCATTTCTGAACTAGCCTATCGACGCTGTCAGTTTTTGACACTCTCAGGGCATATACGACATTCCAATTCCAGATGCTTTTAAGTTATTCAGATTTAACGCAAATAACGTTACAGAAAATGTATGCAGTGGGTTGGAATTCCAGGAAATTTGGACAAAATTTAAGTGGTGCAAGGTATGTTACCCACATTCGTTTAACTTTCTTTCGTCTAATTTGGTAGTAGCAAAAGTTTGGAAACTGTCACTTTAGCTCATTTAGCGAATTCTGTTCTAGTGTCAACTGCAACTCAATCCAATTTCCATAGAACCAATTTAATTTAAAGCCGGTTGCAAACCAAATTTCCCTGGAAAAGTATTTAGCCTCATGGTCAATGCGGCCGGCACTGGGAAATAGTGTGAATTTTGTGTGCTCTAATATCTGCATTATCCTAAAATTAATTGAGGATAATGATGTCGCAATTCTTGCTGAATATTTTTGGTGTTTTTTCTTTCTTTTTTTAATTTTAATTTTTCCACATGGCTGATGGCTTATAGCTTGGTCATGGCTAAATGCGGGACTTATAGCATACACTATATAAATTGTTGTTGTTGTATAATATAATTATTTGGGGTGACTCTGCAGAATAATATAAAATGAGTAATGCATTATTAATTGCACTCATCTGCATTGGTTGTCTAATGATGTGCCGTATAAGGCTATACAGGAATTTGACTCGTGTTAATTTTCAATTTAAACTTTATTTTGACGTTCAAGAGTTCTCTGAATGAAGATGAAAATAGATTTTTCAAATTTCTATTTATATATTCTTTAACTTGAACCCAAAAGGAAAAAATACAAGGATATAGAAACTAAAGTCACATTAAAGTCACAAAAAAGGAATAATGCGCCAAGTCAAGTAATATTATATCCCTTTCGTTCGCAAGAGAACAAGAAGGTACAGCGAAGTGTTGCTCCGCAACTAGACGCGTAGTTGTGTAAAAAGGATTTTATAAAATAAGTAAAAAAATAAAAACACAAAAATCCCTATGGAATGAGATTTTCAATATATACGAGTAATATCCCTTTTAGGATATATCCTTGAGCGGATAAACTAGTTGAGCTTTTTTTTCGAAAGTAATCCTTGTTTAAAATCAGTGATGCAATAGTGGTTCTTAAAAAAATATAAAAATTGAAAATATACTATTGCATGATACAAAAAAATGAAAATATAAAATTAATTTATATTTGTAACTGTATCTACGTGAAATGTGTTCAACACAGAAATAACAAATACATTTCAAATGCAATCTATTGATGTTAACTATTTTTATTTAAAAAAAATGTATATTTTAACAATAACAATCAAAGGAAATTTTATTTTTAGCGAAAACATTTTTATGTAAAATGAAAATAAATATTTTTTTGTTTTTGTTTTAGCAAATAGATATTTATTTTAATTACCACACCAATAAACCCAATTCAAAATAATTGGAAAGAAAACAAAAATTTAAAATATGCAATAAAAGAAAAATTGCAGGTGGCGTTAGTTTATTTGTTTAAAAGAAAATAGAATATTTTAAACTGAAATGTGTGCTTGAAAAATATTACAACTGTTGGAATTGTTTTTCAGAATGAATTTTGTTTTCCAAAGGTATCAATTTTTTTTTTAGTATCGATTTCTGCATATTTACTCATGTTCTCTCAACCCTTCGCAGTCTATTATGGGTTTCCAAATTTTAACTAAAAATTGATTTCAAACCATAATTGAAATACGAACATAGCGTTAGTGATTGAGTATTGCGCTAACTACTATCAGTCAAGTTCAGGCCTACTAGAAATAAATAATCTGGCTCCTCAAATATTGAAACTAGTTACATTCAGAAGTAAAGACCTGTTTTGTACGTGAACTTCTGGGGCATGTTGATTTCGGTAATTGTGAATTAAAAGAAAAAGCTCACCGACATTTTTGAAGATAGATAGACTTTGATGTGGATACAAATATTATTGACACAGAACTTGAAAAGGTTAATATCGGGTTTTTCAATAACAGCGCTACAGAAGTTTTTAAAAATGTCAATTAATGATTTAACCACTTCACTTTTTTGTTTAAGAACAATAATAAGAGGAACAATTTCGATGGGCTTAACAGATTCGCTATCATCAATGCCCGCAATATCCATGTGGTCTTCACATGTAGATTGTAGTAGCAAATAAAATAATAGTTATCATCTTTTAACACATTCTAATTTTTATTTGTAGTTTTAGATGAATTATAATATTTTGTATGCCTTTTGCTATTGTTATTTTGGAGGATGAAATCTTCACCCTCCATTTTACTACAATTTCTTTTACTTGAAATGTTTAGTTAATCACTATTAAGCGCGTGCAACACAGATGACAAACGTCAAACGTACTCCATGAGTTATCATTGCATTCCGAAAAAATTACGGTTTGTTGTGGTGTGGTGTGCGGCGTCATTGGGCCGTACTTCTTCCGTGATGATCAAGACCGGCATGTTACTGTGAATAAGGATCTTAACCGTTCAATGATAACCGAATATTTTTGGCCCCAATTGGATGATATGGACTTGGAGGACATGAGGTTCCTTCAGGACGACGCCACAAGCCACACACCGAATGCCACAATCAATTTATTGGAAACCAAGTTTGGAGAGCGTGTTATATCACGAAATGCCGCCTCAGTCGTGCGATTTGACGCCGTTTAACTATTTCCTGTGGGGCTACGGCAAGTCTACGGTCTATGGCAACAAGCCAGCGACGATTGGATGAATTTCGTACGAATATCGAACGTGAAATTGCAGCAGTATCGGTCGATTTATGCTTTAAAACCTTCGAAAATTGGGTTCAGCGTCTGGACTTCTGCAAGCGCTCCCGTTGTGGACATGCAAAAGAAATCGAGTTCCATATACATAATGCCATCGAACGATACTTTGACATGCTTTAGAATTATTTGATATCACAAGGAATGAGGTTTTTTTTCTTTTTAGAATATTGTAATTGAGTTAATTATTACAAAAATTAAAAATTTAAGCAACCTCTACTCAAAAATATTGGTAGAAACAGTTTTGTTTACTTGAAAATCGTGAGATATTGACTTCTATGTGTTTCAGATAGTTTTCTTAATTGGTCTAATGCAGAAGTAGAGTAATCGAATGTGATAAAATGAAAAGTAGTTAAAAGCTTGACAATGGATCCCATACACAACTTTAAATTAAGATTTCGCATTTCATGTATCAAATCCTTCAAAAAGCTTTTGTTCAGATTTTTTTTAATTTTCAAGTTAACAAAAATTTTAAAAGTTACCAAACAAACAAAGAAATGATTTTTCAAAATGGAAACAAAGAATAAAAATCCGCTTAAATCTTTTTATAAAGTCGACGGAACATAATATGAATATGATGCCGTCGCCCAACACCACCAAAACAAGTTCAAAAAGCACATGAATCGGGCCATCTGCAAAGGAACACCAACCAAAGTATATAAAACTTATAACTCTAGCCCTTTACCTTAGTATGGATTAAGTTTTGTCGTGAATCAGGAAATCAGTTTAGTTTTTTTTTTAAAACTCCTGAGTTAAGGAGAAAAGTTTTTGGAAGTTAGAACAGGAAGGGAAAGAGAATGGACCGTTTTGGTGGTGGTGATAATGTTGACATTGTGGTATATTTTCTTTTTGTCTAAGTAGTTTTTTTTGTTTTTCATTCTTTAGCTCTTTCAGTGGTAAAGTATAGAGGGGCACATAAAATATGCACTCAAACTCCCTTTTCATATAAGCAGTTTGTTTTTCTATATTCTTTTTTGTCAGATGAAACAAAATGAAGTTTCATAAAAGTTTGGTTTCAAGTTTATTTTATTTTTAACAATTTTTCTTATTGTTGGGTGATACACAAAAGGATTTGAGAGGAAATGTTTTTTAAGTATATTAAGACTCGTGCTTAAATACAGTACCAAAATTCGTTCCTTTTGATTTTGAAAAATTTATCTTAGGTTCAAAAGTTGTTTTGGAAAGTATTATTGAAAAATATTTTCAAAAATGTTTGATCACAATAAAAACATAATTAATATGGTACCATGAAATAAGCCAAGTAAAATAAGGTGAAATTTCAAGAATTGGCCTTATTTCAATTTGGTCTCTTTACACTTAAAGTGAAAAAAAGTACGAAACCGTTTTTTCTAAAAATTTAAACTGCATCCGTCTTACTACGTTTTAATTTAAATATTAATCAGCTTAAACTTTGTTATTTTTTTTTGTGTTTGCTTTAAAATAACAAAAATGCTTTCAAGAGTATATACCTTATCCCCAAAATGTTGTCAACCTTTAAGACCATTATAATACCTATAGACCCACTTCCTTCCACACGATTTGTAACAATTGATGATAAAAACTGCTATTAAAAGTGTTAAAAAAGTCAATTCAATTTCACCTTTTTCATTCACAGACCGGTCATCCCTTTGGTTCACATAATTTTGTAATAAAAGTCACAAGGACCAGCTGATCCTTTGAATTCATTAAATTCGCATGAGCTCCCAAAAATAAAAAAACTGTCCTTGTTTCTTGTTGTTGTTGTTGTTTTTTTTCGTGTGTCCTTGATGAGGGACATTTACCAAGGATTTTCCTTGGCGAAAATTTAAGGAAGGAGAACAAAAATTGTATGCCCTCTGTGACTCACTCACTCTTAAAGAAAAAAAAACAAAAAAGAAAAGGGTTGAAAAAGATTTAGCTTAAAGTCGTCGTCCTTATTTTAGTATAGCTAGTTCTTGTTGTTGTTGTGATGTTTCTTGTGTTTTCTCGTTTCCTTAGGTCTGTTTGGGAGGGCCATTTGGGAGCAATAGGATGTAGTCACCTTGTAATACCATCCGGGGAAAAGTGCCACTAACAAAAAGAATACACATTTAAATAAAGTGGTGCTCTGGTAGTGCTGTTTTAGCCTTAAGGACATTCATCGAATGGATTTATTTTCCAATGGAATAGTTTCCTTTATTTTTTCTGTCTGTCTCTTTCTCTCTCTCTCTGTCGCGTATATTTGTATAAATCCCTAAACATGAATCTCACTTATATTTTTTTATTTCGCCTTTTTTTTATACATATTTTGTTCGTCCTGATGTCCTAGTTCCTAGGGGCTAATGGAGTAGGTTCGTTTTATATGCTACTGATTTTCTTCTGGTCCTATAACTGTTTTGTATATTTGGTTGTTGTTGTCTTGTTTTATTTTTTGATATGGTGGGTGTTAGGTGTTTTGTATTGTTAGGTCATTGGGAATGAAATAATATTTACAGTTTAGGGAGAAAAAGTTTGTTTGTTTCTTTTCTTTTTTGGTTTTACTTTACTTTTCTGTCACTTTTATTGTGTCTGTTAAAATAAATTGTTTCTTGGGTCTTTTGAGGGCTTTTGTCACCATAACTCTTTTAATCTTTGTAAATATGTAGAAATATACTAACCTAACGAGACCTTTCTATATCTACACCTTGTTTTGTGAGGAGAAGAAGAACGCTTTTGTTACTTTATGGAAAAGGTGTACAAGAGCCCGGCAGTATCCTTTTCTTAATGGCTTTAAGGTGATTATTTTGTATTTTGTTACTGTGAAAAACCTCTTGACTTGAACCTGTTTAAATATTTTAAACACATAAAATAAGGAAGCAAGTTCAACTACAAATAAAATCTTAAGCAGTTAAGTTAAGTAATGTGAATTTGTTTAACGAGCGTCGATTGTCAAGTTAGACAGTGTCTAATTGGTCACAGAATGTATATTCTCGTACATGGTTCTCTTCGTTTGAAAAGCATTTTAATGAAATGTCCACAACACAATTTTTCTGGGTGAAGTGACTTTGGTGCATAAATCATTCTGAATTTGAATGTAACGCAGAACCAACTTAGAGAAACTTGGTATTTGTTATCTAGTTCAGGAAAGAATTAACGCACAGTGAACTTACAGCATTCACGATGGATCAATTTCATGCGCGAATTTTCCTCTCTTATAAAAACATTCGATTTTTATTTGTTTTTTTAAACATCAATTTGCAAAAATTATATACAATATTTTTAATGGATTTTTAAAGCTTTCGATTAAAGTGGATTAAATTATTCAAAATTTGTAGGTATTTGTTTGCTGTTGCACTAAAAAACTTTGACTGAGGTCTTATTGTCCAACGAGTCTTCAAGTTTTAAAATAAGAAACTACTTAAGAAAAAATAGTTTTCTTAACATTTCATGGGCTATTCCATTCACTGTACAAGGTGGGTCGGTGTCAGAGAAAAATGGACCACTGATGATGCCACCAAAACTATCCAGTCTAAACTTCTCACCGAAACTCACTTTTTGCAATGCATTTGACACTCCTGGATATCATGTAGATTTGTATAGTTCCAAAATTAAATTAAGATACAAAAATGTTAAGTCAACACATTTCTTTGTTTTCATAACACTTAAGTTGAGTTTCTCATCAGTTTTTGTGTTTTGTAAAAAAAGTTGTCAGTTTCTTTTTTTTTAAAGTAACAATATTACAGTCTTAGACGAAAACACATTTTTTTTTCAATTTAAGCGGCATTTTTTCAAAGTTTTTATTCTTATAAAAAATACGGATTGGATTTTTCTAAGAACACTATCTTACTTGAAAAAAAAAATTGTTTCAGTTTATATGATTAATGATATGAATGCTACTTATTTGGTATCACGTCACATTATATAATATAAAATTGAATTGAAGTCACTAGCGTTAATGGCTCAAGAGATATTTGGAGTCATCTAAATTGTTTACTTTCCTTAAATTGCTATAGTAAAAAAAAACCACACTTTATTTTTTTAAAAGTGTTGTTTGCATTTTTCGATGTTATTATCCGTACAAATTTTGCATTAAAGTCGATATCTACTGGTTCTTGAAATATCGACGACAAAACAAATGGTATCCCAAATATACGGACGTACTAACGTCCGAAAATATTTGATTTAGATTCTAGGGACCTTGAAACGTTAAGAAATGTCAAAATATTCAATTGGACAAATCGGACCAATTGAAGTTCAATATTAAGTTTTGAACTAGCCATTAATCCGAAATTCAGAATAGCTAAAGATATGTTTACTTGCAGCATTATAGGAACTATGTGGCAAGTATTGCATTCGTAAACAAATTTGAACTCGAGATTTTAATCAAACAAAACATTACGATGGTAAGGAACAGTGGATCCCCCCATTCCGTCCGTCTATCTGGCTATGGCCCTACAGCCCAAACCATTGGGTCGATTGAGTTCAAACTTGCAAATTAAGGTTTTAAGCAGATTTTTATTTTTAGATAAGTCGAAATACAAAACGTATATTAATAAGCTCTAAGAAAATGCATACTAAAAATATTTGCAAAATAGAATAATAAAAAATAATTTTAAAAAAAACTCTATCGATTTACAAACAAAAATTTAATAAATTAAGGTTTCTTGATAAATTAAATGGATTTTAAATTTTTGAGGACAAAACTTATTTTATTGGTAAACTTTTTATTTTAAAATATAAGTTATATTTGTTAACAGTCTTTGGATACAAAAGCAAGTCATGTAAGACTTCGTCATGCACTTTATTTTTTTAATTTGGAGAAGGCTTTTGTCAAATTTCCTTTTTGCGCAGAGCATTTTAAAATATTGTTGGTTTTGCGTCTATGGAAAAAGATGTGTTCAGAAAAAGTTACCATAACCAAATATTGTTTATATTTTTACAAACCTCATTTAAATAAATATAAAGGTTTGAGAAGGCAAGTCCCTGAATATATTTGTAAAGCTAACGTTAGATGTACTTAAAAAGTACAATGGGTTCATGTATACATTTTTTTTTTAGTTTTCAAAATGAATTTTTGAACTAAACACTTCTATGGAAAACGATTTCACAACCTCTATACAGCCACTGAAAAAATGCATAATAATTTGGAGATAATCAACGCTAATACCGAAAATCATTTGAGAAGAATTTAAAAAGCTGTGTGCTTGAGATTTGTTTGGAGTTATCGAAGTCGATGTTTTTGAAAAATAGTTAAAAGATTTAGAGTTATCCAAACAATATTGTACTCAGGACAAAAAACTACCACACCTTTACTTTTAACGAAAAAGATCTTAAATTTCGTCATATAATTCTCAGGCAAGACAATATTTGTATTGGAAACAATCAACTGATACGCAATATTCTTTTGTAACCAACGTTATGTCCAGGAGCAGATTCCAAGAAATAAAGCGATTCATATACTTTGTTGATAACAAAAACCTTGATTTGAATTATATCAAAATGGCAAAACTTTGACCGCTCAGTGTACCAAAAACTAAGAAAAGTGCGGATATATGCATGAGCATTTATCTATCGATGAATCAATGGTGAAATATTTTGTCTGACACTCCTCCAAACAATTTATTAGAGGAAAACCTATGAGATTGAGGTTCAAAAATTGGATGCTTGGTAGCAAAGATGGTTGCACGTATGAACTTGAAACATTCTGCAGAGCTAAAAATATAAAGCCTTCTTTGAAAGCACTACATTTACTACAACAAGGGTAGTTCTTAAACTTTTAAAGAATATTGAATGCCCAAGTGACAAGCTTGGACTCATGAAGATCTTGAAAGAAAAACAATTTAGAGCAACTGGAGCAGCTCGAGATAATAAATTGAAAAAGTGTCCCCTTCCAAATAACAAACAATTTCATAAACAAGATAGAGGAACTTTCGATCACAAGTTTGATGGGAGAAAGAAATCACTTTTTGTTAAATGCAAGGACAAGAGCATAATTAAAATGGCCCCAAACTACGATCAAATCTAGCCATGTAAAAATGTGAGGAGGTGGAGCAGGCAACAGTAGAAAAAGATAAATATCAAATATTCCTCAGCCGCTTCTCTTCAAAAACTGTAATATGAACATGGGCGATGTTGACCTGCATTACCAGTTCATCAATATTTTTTCAATTGAAATAAGAGGCAAGAAGTGGTGGTGAAACCTTTTCACAGCCATGATTTTATCAACAACGTCCAACGCATCGAAGCTCCCCAAGCTTGTAAGAAACAACAAGGGTAATACTTGAGTTCACAAGAGCTGTAACACTCCATTACCTCAGAAACATTCGCACTATGAAACCGATAACACCTAATGCTAAACGAAGCATTGCGGAGAGGCCAGTTCACCATTTCCCAAAGAAAACTACCAAATCAACTCAGATGTCGGCAGGGTCATTTAAGATGAAAGTGGTGCTGTAAAATATGTAATGTAACATAATTCAGAAAAATTGTTTAAAAAATGTTCACAAGTTTTTCTTATGTTAAATTTAACCTAAATAAACGGAAAATTCCATACAAATTTAATATTTTTATTTTTGATACCTTTGAGTGTAAATGAGTTAAGAATTCACTTGAATTAACAAATTATCTTAAGTGAGTATTTTTTTAATGTCGAAAATTTAAATCTTTTGAAAGTAAATCCTTATTTTGACAGTAATTTTTACTTACCCTCTTTGTTTGTTTTTCATGGATATTTCCAAAATGATGCCCCCAAAACTGATTTTTGTGGAAATCTGCAAAATTTTTACGTTTTGAAATTCCGCTGTTTTATCGAAATTGACTTTCGAATCATTTTAATATCTGTAAAGAAAACAAACAATAAATTTTGTTCGTCACAAAAAAATTTAAAAACAAAATATAGAATATTGGTTTTTCAAAAGTGTGTAGGGATTAAATTATTACAAAAACAACCAACAACCCAGGTTCATATAAGAAACAAAAGAAATCACTGAAGTATAAAAATTGTAAAGGAATAAATCAAAAAATCACATTTAAGCCACTACAATATCTACAGACCTTCTGCCTCCAACAATAATTCAGCTTATCTAAAGCCAAAAGGAAACAAAAGCAAACCAAGAAAAAAAACACGGATATTTATAAAGAAGAATAAATTGCTGTCTTTGCACATTTATTCCACGTAAATTGCTTTCAGAATCACATTTTATTACTCGCTTCAATAAGATTTCCTCCATTCCTTTTATGTCGATTATTATGGATACTATTTCATATTTTATGTGGATTTATGAATATGCGCGGATGGGCGTATTCTGCGTATTCTGCGTCCTCCATAACTCCTTTTATAAACGTTTAGGTACTTATAGGTATTTGTTCGTCCTTTTATAAAATAAGTGTGTGGGATGCGCGAAAGAAAGAAAGAAAGAAATTGAAATGATTGGTGATTTATTTTTGAAAATTAATCAAATTAGATAAATCATCTTTGAAGTACATATTAGGTACACCAAAATAATTTCTTTAAAACTAAATTTCATTTAATGTGGCTTAAATTTTAAAAGGTACGAGTACATCTTCTCCCTCAGTGCTTCTTAATTCAAAATCATAAGAACTATTCAAGTCATTAACAAAAAATATCGACCAAATCGAATCCACCTATTTCACAGAACATACAAAAAAATACAAAACTCAAATAAAATAAACTGAGCCTAAACTGACACAACAGTGTCCATCTGACAACTTAATTTCCGGAACAAACAGCCAAGTCAAGATGAATAAAAATAAAAAGAAGAAACAAAATCTCACTTCCTCCTAATACTTACTACAAGTATACCTATACTTACATAGACTCGTATCTAGCTCATTAAATATAAGGTTATATCATGACAAGGCAGGTCCAGGACCTCAAATAAGGAACGACCAAGAACAAAAAAAAAATAAAAATCACAAAATCACAAAACGATGCCAAAATTTTTTCCTTAATGCTTCGTTAATGACTTGAACTTCTCCATTTAGTTTGGTTTGGTTATACACTACATCAGAATAGAAAAAGGAAGGTATATAGGATGTTTGCTGGTGATATTTTATTTCCTTGTGATATCCTTTTTTTCTTGTTGAAGGACAAAAAAAATCCGAAAAGAATCCCAATCACGTCCTTATCAAGACGACGACAACAACAAAATCAAAAAAAGCAACATCAAGAACAAGAATAAATGTTTCCTTCCATCACGACTTCCTTTTGCTTTCATTTTGTTTGTCCAAGTGGACATCAAATCATTGTGTGGTTAGACTTATGTCAGGATACGAACATTAATTAGCACCAGAGTTATACAATTCACTTCTGTCGGTTTTGTATATGTCAACTTATAGAGCGACGGACATTTGAGTCGGACATGTTGGAATGTCAGAAACATTATTTGTTCTTTTTTCTTACTTTGTGAAAAAAGGCAGAATAGCTAAATAGCAGTTATGAACCTATAGAATCAAAAGAAATTGGATACGGATTTTTGACAATTAATCCAGACAATTCCTGGTCAAATGTTATATGCTGCTAATGAAATAGCTTATTAATGAATTGCTAATGTCCTGTAAATGAGAGATTTTTTGATCTGCTTGTTAAAACAATTAAGTTAATGAAACACGGTTGGAAATACATCAATTAAGTTATTCAGAATTTAGAAGATATATTTTATTTTGTTTTATTTCAATACTCAAAAAATTAAATACAATTTTTTTCAATACATTGGTGCTCAAGAGAGGGATATGTTGCTCGAGCGCTTTTTCAGAATAAAGGTACAGCATTCTGCATTCATAGCGGAGCCCAGGTAGACAAATTCCTTAACTACCTCAAAGTTACGTCCGTTGATGGTGGCGTTTTGACCAAGACGTCGGAGTTAAAAGTCCTTTCTTGACGACATCATGTACTTTGTTTTGCCCTCAATAACCATTAAACCCATTTTTGCCGCTCCGTCTCAATACTCACAAAAGTTCCCAATGACATCACGCTTAGTTCTTCGGACTATGTCAATGTAATAAGCGTATGCTAGTAATTGGACAGACTTTTTAAGTTAGTGCCTCTAGTGTTGACGTGGAGCTCTGCACTATTCTTTCAAGGAAGTTGTTAAAGAAATCATATGGCAGTGCATCACATTGTCCAAAGCCTTTTTTGACATCGAAAGGTTCGGTTAAGTTGTTTCCAAACTTCATGGAGCAGCGAAAATTTTCCATAAATATCCTGCACAAAGGGATGAGTTTGGCAAGGACTCGAATAAGGACAAGTAGAAGGCTTTATACAATCCGTCTCTACAGATGCTGTCAAATGTGGACTTGAAATCCAGGAAAAGATATTGGGACTGTGATGGTCTTAAACCACACTGATAAGGACCTATCAGGAACCATATGTTCAAGATAATTATTTTCAATTTTGACTCATTTTATCGAAGAAGCAAAACTTTTGAGACGCTTAAGCTCGTTTGGTTCAATAGTGCGTTGCGTTAAAATGTCCTTTATAACCTTCTTTAAGTGTGATTCATGAAATCATAAAAATCTGAGTCAATCAATTTCCAAAATGATTGAATTTTCATCTAAATTTTCTTTGACTCGATTTAATTCCATCTATTTCGTTTAAATATTTTCATTCACAACCAATCTCGATTTAGATAAAATCAAACTAATTATCAGTCTGTTCCAATTCTTCTTCGATGAACAATATGATAACATAAATCATTAGTAAAACATATTTCAAAATAAACTATTATCTTATAAAAATTGTACTACTTTGATTTACAAAGACATACTTTTGTTGTCCTAGGCTGAGTTACGGCTTGTTTATTAATTTTGCCAGTAACCTTGTCCGTTGGGCTTAGAGTTTCTCTTGACTTCGACGGTTTCGATGGCAATTTGATATTTTATTTGATATTTATTTTGTTTTCCTATCAGCCCTATTCCAAAAACTTAGCGAAAATTCATCAAATTTTGACTAATGGACGATCCAGGGGGGGGGGGGGTCATATGAGCCATACATTTTACACAGTTAAGTTGTATAAATAACGATTTCATCTAAAGATTTGTTAGTAGTTTAACGACATTTACCAAAAAGTGATTTTTTGTCAAAAACAACTAAAATGTTTTTTAGCTTTAGTAATGGATTAAATTATTTTCATAATATTCAGGTTTTTAAAAAGAAACCTTGAATAAGAGATCGTCAACTTTATATTAAGTTACCTTTAAATTCCTGAAACTAAGCCTTCAATTCCATCTTATTTTTTGTATGCCCATAAATAGTGAAAATTGAAGTGATTTTTACTTGAGACATACATGAACTATATATCAAGAATCAAACATGACATTACGATGGTAGAAAAGTCGAAAAAAGTGGGTCCGTCCTGGCCCCTTCAGTCTTAACCATTGTGCTTATTGAAATTAAGGTTTTCAGCTGATTAACTTAAGGTGTTTTTTTTCATTTTTTTTTATACGAAAAATAACAGCAGTCCCCAAACAAATTTTTTGGTTTAAAATTTTAAATTCTATTTTCTTCAAAAATGAACCGATAGTTTTTTTTAAAAACTTTCTCTCATTTGTTTGTCTTAATTCGGCTTCTTTCTACAAGAAAAACATATTTTGGGTTTGCTTCAAAAGGGTTAACCTCATAAAACCGTTATTTTGTTTTTAAGAACTAATCGATGTCGATTGTCGATGATAAAATTTATGATCAAAAATGTCATTATTTTTTTTTTATTTAAAAAAAAAAAAAATTGTTGTTACAAAACATTTTTTAACGAAATTTAAAAGCAAAATGTATATTTATGAGCACTAAAGACAAAATTTAAAAATAAAGAGATAAAGACAAAATTTAAAAATTGTATATATACATTTTTTTTTTTTTTTTTTTTTTTTCGCAGGAAGGTGAGAAATCTTCAGAGACACTATAAGCCCGATGCTTATAGTAGTGTCAGATTTTTACTGACTAAAACTCACCTCCCTTATCTTCTATATTATTACTACAACTAAGTCCAGCTTAACAAGTAGTTTTAGCGTCATTTTGTTCGCGTTTTGTCAGGAAGCTCCCCAACGAGAGGACCTGAAGATTCCACAAAATTCGAGTGGAGAGATTAATTTGTTTGCGCTAGATCAGAAGGTCTTGTTCGGTGCAGACGCCGAAAAACGAACGCCTCGCTAACAGATTGTTGGATTAAGTTATTACTATGATTTCTAAGTCGTGATCTTAGCTCTGTAGCAAATTTTTTAATTTCGTTTTCTACATATTTTATATTTAAATCTCTATGTAAGTCGCTATTTCTTACATACCATGGAGCATTTACTATTATTTTAAGTACTTTGTTTTGGTATGTTTTCAAAATTTGTATATTTCTTTCGTTGGTACAACCCCAAAGTTGTATACCGTACGTCCAAACTGGTTTCAGTACTTGCTTATAAATAAGAAGCTTATTATAAACGCTTAGATTGGAATATCTTCCAATAAGCTATGTCAATTCGCGGAGTTTATTTTCGAGTTCATCGCGTTTCTTTTTTACATGAACTTTCCATTTAAGTTTCGCGTCTAGAGTCATGCCTAGATACTTCGCTTCATTAGCGTATGGAATTTGCACAGAATTTATATAAATAGGTAAGTTATATACTTTTTTATACGTAAAATTTGTGTGCGTCGATTTCGTTTCATTAAGAGCAATTCGCCATTTCTTTGTCCAATCTGAAATGCTATTTAATGCCTTTTGAAGCTTAGAGGTTGCCGTTTCTATTGAATCCGACATTGCGAGTACAGCTGTATCATCGGCAAAAGTGCCTAAAGTTGTGCCTTCTGTTTGGGGTATATCTCGGGTATAAAGAACAAACAAAATCGGTCCAAGGACGCTACCCTGGGGAACCCCAGCGTTTATTTCTTTAAACTCCGAATACTCCGTTCCTTGCTTAACTCGAAAGAATCTATTTTCTAGGTACGATTCAAGAATGTTATATATTTGCTCTGGAAAGACTTTTAATTTATATTTTAGCCCGTCATGCCAAACTTTGTCAAAAGCTTGAGAAACGTCAAGAAATGCAGTTGAGCAAATCTTTTTTTCTTCAAATGCTTTTTCAATTTCGTTAGTTATTCGGTAAACCTGATCAATTGTCGAGTGATTATTCCGGAAACCGAATTGGTGGTCGGGAATTAAACGTTTTTCTTCAATAATTGGTAGCATTCGTTTAAGAAGCAATTTTTCAAATATTTTAGATATGATTGGTAAGAGAGAAATTGGTCTATACGATTTTTTCTCATTCGGTGGCTTACCCGGTTTGGGGATCATTATTACTTCGGCGACTTTCCATTGCGTGGGTACGTAAGCAAGTCTTAAAGCAGCGTTAGTGAGCTGTAAGAGCTTAACCATTGCTTTTTTAGGCAACTCTTTGAGGACACGACCGTTAATCAGGTCGTAGCCAGGAGCTTTATTATTTTTCTGCCGTTTTATTTCCTGGACAAGTTCAGTCAAAGTAATATTCCTGATAGAAAAATTTTCCGGCGCTGGTTGGAGCTCTCCGTCATTAGTCAGAAACTCTTGACCATCGAAAGGTTTGAACGTTTCCTCAAGGTGCTTAGCAAATAAATCCGCCTTTTCCTTATCAGTTTTTGCCCATTCAGAATTATTTTTTCGAATAGGTGCCGACATTATTTGAGGCTTTTTAATACCTTTTATCGTCTTCCAAAGAGAATAATTCGTTTTTTTGTCTGCTGTTAGGCTTTCAAGATAGGCAGAATTCTCGCTGTTTTTAAAATCTCGTAACAAATTTTTAATCTTGTTTGATAAAAAGTTGACGACACTTTTATGCTGAGGAGCACGTGATTGTTGCCATACTTTTCGAGCTTTTCGTTTTTCGCGTATCAATTCTTTTATATCTTCTGGAATTTTTTCTTCGTATTGCCTTGACTTTTTACTACAGATCGGAGTATTATTCCAAGCTGCTTCTTGAGCAATATTTATACATTTTTCTGTTTCATCTTCTAACTCAAACGGAGTTTGCAAAGAGACGTTCAGTATAATTCTATTTTCGCAATCTTCTTTGAATTTATCCCAATTTGTGTTATTATTTGTTAAAATTAGGGGCTTTTCTTTTTCGATTACGTTACTGTTTATTGTTAAGATAACGGCCGAGTGATCCGTAGAAAAATCGAAGTTATCATCTACTGTCATATATTTTCTGTTCATTCCTCTTGCGATGAAAAAGTCAACAAGATCGGGTGTTTTCGCTGTATCGGTTGGCCAATACGTTGGTTTTCCTGATGAGAAAAATTCAACGTTACATTCAATACCCGCTTTGTAGAGTTGTCTACCCTTCGTCGAAATTCAACGTGATCCCCAAAATGAATGTTTCGAATTGAAGTCGCCGCCAATAATAAATTTTGGACCTAAAGCGTTGAAAAGATCTTTAAAATCGTTTTTGTCTATCTTGGACCGAGGAGGACAATAAATAGACGCAATATTAAAAAATACGTGTCTAACTTTTATGCTAACGGAAGTAACTTGCATTGTATCGAGCTCGATATTTATCTCAAACGAATGATTGATATTTTCTCTGATAAATACGGAAGAACCACCCCTTGCTCTTTCGGATGAATGGCATGCGTGGTAAGCCGAATAACCTTTAATACTTAAATTTGAGTCTTTTTTCAAATGAGTTTCAGAGATCAAACAAATATCTATTTTTTCGTTAAGTAGAACCGTTTCTAGTTCTTCGATTTTTGCGGTAAGTCCGTTCGCGTTCCATGTTATTATTTTGAGTTGTTGGGACAACTGATCCATGATTACGGTAAATTTGGTGTTTTAAGAGCCGCCGACTCAAATTTGTCCAATTTCTCAAGAATAATTGTGTTAATTCTCCCTTGTTCTTCTAATCGTTCAAGTATAAGGGAAAATACATTTTGAACGGAGTCAGGTTTAATAGTTTTAGGTTTTTCGGGCGCCGTGACTTGAGCGTACGTGTTCGTCTTTTTTGTTTTTATGTTTTCTGAGGGTAAAACGTTTTCATTATTTTTCCCGTCCGTTTTACTCGACGCTTGAGTATTAGTCTTGGTTTTTAATTTTAATTCTTTGTTTTGCTTTGAGGTATTTTTTTTAGTTTTCTTGCTAAATTCTTCGCGCCTCTTTAACATTTCCTTTGCGACCTCACAGCCACGGTAATTTGCTGGATGATTACCTTTGCAATTCGCGCATGTACCCGGAGTTTCTTTTTTAAGACGGCATACATCAGTCATGTGCTTTCCCGCGCATTTAACGCAAACGGGGTCCTTCTGACAATAAGCTGCTGTATGGTTAAAACCTTGACATCGCTTGCACTGAGGAATAAGGCGTTTGTTCTTTCTTAGTGGTTCGATTTTTACAACAATATTCATTATAGTTTTAATATTATAAACATTGTCTACATTTTCATTTTTATCGAAACTTAGAATAAAAAGCGGAAGAGCGCGTTTTATATAAGCGGTTTCGATTCCTTTTTCTCGCTTCAAAAGATTTGTTGCGTCAAGAATCTTAAATCCTTTGGTTTTTAAGTCCGAAAGGATGTCTTCTTTTGAACAAGAGGGATGAAGTCCTCTAGCAACTACACGTAGAGGTCTTTCTTCTTTAATTGAATAACTATACCATTCAATTTTTTCATCGCTGAGTTTTTTCGACAGTTTTCTATAAGAATCTGAATCATTTACGTTAATTTTCCACGTATTATTGTGAGTGGATGTAGCTTTGAAATTCTTTTGCGCCGTTTCTTTCAGAATAGGAAGAATTTTGTTATAATCCGCTTGACCAACGATGTTTATCGGTGGAGGAAGTTTCTTATTCGCAGAAAACTGATCTTTCCGTGTAATTTTATTTGGTTTTAACTGATTTTGAAACTTAGGCGATTGTTCAGCCTTCCGTTTTTTACAAGGTCTACTTTTTTCAGTTTCCCGAGCAAGTTCATCTTCATCAGTTTCATATTCGTGCCGATCTCGATGTTGTGGACTTAGAGTATTTACTTTCATGTTTTCAGAAGTTTTTAACATCTTGTTCTCTTCACGAAGACTTTCGACTTCTTTTTTAAGCTCTTTGTAGAGTCTTATCATTTCGTTCAGCTTCTTTTGCAGTTCACAATTGTCCTGCTCAAAACTGTTTGTTTTCGGTGAGTCGCTTTTAGTGCCTTTTGGCACAACCGGTGGACTCTTTCTGCCGGTAACTCTCGGTACAGATGGAGGTGATCGAGGGACCTTATGCGCTTTCGCGAAAGGATTTATCAAATGCAATAAATGGCTCTCCCCAGAATCCGTAGAGCCTGCCTCCGAAGAGGATGGATTTGCCAGAGAAACTGGCTTTCCACCTGGGGTAATTAATCTATTTGTTTTTTCCATTGCATATTTTGTATACTTATGTAGTTCTCAGTATACGGAGATTGGATTTTATTCGCCTTTTACGACAAGCATACCTTACTTCGGGTAAATTCTTAACCCCTACCCGAAGGGGTTACTTTAATCTCGGTTTTGAGAAATAAAATGGCATTTAAATTTTTGAGAAAAACTTATTTTGCAGGTACATTTTTTAATCTTAAAATATAGGAAATATTTTTAAACATACTTTTTTGAAGAAATTAGCAAGTTCTAGCTACCTAGTCGTGCATTATATTTCTACTAAAATTGATTTTTTGTTGAATAAAAATTTTAAGATCATAAAAAATTAAAGAAATCCACTTTTTAAGTGCTTGCTTAAGATGTTCTAGAGATTTAAACACGAATTTCAAGAATATAAATGTCCCAAAAGCAACAAAAATTACATTGTTTTAAACTAACTAACTAACATTTTTCTCTCCACAAGTTTTGTTAACTCGTTTAAGATCAAAATATTTTCTAGCACCACTCCAATCTACGAGTAAGCCACACTGATAGCGATAGTAAAAATACACTCCCGAAAATTGAGTCCGAAAAACTACGTGAAAAAAAGCCAGAAAATTCGTGATATCAGATTCTTTCTTGTTTTTTGAGTTCTTGAATTTTTGTAGCGTTTTTCGCATTAATAGAAATGGCAACTAATGAAAAAAGCTACGTTTCAAAACAATTTCTTACATTTCGGCGTGAAAGCAACAAAAATCCTGTGAACTATTGTGTTTTGCTCTTAAATATGGCATATTTAGAAAACTGTTGGAATTTTGGAATGCTTTTCGTCCAAATTAACTAGTAACACTATACCTTGCTGGACAACAGCGTTCTAAAATAGTTTAATAACTAAAGTTTTCACTTTAGCCTTTGAAAATTGTACAGTTAAGGCTAAGATACACATAGTGTTATTTAAATTTTGTTAGCCTCCTTTACAGAACATTAAAAAACATTTTTAAGCGGTGAGTGAAAACTCGTCTATATGTTATGAAAATGAACAAGAGTCCAGTCTTTATATTTATATGTTTGGTTTTCTACTGGTCTTAAGACTGTAATTTTCTATTATTTGCAAAGAAATTAAGCCAGAGCCACTTAATTCTAATTTCCAATACAGATATCATATTTGACCCAGATTTTGACAAAAAATTGTATTGTTTGTATCCATATGCACTACCACTTAGTCCCTTATTATTAAGTATGGTGATAATTACCTACACATGTTATCATTTCCAAAAGAAAAGTGACACCGAAAATAAACAACAAACAAAAAATCACATATGAATCAAATCATCAATCAGTGTCATAAGTTTATCCGTAGGTGACATTTTGAGTCCATTATGCTATTCAAACAATACATGGCTTTTTTATTGAAATATAAAAATGTCCTTATTAAGTGTCTGTACATAATACTCAATAAATCGCAACCTTTATCAATGAAAGCATTAACGAAGGCGGTTTATGTTTATGACTCTTTCGTATAAAATTATTTCTTTTCAAATTTTAAGAAACCAATTTGAATTCAAAACAAATCAATCACAAAAATCGACATTCATAACAGACAAAAATATGTCAATACAAATGTTGAGGGAACAAAAAAGTTGAACCTTCGCATTTCAATACAAAGTGTCAATTTTCACTTCATGCTATCTCTCATGTTGTACATGTCTACATCTCTCCTTCTCTGCATAATTGACTACCCTCGTATGTATATTCAATGACCCGAGACCAAGAGTCATGAGTTTTGGACTGGGGCTGGACATGATTTATTAAACATTCAGCGTTAATTATCCCAATTATGGATTTGATTATCTTCAGTCAGTATGTCCATTCTGACAATTTACCTTATGTTATGCAACATTGTCTATATCGATGTCGGTGAATTGTCAAGGTAGATGTAGATATTCTAAAGAGAGTTCATGTGAAGGTCATGCCTTTCAAATACGGTTTCCCCCAATGAAGGAGTTAAAAAGGTTAGATGAACGTATAGTAACTGACGAAGACTGTGCTTTAATTACTTGGTTTTTGGTGCTTAAGCTTTGAAATAACCTTTCTTAATTGATATTGTGATTTCAACTACAAGTTACGTTCACAGAGTGGTTCAATTGCAATCAATTACTTTTGGAACGATAAAAAAGAACAGATAATTTTTGTCTTGCTTATTTCCAATTTGGTCAACTCAAAAAGGACACAATGGATTGAGTTTTGACAGTAGAATTTATTTAAATAATTTAAACTTTTATAAAAATAAGAATATCGATCACTGTTGCGTATACGTGTTTTTTTTCTTGAATGTTAAGTGTATTTTATTACATTTGTTAAAGTACACTGTGGCGTATACGTACTTTTTTAATCTTTTTTTCTTTTATCATTTTGCCTCTAACCCTCTTGGCACTTTGTGCAGGGGTACGTATTTTTAAGTACCTAACACTTTAAAAGTTTTAAACCTCTTGACATATTTATTTTTTCCTTACACTTTTCAAGTGATTGATTATAATCACTTCAAAGTTGAAACTGAAACCTATCCATGTCAATAGGAAAAGAAAGCGACGCACGCTCAAGAACAATTCAAGGGTATTATGGTAATTTACCATAACTCGCTTCTATAACATGGGGAATTTTTGAAATTACAAAAATGCATGTACGCATATTTAAATTAGAATACCTTTGCTGTACATGTGTATTTGTTGTATATTTTGAAAGCCGGATGTTATAATAATTGAGGTTAAGACGATTAAAGTTAGAAAAAAAAAAATGAATGTGTTACTTTAAAATTATGCACATTTCCTAAGCTCATGCAATGCACAATTATGTGTGCAGTGTGCACTGTGCATGTCATAAATATTATTAAATGTTATACTTGAAGTTTTTTTTTAACATTTGGTCATAAAATTTAATTATTTAACATGCTATGAGGGTAAGTTTCAAGAATGTGACTGGAATTTTTGATGTATTAGTAAAATATTTTTCGAAACAAAACTTTTTGTTTATATTTTTAACAAAGATTATGCTAATAATATGTTTTGAATATTTATACATATAATTGTTTTTGTTAAAATAACATATTTTCGAGTAATTTTAGGCAAAACAAAGTATTTTATAGAAAAATTAGTCGTAGTGGGGGTTAGAGATTTTTTTTTTCTACGGTATCAACATTGTTCTTAACAACGTCTTTTTTCAAAAATAAAATGAATGTCAGATTGTAATACAACATGATGGTTTTTTAAATACAAATACATTTGTATTTATATTATTTTTATTTAATTTTTGAGAATGAGCTAAAAATACGGAAAGAACCCGAATCAACAACATCAAAACTTTTGCTATCTAATAAAAATGATAGGTCTGTCATTGCAATTGGTTAAAATAAAGCTTCCATTGGGAGGACTATAATTCGCCAGCTACTGTGGTGTGATGCGTAGTGCATTGGATCCGTAAGCTTCTTAGTCAAGGTGCAAATTTTAATGACGGTAGAAAAGTATTTCAATTAATATTAACGAACCAAAGACTAAGTACAACAAATAAAAGATTCTTATGATCGGTTGGCACCCGTGAAACATATGTTTTTCCAGACTTGTTGTACCGCAATTCAGTTTTTGTTTTAGTAATCAAGCCCTTCTTTTAGAAATAAACTTTTAACATTTGAATTTTGTTAAAAATCGTTGACCAATTTTTTAAATTCCGTAGAGAATTGGGGCCTAGGGACCTACAATTTGTATACCAAATCCGAATGGGTAATTTGATTGAGCACTTTTCAAAGATCTTGGCTTATGCCGACAATGGCTAAACGGCTACATTTAGCAGGAAGTATTGGGTACTTTCTTCTTCTGGTTCGACACATAATATTGACCATTTGATTCTAACAAAATACCTGACCTTAAGACTTTTTGACTGTTAAAGGTATAAAAAGAATAAATATAAGAGTCAAACGTAGTACCCGTGGCGTGATGGTTAGTGTGTAGGACTGTCAAGCTAGAAGGCTAATGTTCAATCCGAGCCTGTGACGCCTAAAGTTTTTTTCACGGGTACTTCCTCTTTCAAGTATTTGACGTATCCTTCAAGAGTAATTCCTGTCATGAAAAGAAATTTTTCAAATAAACTGTTCGGATTCGGCATGAAAATTGTAGGTCCCCTTCTCAAAAAAATTTCACCCTGGAATAGTTTATAGTTGTAAGTCACTAGGCCCTAGTTCTCTACGGACTGTTGCGCCACCTAATTTATTTAAAATTAAATTTATTTGTATCATATATACTCCTTCATTAGGAAAACAAACTTAAATTAATTTAGAGATAAACTTGAAACCTTCAAGAAACAAACAGTCTTAAAAGACCCCCGACACAAAAAAACCGAAAATAAATTCCCAAGATAGCAAATAGATCGGAAAATCAAAACAAAAAGCAAATCTTTTTGCTAAATACTTCGTGAATACTTTTAAACTATTTCCAGCAAAAACAGCTACAGATTTTTTACAGTTTACTGATAGGAACGTTAAATTTGTTATTCATTTTGCCATGATCAAAAAAGTAAGAAGCATGTATCCACTTAAGTTATCTCCTTAAAAAAAATGTAATAGGGTACGATCTTATCACTGCTAAGGTTTTAATAAAAAGTCCTCAAGAGTCTTCAAAAAACTCCATTTTATAATAAACACTTTTCAGAAGTCATTGTAATACCTAAACAAGGTAAGCAACCAATAGAAGTAACATCTTAAAGAACAATATCGTTTATACCACCATGGCAGAGTAACTGCTATTGACAAGGCTCAAAAAAATAATAGAAGTTTGGATTTAGAAACAACCATTCCACAATAGAACAAGAACATCGAATAACGAATGTAGTGGAAAACTACCGGAGATAAACAGTATGCTCGGCCTTACTCCTAAATGCTGAACACGCCTTTGGGAAGGCTTTGCACTTCGTATATTTGAGTAGAAACTGCATAGTGACCTTCCCAGACAAAACTATGAATAAACGGGTTATCCATCTTGTGGTTTCAAAAGTATAGGGCTGGAATTCGACATCTGTCAAACTAAGTTGTTAAACCAATTTTTTTGATTCAGTTGACATTTACAAAAATGAATCGCTTAACTATGGCACAACGCATTAAAATTGTTAAAACCTGCTACGAAAATGGTGATTCTGCCACAGCCACATATCGTGCTTTAAGAAGAGATTATGGTTTACATAATCATCCAACTGCGCAACCAATTAGCAAAATTGTGAAGAAATTTGAAGAGACTGGGTTGGTTACAGATATTGTAATTCCTGTGCATCATCGTTTCACTCGTAACACTGAAAATATCGCTGATGTAAGTGAAAGTGTTGCCGAAGACCCAAATGAGTCGATTCCTCGTCGAACTGTCTTACGGCACATTATGACGCATTTGCATTTCGATGTACACCTATATCTATATAAAGTCCAGCTCACACAACAACTAAAGCCAGCTGACCATTCACAATGCCGTTGGTACTTCGAATGGGTGCTTGGACAACAGGCGGTGGACGGCGATTTTTCGAACAAAATTTTCTTCAGCGACGAAGCACATTTCTCACTCGGTGGGTATATAAATAAACAAAATTGTCATTTTTGGGGTTTTGAGAATCCTCAAGTAATTGAAGAGAGGCCATTACATCCACAAAAAGTCACTGTTTGGTGCGTTCTTTGGTCCGGCGCGGAGGTGTGACTGGACCTTACTTCTTCGAAAACGACTGTAACCGTCAATTCGGAGCGTTATGGTCATATGATAACCGACCACCTTTTGCGATGTTAACAAAGTAGACGTGCTTTTGATCCGCTCCTAACATTCTGAAACTTTTAGTCCGTTTTTCATTGTGCCAACAGTAGTCAAAGTGATTGATTAAGTTGTTTTTAACATCTGTTTAATTTTTCACCAAATGTTTAATTATCTTGCAATTTTAAGTTAAAAGAACAAAAACAATCAATACTTTTCTTTTTTTGGTGTGATCATTATCATTTTTTATTTTATGCACTAT
The DNA here is from genome assembly GCA_951509635.1 of Eupeodes luniger. Lineage (NCBI taxonomy): Eukaryota > Metazoa > Arthropoda > Insecta > Diptera > Syrphidae > Eupeodes > Eupeodes luniger. Next base: position 102,546,980 of record OX608073.1, on the reverse strand, counting down.
GAATTGCACTGCTGCTACTACTACATCTACTCCCACAACGACTCTCTCGTCTAAAAAGTGCAACTCTAAAGCTGCTGCTCCCATAACGATGATTACCCCGTCCACTCCCACAGCTTCAACCTCTGCGGCCACTATCCAAACCATAGCCGTCACCACTGATCCTACCACTGCCTCTTCATCTAAATGCAACTCTGCCGCCTTAAACACTCGTTCAAAAAAACTAATCGTCAACAAAAATGTTAAATCAAAACTAAATCAAACTCCAGACAAATCAAAGTTACCTGTGTCAACCCCTAATAACATTGCTGCTAGGTCTACACCTTCGCATAAAATTGATATTGATAACAAAAAAAATAAAAATTTCTTGGAGTTCGAAACCAACCTCTTGGCTAAAATTAATAGTTCATTTAAAGAGTTTGAAACTAAAATAATGAAGCATGTCAGTGATAGCATATCAACATTAAATGAGCGTTTGTTTCAGTGTGAAAACGAAATAAATGAGCTAAAAACCGAAAACAAAAAAATCAAAGACCAACTAGAAGATCAACAGCGTGTGCAACGTTTAAGTGATGTGATAGTTTGTGGTTTACCCAAAGATGTTAGTGCAATTGAACTAGCAAAAAAACTTGCCGCTAAACTAAACCATCCGCTCACACCTCACTTTGATGCCTTTCGATTGAACACCAGAAACCCAAACAATGATCATCCACTTCTAATTCGACTGTGCTCTCCTGCCGAAAAAAGAACATTGATCTCTTCGTTTCAGTCATTACTCATTAGGTGGCTTGACAACATCACAACTATTTCATGATCGAGAGGTACTCAACAACACACACCCCGTCCCCGATACACCTGAAAAACGCATCTACATAAACGAAAGCTTAACACCGCTTAATAGTTCTCTTTTGCGACATGCCATTCAGCTTCGAAGAGAAGGAATATTGTTTTCGGCGCGAACAAAAAATGGTTTTGTGTATGTAAGGAAAAGCAGTGATGATATTGAAACTAAAATTGATTCAAGTACTTTCTCTACTCTCTCCTATTCAACTTAAGGACAGGAATGTTATATGGAGCTGATCACCATTATGTATTAGGTATTTTGTTAATTTGGTATTCTTATTAATTCTTTTTTTATTATTTTTCTTTTCTCTATTTCTATAGCTGTCAAACTGCTATGATTAAGGTTCTTGATGATATTCGGATTCAATATGACCGTGACAATTTAACCATTCTCTGTTTACTAGATTTCTCAAAGGCTTTTGACAGAGTTAACCATGATATACTGTGCAAAAAACTGAAGCACTACTTTGGGTTTCACGATAGAGCTGTCCGTCTTATTAAAGATTATCTTTGTAACCGAAGCCAAAGAGTGCATTTTGGACAATTACAATCAGAGTCTTTGAACTTACTAATGGGTGTACCGCAAGGTTCTATTTTAGGACCAGTATTGTTCTGTATTTACATAAATGACCTACCAAAAGCTTGTTCGAATGTACTGCTACATCTATACGCAGATGATGTACAAATGTATATATCCCGTCCACTTGGCTTGCAAGAAGATTTGATATGTAGATTAAATGAGGATCTCACTGCAATTTCCAATTGGTCGCTCAAAAATGGTCTTACGCTTAATCCAAAAAAGACCCAACTCATCGCGATATTCAAAAAGCAGTTTGATACGTCACTTCTGCCCTCAATTTTTCTGCTTCAATCTCAGCTTGACTTTTTTGACAGTGTAACCAGTCTTGGTATTAAGGTGAATAAATCGCTTTCAGCTGAAAACCACACAAATTATATAGTCAGTACAATTTACGCTGGACTTCGAAAGCTCTGGTTATTTTCTTCCCTAACCCCTGTTAATACTAAACTCAGGCTCATAAAAACTTTGCTTTTGCTTTTAATAACCTATGGTTATACCGTGTATTGTAAACCTGATTCGCATTTCCAACACAAGCTCCTTGTCGCATTTAATGGCATGATTAGATATGTGTATGGACTTCGGAGACACGAGCACATTTCGCATTATCATCGACTTGTCCTTGGATGTTCCCTTCAGCAATATTTTGATGCTAGGTGCTGTATATTCTTACACAAAATTATTCAAAGTAAAACACCTTTATACATCTATGAAAAACTTACATTTGCTCAATCATTCAGAACTTTAAAGATTTTGGTACCGTATTATAACTATTTGAACTTCTCGCGGCTCTTCATGATCTATGCAACGAAGCTATGGAACTCTCTCCCAGTGGCTATTAAGAAAATTATTAGTGTTTCAAATTTCAGAAATGCAATTACTTCTGAATTTCGCTAAACTCTTCAATGCTTTTTTAAATAAATTATAGGTAAACGAAGGAAAATTAAACAGGTTCTTTTCTACATAATACATATACATAATTTAAATAAAATTTAAGTGAATTTATTTATACCCATACATTACAATTTGCGTACTTTATACACATAATATTAAGGTTTTTTTATATAACATAGTAAAATAATTGTTTCTCATCCAACTGTTAAGTACTATAAAAGACAAAGTCTTACTGTACATTTGTATTTAATAAATTGAATTGAATTGAATTGACTTTTTTTTGCTTGCTATTGAAGAATGCGACTTGGAAAATTCGTGGTTTCAACAATACGGTGCCACACGCCACACAACTAGAGTGAATATGGCTTTATTGCAAGAGAAATTTCCTGGCCGCGTAATTTTTTGTCGTGGAGATATCAACTGGCCACCAAAATCATACGATTTGGCACCGCTGGACCGAAAGACCGTGTTTATGTAGATAAACCTTTAACTCTTGAGCACTTAAAAACCAACATTCGTCAAGTTATGGTTGAGATACCGCCATATATATCGATGCTTGCAACAATTCGCGTGGTGGTCATTTAAATGATGTAGTATTTTCCACATGACGTCAACATTCAAACTTAATAATAAAAAAGAAATATCATGAAAAAAAATATTTTATGTGTGTTTTATTTACGTTTACTGTTGAAACCGCAAAATGGACAACCCTGTACTTGAATTTAATGTTACATACTGATTCTTAGAGTACGGTAAGACCAACATTACTTCGAACTAAGGAAAAAAAGAATTTTATATTTTATAAGTATGCTCGTGGATATCAACTCTATTATGACCTCCTTTGCTGTTGATACTGCAATATTGGTGCTAGATAGATGGTTTACAAAGCCTTACACAATTTCAAAAAGCAGTCGATAATGTACCTAACTGTTTGGAAATTGCAATATTGTAATCATACGAATCTAATAAGTGATAACTTGTAACAATTAATAACCACCTTAAACACCTACTTGAACAACAAATTATCCAACTACATTAAATTTTATTTAATACATTTCTAAAATATCTGAATTCTGAAGCCCTAATTACTAACCAAATAATTTCAGTTATATACATAAATGTCATAACAGCTTAATTAGTGCTAAGAGTTTTTCTCTTTTTTTTTTTGTTTAATTTGTTCTATTTTTTCCTACCTTATTTTTTACATTTACTTTTTAAATACATAACATTAAAAAAATGTATATAATTATATTTGAAATATTTGATTTAAAAGGATATTCATTTTCACAGATACATGTAGCCACATTTTTGTGGTTACTTTTAATCTAAAATACCTAAAGGTACACAAAAAATATACAACAAAACAAACAAACCATAAATGAAAAAATATTAACATTAAAAAAAAATTAAAAAATGTAGACCGATAAATGATTTACATCATGTTTCTGTCAACAAATATTATAAAATACAACACGGTTTAACTATTTCAATTGACCAATTTCATATAAATATGCATTGCATTTGCATATCCCTAAATATTGACAATTTTTTTTGAGCCTAAAATGCCCATAAGCGCTATATTTTCTGGTTAGCTAGAGATAACTTCTGTCTACTACCAACATTATGTGTAATGTAATTTATATGTACATAGATAAAATATTATTATTTAATAATGTAAGCACAATTAAAAATAGATGTATTGTGTTTTCATCAACTAACGATATCTACATGAAAATATACTAGATAAACAATGTGAATATTTCTTTGACACATATAAACAAATCAATGCAGAGAATAACATTTTATTAAAATAAAATTAAAACATTTTCGATTTTCAATATAAAATAAAAGGAGAAGATTAAACGAATAACCTGAGTTGTCTATTTTTGTGATTTTGTTGTGTTTTATTATGAAATTCTGTTGAGAACAATAAATGTCATTATATTTGAAACACTTATAAATATTTTATTATTTTAAATTCATTTACAGCTAGGTTTTACATTTCACTTTCACTCGAAATGAAATTAAAATAGATTCAAAATATAAATTGGTGTTCTGAAATTCAGTTTTATCGAAATCGATTTCTTATTTTTCGAACTTAAAACGAAGTGAATTTCCGTGTTATCAATTCCGATTTTTGCTATTTTCAAGTGTTTTGAATTCGACAAGAAGAAATTTTTCAAAATCAGTAGTAGTTCCAGTTAAAGGAAAATAAGCTTAACTTTTTTATGTGATGTACTTGATTATTGAGAAGTTGAAACTGATACTTTGTATTTGAGGGAACGGATAAATGGTTGTTTTGCACGATAAATGTCTTTCCTATAATATTTCGGACGAACATTGTTTTGTTCCTTAAAAACTGTGCCTCAGTCAACACCAATCTTTTTCAATCGATATTTGAAAACTGCCTTCAACAAAGAAACCAAAAGCTGCAGCTTACTTTAATGCATATCAACACATTCCAAAGAAGAAAACACTAATATTTTATATTCATTTTATTGAAAAGCGCATAACAATAGAAAACATAAGAAATAATACAAATTCTGACAATCAGCAAAATTGTACATACATATATTAATTGATTGATTGTTTTAATTTCACTTAAAGTGATTTCGAAAAGTATTCAAAGTTATGAAATCAACAAAAGATAGAACCCTGAAGAAAATTTCACGATTTTGGGAACTAAGCTGTTAGAATACAACTATTAACTGCTTTGATTTAGATCTTTGAACTTTTTTTACTTAAAAATCAGATTTTTATAAATAAATTAACTAACATGTATAAAGATGTATTTTTCTAGCAATGCGGTCAAGAAAATGTACATATTACAAAAAAAGTAGCCGCTTATTAAATAAAGATCATCTAACATAAGGCAAAGACACTAATTAATTAAGACTAAGTCTGAACTTTTTATTAACTTCCTATAGGAAGTTATTGTAATCGGTGATTAAACTGATTATGTCCCTGGTTGATTGACACCTTAATGTCCCAGTTTAAATAAAAGAGTCAATTCAATTTCAATGATCGCGAGCCAACGTTTTTGAAGGTTTGCACGGTTTGCTTTCTCCAACGCCGGGTTTGAGAGGAGGCAGGCCAAATCATCCCCTTGCCGGAGTCCATTGTAGATGTTGATTGGTCTAAATAGCAATTCGGCTATTCTTACTTGGTTTGTGATATTGGTATTGGTCAACCTACATATTCGTATTAATTTGTTTGAGATGTCAAATTCTCTCATGGCTTTGTATAGTTCTACCCTGGATATGCTATTGTACGCGTACTTAAAGTCTATAAACAGGTGGTAACTTGGAATACGAAATTCTTGACGTTTTTCCATCGCCTGCCTAAGGGCAAAAATCTGATCAGTCTTTGATGAAGCCACACTGATATTGCCCGATGGGCTTGATATTTTTAAAGGGCTTCTAGGTGTAATTTTTAAGTCCAGATAAATGCAACTTTGAAAAACTCTTTCAGCAACATCCAAATAATCCGTAGTAGTAAACATCGTGTTTTTGTAGTTGTAGTCGTGTTTCTTTCTTCCAAAGCTATCAAAGTTGGAGTCATCACCGTGGATGCCCTTTTTTGACTATATTTTGCAGTAGATGCTTCTATTGTAAACTATTTCCTGCTGCTTGACAAGAATGATGCACAATATATTGAATTTAAATTAAAATATAATTGCCTGCATTATTTCGTCGCTTTTGTTGAAACATCGACTGGTCCCGTGTCTACCTAAAAAATGACAAACCAGTTGGAGCAGGTTGTAAGCCTTATATTATTATTAACTTGCCATAGGAAGCTATTGTGATCGGTCCGATTTGTCGAAATGAAACTTTTGATATTTCTCGATGTTTCAAGGTCCCTAGAGTCGAAATACAAGATTTTTAGAGAGTTGCCTGTGCTGTGCGTGCGTGTACGTTCGTTCGTACGTTCGTACGTCCATACGTTCGGGAAGATTTTTCGTCGTCTATAGCTCAAGAACCAGTAGAGATATCGACTTGAAATCAATGTTGTTATGCAGATAATAATGCAGAAAGGGCTCTCAAAAAAATTGAGTGGGTGGTTTTTTTACATAGCAATTTAAAAAAAGGTGAACATTTTGGTTAAACCAAAATATCTCACGAACCAATAACGTTAGCGACATGAATTAAATTTTATATTATATATTGTAAGGTAATTCTAAACAAGTTTATTTTTGGATAGAATCCAATCAACGGTTTTTTATAAATCAAAAAAAAAACGGAAAAAAATAAGTGTCATCTCGAATATTTTACAAACAAAACATGATTTTATCTCTAAAACAATTGTATGCAACGAAGAATAACGTTTTTGATATCTGGTACAAATTTGAGAAAAATCGAATTGACAGTTTTTTTAACAAAAAATAAAAACCTAAAAAAACATTACTAAAAGTTCGTAAAAATTGATTTTCAACTCAAATATCGTCAGCTTGGAGGTAAAAGTCATTAAGTAACAAAATCAAAATTTTTCAGGAGAGCAAAAAAACGGGGATTAAAACGGGCTCATTAGAAATAGGAAAATGATAAATCATTAAAAAATTTTGATTCTCTGATTTGCATTTATAGCAATTATATTCAGTTTTCATACTTATGGGAAATGATTACATCAACACACAATGACTTTTTCTCGAATGTGGAAAAAATGCACTTAATGACTTTTACCTCCAAACAGACGATATCGTTTAAAAAATTTGAGATATTGGCTTGAAATTAATTCTATCTTATAACAAATATTGTTTTCAACATTCAGTACAAAATTGTGGAAAATTTGACAGTTTTCTTACAAAACATAAGAACCTAATAAAAAAATTACTAAAATTTGATAAAAATTTACTTTCGACTTAAATATCCTTTTAAAAATTTTAAACATTGACTTCAAACTAATATTATCTCACAGAAAATATTGTTTGTTTTCAGTAATTTTTTTATAAAAATCTAACAGTCAGTTTTTTTATAAAAAATTAAAATCTACAAAAAATAGTACGCAAATTTGGTAAAAATTGATGTGCGGTTCTCGATATCTCGACTTTGACTTCACTTCAAATTAATTCCATTTATCCAATTTGTATTTGTTTATTGAAGAAATAAAAAGTTTTAAGAAATGCTAATAAAATTGGTAAAAGTTGGTTTTCGACTAAATTCTTGTTCCCGCCTCTTTTCTTAGTTTTGTAATTTCGAATAAATAAGTCAATATGAAAACTTTAACACTTGAAGGAAGTCATTAATAAATGTTATGAAAAGTACTGAATCCAGACAACAGCTTTGTAGTATACCAACATTTTTCTTCAAAATCTGGGGTTATTGTAAATGCATACGTGCGGTGTTTTTTCTAAAGTGGTATGACTCAATTTTTGGGAAAAAAATTACCTAACGGTAATTTTAATCCTATTTTTATGTTATTGATCACAAACCGAAAAGAGCATAATTTTGTTTGTTAATTACCATAAATGTAAAAAGTTGTACGTTGTAGAATCAACTCCAAACAATTTTTTAAACTTCTTGAAAAGCAAAATTAAAACGACTGTAAATGTGAAGTTATTATTGGTTGGAGTCATTTCTGCAGGCATAATTCTACAGTAGGCACCAGCTTGTACTTTTGTAAAATAATAAATAAATATGTTTCTCATAAACTTTACTACTTATAAAACAAAGTTTTAACTAATTTATTTTTCCATTTTACGTCACAGGTTAGAAAAATAATGTCTAATTAAAAACCATGGACTAAATTTCATGTCTCCTACTATATTAAAAATGGTTATATTTTTATTTAATTTAATCATAACTCAACAATCAGATTAAAAACTATACAAACTCGTAACCTAGTTGTTTTTGTATATATTTTGTTTTCACTTATAAAAATGTCATTGTTGCCCCACGGCAATATACTACACATAAACAAAAAAGGACATTGAACATTGAAACAGAAACCAGAACATGTTGTAGTTTTTCAATTTTAAGGTGAATAAAAATAAAAATATATTGCTTCCAAACAAATTAATAGGATGTCAAATAAAGTGAAAAATATAACAAATAACTGGCTTTTTAAAAATTATTTTTTAAATTTTCCAATAAATTTAAGTTGACTGTGCCAAAATAGTAATGATTTATTAAAAAAAGGAAACATAGTGAAATGTAAGATATATTAAGTAAAATTTAAACAAAATATATTAAAAAAAATATATGTATGTACTAGAAGAAAGAATTCAGATTAATTATAAACAAAATAAAAATACAAGCATACTTCAATAAAATAAGTTAAAATTAATTCAAACATAAACAGGGATTTTTTTCGCAAATGGCTTTGTCATTGGAGCCTGGTTTAGGCAAGTCTTGAGTTATAAACGTATTAACTAACGCCTCATAACGATTTGTACCAAGACACATCGATTTTGCTGCGGGGCGCAACGTCATTGGTAGCCAATACGTGTTTTTAAATGCCTTAACATCCCCAAAGGAACCTTCCGAGAAGCAAAATAGAACTTCTGGTTTTCACAATTATAGAAAAACAGGGAGATGCTGGAAGAAGACGCAACGTCGAATTGCTAAAATTGCAAGAGATTCTTCTCCCACCGAGTTACAAGTAACCTCTTGCAAAGTCCTCGATTTTTCTTCCTTAAAAGGTTTGTAGGTTATTGAGTTTTGTTGAAAATTCGTCTGTTGAATTATTGCTCTAACAAAATTAAAAATTGCCAACAATATTTTGCATATGATAAAAGAGTTTGATTTCAGAATCTGTTTTGGTTAACGAGATTTTTGTTTAAAAACCAATGTTTACCAATTTTAGTAGCATTTCTTAAAAATTGGTATTTCTTCTATAAACAAATACAAATTGGATGAATGAAATTAATTTGAAGTCAATATCTTCACTTATTTACGAGATATCAAGAAGCGTACTATTTACGCGCACTACTTTTTGTAGATTTAAATTTTTTATAAAAAAAAACTGTTCTTATTTTTTGCAAAAAAACTGTAGATTCGATTGTTCTCAAAATTTTACTGAATGTTGCCAACAAAATATTTTACAAGATAAAATTTGTTTGAACACAATATCTTAGAATTTTGAAAATATATTTTAGTCGAAAGTCAAATTTTTACCAACTTTAGTAATGTTTTTTTTTAGGTTTTTATTTTTTTATAAAAAAAAGTGTGAATTCGATTTATCTCAAAATTTTACCAGATGTCAAAAACGTTATTTTTCGTTGCACATAATTATTTTGGAGATAAAATCAGTTTTTGTTCGTAAAATATTCGAGGTGACAAATATTTTTGTTCAGTTTTTTTGATTTATAAAAAAAACCGTTAATTGGATTTTCTCCCAAAAATATACTAGTTTGGTATCACGTTACAATAAATAATAAAAAATTTAATTCAAGTCGCTAGCATTATTGGTTCGTGACACATTTTGGGTAAACTAAAATTTTCACCAGTTTTTTAAATTGCTATGATAATAAAGCCACCCACTCAATTTTTTTGAGAGTCCTTTCTGCATCTTTCTTTATTGTTATCTGTATAACGTCATTTATTTGAAATCGATATCTCTACTGGTTCTTGAGCTATGGAAGACAAAAAAAACTTCGTGAACGTACGGACGTACGAACGATTCGACAAATCGGACCGATTTCCTATGGAAAGAGGACGGTTTTCAACGTTTTGCGCAATTCACTCAAAATTTTGTGGGGCTTAGGAATATCAGATTATAGTACTCAGAGCACAAAAAAAAATAAAACAAAGATATGACTAAAAGTAAAACCTACAAATTAGTTTTTAAACTTCCTTCTCAAAGTCTTAAATAATTGAGCTCGCATGAAAATCTTATTTTATGAAACTTTATTCGAAAGAGAGGGGTTACTAAATTATAATCATCTCTACACAGAATTCAGTTTAATTTTTTTTTAATTTGTCTCAAACTCAAACAAGGAAAAATTCTTTATTTAACATACTATTTTAAGTTAATGCAAATCAACTGTTCAATGGTGATTCAAAGTTTCCATTGAATTCAGAGTGAACATTGATTTATAAAAATGTCTGTTTCGTTTTCAATTTCGGGGTCAGTTTTAGCTGAAATAATCATTAAAAGAGAAGAAACGTTTGAATTGTTTTTAAAAACACATTTTTCGAATCATGTTGAATCTGAAAGTAAGAATATTATTGACGAATATTATACAAAAAAAAGAATACCTCTTTATTTTTTCAGACAATTTGTTACTTCTTTTTTCAATCCGAATGCAAAATTATTAATTTCAAAATAAATTTGAATAATTTAACCTTTTTTAATGTTGGATTTTATGAAAAAACAAATTTTAATTTTGGTTCAAACTTATTTTCTCTTTTTGTGGGAGTGGCAGTAGGCGGTCATTTTTGGAGTCGATTTGCCCTTGTTTTTACTAATCTTGTCCGAAAATTGTATGAAAATTGGTTCAGTGGTTAAGGTTGAATGGAGTTTTTTCCGGTTCCCCATACAACGTGCACCATTGCTAGCCTTATTGCAATGGCATCAACATGCCTTTGAAACAAATACAAATACTCTGTTTTCTCTAAATATGTAAAACATAAAAGGCGCTTAATGAAAGACCTTCAATATCTAAGTTCAAACGAAATAAAATATCTGTTCAATAATGTGATATTTCTTATAGTAAATTTCATCATAATTGCTTATTTTATAAATCCCTCATTCACAAAAAACTCCCTTTCCAAAAAAAAGTCATCTCATATATGTATGCCCCAACTTATTTGAAAATTTATTGTTTTTGATTTCTTTCCTCTTGTTGTCGAAACACGAACATAAAACTCTACATTTCTGCGAAAATACACAATATATAAATCAAATTTAAAACAAGGACAGAGAGGAAAGACAAAAAAGGAGAAGAAGGAGGAGGAAATCAAAACACACATTTTCGCCATTACCGTGTTAGAATCACAACACAGAATATTCCATCATTCACTCAAGACTCAGGACTCAGGAGCACATGTTTTCATAGCTGCTCTTGTTGCAAGTGCTTATATCCTTTTTCTTCTTTTCGTTTTCATTTTCATTTTCAAGGAAGTAGAATAGAAATATAGCATAGTGTTGGCTTAACGTCCTTGCCGCCACATTTTACTTCTTCAAATCTTCTACTTTTCTCTCTTTCTTTCTTTCTTCCTAAAGCTGAAGCTCAAGCTGAAGCTGAAGCCTTACAGCTGTCTTTTTTGCTATACCCAAGAGAACGAATAGCAAAGTGGTTGGCATAAATCATTTGTGGAATTTTTATGTGTGCGATTTCCACGTTTGCCGCTGTACTCGAGTGCAAAGTGAAGTGGAAAAAAATAAAATTCTGAAAAAATCCGTACCGCAATTTTGAAAAATTCACGTCCGCAAATTGTAGTTGTAGAAGGAGCAACCCAATAGAGTAGTCTCAGCGAAGTCTGACTGAGTCTACAGGAGCAGTATCTCTGCGTATAACATATAGGGTAGGCAGGGTACCTGAGCTATGGTATTGGTGCTGCAATTCAAATGTGAAAAAGGACGAAAATCCTGAATATATTTTTATCGGTTTTCCATCCTTTTGTTTGCGATTGTTCCTATTCATGTTTTTCCATATGTATATTTTTTAAAGTTTTTTCTCACACACAGAATCGATGAATTTTATCGAGGGTAAGAAATAACATCAGGACGACTACTCGTATGTTTGTATAGAAGACAGAAACGTTATGCTAGACAAGGAATAGAAATGTAGAAATGATAGAAGTGGCAGCTCTAATGGAATTCGCATTTGAATTTCAAGTCCTTTTTTTTCAAATGATTTCGTTTTTTTTTTCAGGAATTGAGTTAAAATAAGAAAAAATTGGAAAATAGAAAAAAGAAAATAATGGGAAATTTGACACTCAGCATGGATTAGAGTGTAAGGGAAGTGCACTTGAGTCTGATGGAAGACAACAGGAGTACCTACCTATGCACTTTGTTAAATGGCTCTTAAAATTGGTCCAAGTTTAACTTTAACTATTAAATAATACCTACTTGAATAGGCTTTTTTACCAATGTTAAGTACCTCGGTAAAAAAATTCCAATTCAAAACTATCGAAATCGATGGCTGATAGGAGTAAAAGCAGTTGTAAAAGTGTGATTTTATTTTGTAGAAAATTGTTTGAAACTTTGTTTTCTACAGTTCAGCGCAGAGCCGTGCGGACTATATTGGGTAATGTAGTCCAGTTTTTACCATTGAGAATTAAGTTGATATTAAAATTGTTGAGGACGTTTGTTCCCAGAGAAAGCGTGTCGGATTATTTGAGAGATAAGGCATGTTCCTAGGAAATGCGTTACATTTTCGGTTTATTGGAGATTGCATAATGTGCAATGAGTGTTGTCACGGGAACCTCTGGTTTTGAAAATTAAGGCTTTTGTACTGATATGATATCTGTCGTCAAAATAATTTTTCACACCCATGTCGTAATTTAATTGTCGATATATGATTCGGGTCTCACTTTGTTGAGTAGAGTGCTTCAAATTTTCAAAATAGTAGTGGGCATAAAGTTTTTCAATCATCCATGCCTGATTCTAGCAACTGGATGTCATGCTAAAGACTAAAATGAGTCCACTCTTCAAAGAATTGGTATTTCCGAGAAAGCAGATGTCTAACGATTATGTGGTAGCTCTGTAACTTTTAATATTTACTACAGATGTATCTTCAATATGAAGATATAGAGTGGTGCCACTCCTGTCTCTAGGTGCAGAATATAGGCAGGTGTATTTTCAGGAGCAAGAACATTTTTTTGATAAAGTATCATAAAAGTTTTTCTACCTCTTCATACCGTTGAAATCCTCATACCTGGCCAGCATAGCATAATATCGATCGCATTACAGCCTCAAATAGTTTAAACTTTGTGCTTAAGACTTCTTTCCAGTTGCTTTTGAAAGCTTAATTTGCATCGATTAGCTTTGTCTTCAAGTATTTATTGAGAGATAGTGATGGAGTTATGATTACCCCCAGCTATTTATACTCCCCTACGCACCTCAAGGTGCCCCATTTCCATTTTTCTTCTCTTGCATTTCTTTTTAAATAACAGAGCTTCAATTGTGGCGCCGGAAAAACTAATACCACCGTGTAAAAACGAAGTATGATCATTCAGGAAAAGAGAGAAGAAAACTGGGCTAAGAAAACAGCCTTGTTTAACATCTGATGTGAGGAACCATTCTCATCTTTCTGTTCCATTCCGCACTGTTGTTTGGTTGTTCGCGTAGAGCCCTTCTGAGCTTATTCAACATTTTTGTGGATATGACTTAGCCGATTAGCTCGTAGAATAATGCATTCCGATCGATTGAATCGAAAGCTGACTTGAAGTCAATGTTATCATTCAAATGTATAATTTTTTTCCTCTAGTTAGGATTGATCTGGCTTAACATGTCAAGGAAAATATATTGTCCTCCGTTAAGAGTATTTTTTCCGAAACCAACCTAATGTTTTGCTTAGCAGATTTGTATCTTGAATTTATTGCGTAAGTCTTTCTAGAATCACATCAGTAAAGATTTTCACGACAAAAGTTCATAAAAGATATGCCACTATAGTATTTTTTTCTCGTTAACGTCGGCTTTCTTAAAAATTGGGAAAATGATATCCTTTCAGAAGCTTCCCGGAAATTCATCATTTTTGCTGAGTTTGTACTGATTGCTCTGACTAGCTTAAGCTTGAACTTGAACGATTTCACATTCTACATCGAACCGTGTGTCCCTTAAGAAGTTTTGCCTACGGTTTGTTGGGAGGCTTTTCGAAATATGCAACTAATAACTTGGCACCACTTATCAACTGAATTTGATTGTTGTTTACAAGACTCAAACTTGGTTCAAGGCTATTTCGGTATGACATCAAAAAACGTTTCTTCCACTGGAGCTTCGGTAAAAGTTTTAGACTTTCTTTGGATTGTTCTGAGCCTTTGGTGAATTCACAAGAAACTATCACTGAAAGATGGTCTGAGTAAACCAGTTGTTCCACCGTTAAAACGTTTATGTACTTAATCCACTTTCCACGTAAAAGGCAATTAGTCTATTGTAAAAATAGCAGTTCCTTTCAAAAGTATGAAGTTACCAGTTTTATCACTTCTTGTTCTTCCATTCAACATGAGTAGAGTAATTGATTAACACATTCCTATAAGTTTTCTACCATTCGTGTCAAACGTTCCGTCACTTTTGTTGGCTGACCCTGATATATTATAAAAACTTATTTTACATGAAATAGAACAGAACAGAACAGAACAGAACAGAACAGAACAGAACAGAACAGAACAGAACAGAACAGAACAGAACAGAACAGAACAGAACAGAACAGAACAGAACAGAACAGAACAGAACAGAACAGAACAGAACAGAACAGAACAGAACAGAACAGAACAGAACAGAACAGAACAGAACAGAACAGAACAGAACAGAACAGAACAGAACAGAACAGAACAGAACAGAACAGAACAGAACAGAACAGAACAGAACAGAACAGAACAGAACAGAACAGAACAGAACAGAACAGAACAGAACAGAACAGAACAGAACAGAACAGAACAGAACAGAACAGAACAGAACAGAACAGAACAGAACAGAACAGAACAGAACAGAACAGAACAGAACAGAACAGAACAGAACAGAACAACAGAACAGAACAGAACAGAACAGAACAGAACAGAACAGAACAGAACAGAACAGAACAGAACAGAACAGAACAGAACAGAACAGAACAGAACAGAACAGAACAGAACAGAACAGAACAGAACAGAACAGAACAGAACAGAACAGAACAGAACAGAACAGAACAGAACAGAACAGAACAGAACAGAACAGAACAGAACAGAACAGAACAGAACAGAACAGAACAGAACAGAACAGAACAGAACAGAACAGAACAGAACAGAACAGAACAGAACAGAACAGAGCAGAACAGAACAGAACAGAACAGAACAGAACAGAACCACTGGTCTAAACATGGTTGACAGCGTTTTTATTAAATACAATTTGGCAGCACCTGATTGCCTACAGTTTGATTGCTTATGGTGGGAATTTTATTTGTTGACACATCAAATGACAGTTGATGTAAAAACTCAATGCACCCGTCTTCAATACATTTCATATCATTGTTTTGGTTAAAATAAATATGTTTTCATTGTAAATTATAAAATGGCTGAAAAATTTTTCAAAATTTAACTTCTGCAACTAAAAGAAGTGCTAAAAAAGCTTAATTTACATTAATTTGATTTCTCTAATACTCTACCCCAAAAATTCGTTATAAATACGTCATAATCGAAAGCTAAATTAAGTTATCCTTATTTTCTAATAGAAAGTTTAAACGTTTCTTAAAAAAAGCAAATTCCCACACAAATTCAACGATGATGATGATGATGACGAAGGGAAAAGTTCTTTTTCTGTTTGAGAGTGTATTAAATCAAGCAACCACATCGCAATTTTCTATAAGTGGCTCTCTCGCTGGCTAACTGAAATGATTTATTACTTTTCCATGGGGCCCATTTAGTTGTCGACAGTAAAACGAAAAAAATAAAACAAAATCGTTTAACCATTCAAACGTGGAATAAAAAAAAAAAAAAACAGAGTAATAATTTGACTCTGAAACGTAGGAACATGCGATGAGGTAAAATGAACATTTTACTATATTTATTGGTTTCAACGCCATATAAAGGACGCTTTGGTAAAAAAGGTATGGCAAATTGTTGATAAAGGGAGAAAAGGAGGAAAAGGTTGTTTTTCTTTCTTTTGCTCTGATAAATGATAAATTGTGAAGTAGCCTTGAGGTATATGGAGAGTTTTGCCTTTCATATACCTTTAGACCTATAACTACCTTTGTATGGGGCAACATTTAGTCGGCAAATAAGTCGACTCTTTTTCTACGGTTTTTAATCATTCCAATAATTGATTCGTTTTTATACTCAACTTGAAGGACCGATACTTGAAAAACTAAAGTTTCTACATAATTTTTTTTAATTTTTCCTTCAATATACTTTTATTTTGCTCACATTGAAGTAAACAAAATAAGAATTTCATTCGAAATGAACATTTGTATCAAGTATTGGAAATTAAAACGAAGACGTAACAATTTTTAACTTCCCATAGGAAGTTTTTGTAATTGGTTCCGATTTGCCAAATTGGAAATGTTGACATTTCTCGACGTTTCAAGGTCAAACAAATTAAGAGGGTGGTTTTTTACCATAGCAATTTAAAAAAAAAGGTGAAATTTTGGTTAACCCAAAATATCTCACGAACCAAAAGCGCTAGATACTTTAATTAAGTTTTAAATTATATATTGCAACGTGATACCAAACTAGGATATTTTTGGAAAAAAATACAATTACCCTTTTTTTTATAAATCAAAAAAAAACTGAAAAAAAAATATTTGTGACCTCGAATATTTTACGAAAAAAAAACTTAAACAAATTACTAAAAGTTCGTAAAAATCGATTTTCGACTCAAATATCTTTTCAAAAATTTAAGAAAACTAATTTTGTCTTATAAAAAATATTGTTTTCAACATTAGGTAAAATTAATATAAAATAAAAAAAATAAATAAAAAAATGAAATTTTGAGCGAAATCGAATTGACAATTTTTTTACAAAAAATAAAAACCTAAAAAAAAACAACACCAAAACTTGGTAAAAATTTACTTTCCACTCAAATATCTTTTCAAAAATTAAAAATATTGGCTTCAAAGAAATTTTATCTCACAGAAAATATCGTTTTCGAAATTCAGTAAATTTGTTATAAAAATCCAACAGTAAAAAAATAAAATCTACAAAAAATAGTAAGCGAATTTGATAAAAATTGATGTTCGGTTCTCAATATCTCGTGAACAATAGAAGATATTGACTTCAAATTAATTTCATTCATCCAATTTTTATTTGTTTATATTAGAAATAAAAACTTTTAAGAAATGCTACTAAAATTGGTAAAAATTAGTTTTCGACTAAAAATCTCGTTAACAAAAATAGATTTTTAAATAAAACTATTTCATTATATGCAAAATATTGTTGGTAATTTTTAAATTTTTAAGAATAATTCAACTGATAACTTTTTTAACAAAACACGAAAACCTACAAACTTTTAAGCAAGACAAATCGACAGACGGGATGGGAGTGGCATCCCAGCCTCTTTTTGATATTTTAATATTATCTTAAATTTCATATCTTGAGAAGAACTACGAACAAGTTTGTCGTCCATTGCAAGTTTTTACTAGCATATCAAATTTGTGTTCTGTTTTTTTTTTTTTAATTAAAAGAAGCCGGCCATTTCTTTTTTAAATTAGGTGAAGTTGAAAGCATAATTTGTTCTTGAGGTTCTTGAGGTCAACCAAAATATTCACTTTTTTAAATCATTTTAATTAAAAACAAAACAAACAGATTTGATTAAAGGTTTTTCTGCTCAGACAATCTGCAGATAGTAAATCTCAACTAAGAAAAATTGATATTTTGGGACCAGTTTTAACTAAAAAAAAAGTTAGAGATTATTTTACTTTTAACAAGTTCGAATTTTCAGAAATGTTTTTGTGGTAGATACAGCAGGCTTATAAAAGAATACAATCTTTTGAAATACAATCAACACAATGATTAAATAATTTTTTGAACTCAACTCAAAATTGCATTGTTGCTGCAATCAAGTTATTGCAATCATTTGAGAATTGATTAATTCATTGTATTCAGTCGGAGTCTTTACATTCTTTTAAAGTCTTTGCATTTTTCATTGCATTCACTTGAAATGTTTGCACTTTCATTTAATTGCTTTATTAACTTCTCATAGGAAGCTATTGTAATCGGTGCGGTTTGTCGGATTGAATTTGTTTACATTTCTCGGCGTTTCAAGTTCAAAAGAATATAAATCAAAGATTTTTAGAGAGATGTCTGTGTGTGCGGGTTTACGTATGTACTTTCGTACGTTATTATGTTCGGGATACCATTTTTCGTCTTCCATACCTCAAGAACCAGTAGGATATCGACTTAAAATAAATGTTCTTAAACAGATAATAACACAGAAAGATAGGGTAATTGCGGGAGAGATGCCGCGTCGGCAGAGATGCCGCACTGAACAAAAGTCATACATTTAGTAGTCCTGGCAAATTTTGTTTTTTCAAATTTGTTCGTTTTACATTCGAACTAAAACGCAGCAAAAAAAAAACTGCAAACATCGGACAATTAGAGGGAGTTTTTATTCTTTATTTTGTTTTACGCTCCACTCCACTATGGAAATTTTTCAGTCTGGTGGAATATTTCGTTGCGGAAAGTAGTGATTGCCTGTTTTTTTAAAAGTAATTTTTTTTTGGTTTTAGTTAGTGTTTTGAGAAGTGGTTGGTGTGATTTTAGTTTGTTCTTATTTTTGTTGTTGTTGTGTAGTGTCGTGCGGCATCTCTCCCTCACAAAAGGGATAGATGCCCCATTTTTGTTTGGAGAAGATGCCGCATTTTATTTTTGTGTTTTTTTGTTGGTTAGAAGCTAAAATACAGCTTAATTATGCCGCGAAAATATATCCGTTGTAATTCAAACCCAACAATTAACAGTTTTTCATCCATCATCGTCTGCAAATCAAGATAACCGATCAATAACTCAGGTTTCTGAAACTGCTCCTCTATTACTGCAACAGTATCAGAATTAACTATTCCAAACACAATTAACACTGCGCATTCCTGCAACCATTCAGAAAATGAAACCCGCACTTCATGGTGCTTCAAAAACCCCTCGCCAACCAAACTTCTTCAAGAACTTTCACCACTGCCAAAGATTCCAACACCAAATTTTTCAAGACGAAGGCAGTTTGCAGAGGTCTTAACTACCCCTACCTCAATTACAAAAAAAAAAAAATCTCCAAACCTACAAAGGCAAAAAAAGCAAAAAAAGAATCTAAAAGCCCAAAAACGAATGATGAGTTAATTGAGCCAGCTGATGACCCAAACAACTGTGCCGAATGTTGGGAAAATTATTTTTCAACAAAGAAAAAAGAAGATTGGGTCCAGTGCAAAAGATGTCGGAAAAGGCTTCATGAAAATTGTACCCGGTACAAGAAACATGGTAACATCTTGTGCACAGACTATGGGCGTGATGAGGAACGAATACAACATGTTCCACACTAATGTACAAATATGAATTCAATGAATTTAATATGCGGCAACTCTCCCACACATGTAGGGAGAGTTGGCGCACTTAATGCTTTTATATTTTTTGTTAATTGAATAAATTATTATTATTTTTAAGTTAAGTTAAGTTTTGTTAAAAATAAAATATATATTTCACGTTAACTTAGTAAAAAAATAGATTTTTTAAAAACCGCGGCAAACCGCACAAAAGACTCTCAACAAAATTGAGTGGCTGGTGTTTTACTTTAAAAAAAGTCAACATTTTGACTGACCTAAAAAATCAATGAACTTATGACGCTAGCGAATTCCATTAAATTTTATATTATATGATGAGAAGTGATACCAAACTAGTATTATTTTGAAAAAAATATTTACCACCCCGAATATTTTACGAACGAAAAACGATTTGACCTCCAAAATTTAGAAAAATGTTAATAAAAATCCAACAGTCAATTTTTTGATAAAACTTTATATCTACAATAAATACTACACAAAATTGGTAAAAATTGGTTTTCAACTAAAAATCTCGGGAAAAAGCAGATATTGAAATCAAACTCATTGTTGCTAACTTTTAGTTAATATAGAACACGTAAGCCTACAAAAACACCAAAAAACTGATAAGAAATGGTTTTCGATTCAAGAATTAGGAGAACAAAGAAAGATATTTTAATTTTAAACCTCACACAAAATATTGTTATTAATAATAAATGTTTTAAAATTTTTTTAATCAAGATTTGAATCGAAACGATGGAGAAAACATTATAACATTTTTAGTTAATTATATATTTTTTAATTGAATTATAATTTAAACACAAATTTCCTATTTTTACTTTATTATTTATTTTATCTACAAAACTAAGTTTGTTTAAAAGTTCAAACAAACTCACACCGAATTTCGGTGTCTGACAATAAGCGATTATTTACCGATGATTTAGACCTTATAAAAATATGTTTTACATTTCAAATTCGTAAAAAAATGATGACAAATTTTCGAGATATCGAATTTCGAAAAAAAATGTTTAAAAAAATGGAGAAAAAAAATAAAAATTAATTAATAATTTTTTTATATTGAAAGAAGCGAAATTAAGAAATAAATTTAAGAGAAAATTTAAAATAAAAATCTATCGGTTCGTTTTTAAGAAAATTTGAATTTTCAATTTTTGACCTACACATTTTTACTGGCACTACTATTATTTTTCGTATTAAAAAAATGTTCAGGTTTTAAACCTTAATTTCCAAATTTTTAACTTAACCGACCTAATGGTTTGAGCTGTAGGGGCGAGGACAGACAGACAGTCAGATGGACGAAATCAGGGGGACGGAATCGCGGGACCCACTTTTTTCGACTAGTCTACCATCGTAATGTCATGTTTGATTAAAATCTCGAGTTCGAAATTTTTTACTATTACAAAACTTGCAATATAGTTCCTATATGTCGCAAGTAAAAAGTGTGAAGTGAAGTTTCACTTGAGAATGCAAGACTTCAAATGAATGCAAATACTTCAAAAGAATGCGTGAATAGGGATCGCTACCGTTCAATGATAACTGAATATTTTTGGCCCCAATAGGATGATATAGACTTGGAGGACATGTGGTTCCAACAGGACGGCACCACAAGCCACACAGCGAATTTCACAATCAATTTATTGGAAAATAAGTTTGGAGAACGTGTTATCTCACGAAATGGTCTAGTCGCTTGGCCGCCTCGGTCGTGCGATTTGACGCTGTTAGACTATTTCCTGTGAGGCTACGTCAAGTCTATGGCCTATGCCAACAAGCCAGCGACGATTGATGAACTTCGTACGAATATCGAACGTGAAATTGCAGCAGTATCGGGCGATTTATGCTTAAAAACCGTCGAAAATTGGGTTCAGCGTCTGGACTTCTGCAAGCGTTCGCTTGGTGGCCATGAAAAAGAAATCGAGTTCCATGCAAAATAACATCGAACGTACTTTCACAGGAATAAAGAATTTCATTGATATTGTAATGTGTATACACTCTTTATCTCTTTCAATAATAAGGGGCAACATCTAGTGGTAGTAATAGGAGAACTCGCTTCTTTAAGCATCGAGAAACATCTAGTGGCTAAAAGGAGAACTCGCTTCTTAAGCATCGAGAAACATCTAGTGGCTTAGAGGGGAACTCATTCAGCGCATACAAGAACCTCGAAAGGGGTAAGCATCTAGTGATAAAGTGGAGAACTTCGTCAAGCATCGAGAAACATCTAGTGGCTTAGAGGGGAACTCATTCAGCGCATACAAGAACCTCGAAAGGGGTAAGCATCTAGTGATAAAGTGGAGAACTTCGTTAAGCATCGAGAACAACCTCGTAGATTCTCGAACCGATTTGAGGTATATAAATAGGCGCTTGGAAGCGAAGCGGTTCATTATGGATTGTGAATTGCTATAAAGAAAAGACTGTGTTTGAAAAGTAAAGACTGTGTTTTAAAGTAATAATTGAAAGTGTTGAATAAAGAATTTTTGTGAGTTATTTAGAAGAAAGTGAATTTGTGTTTTTATTTACGAAGTTTGAATAAGTTTTAACTGTCGGACCAAGCCGAATATTACAATATCAAAAACCGTTTTTGTTTTATTTAAAAAACTTTTGTAGCGGTCTAATTCTACCTACAACACGGGACCATATATGTAACTTAGAAATTTTCTATCAAAGCATGTTCAAACCCTGAATTCACAGATTGTTTAAATGGAAAAACCATTTAAGGTGACTGCTTGGCAGATCTAATTTTCGGGACGTACGAATTTTGAACTCTCCTTTGGCCCGAGTGCGACAAATGACGAAGTGCTTGAAATGCATTTTAATTCATGAAGCGTTTGAATTTGTCAATATATCAATAATATTGATTTTTAGAATGTTGTAGACAAAAATTAAGAATATTTCTGTATAAGTTTTTGCTACTTACATACATATGTAAAAATATTATTCAAACCTTTTCTTAAATCGATAAAACAAAGATATTGACATCCAAAAATGTTAATAGTTATCTCTTATAGAATTAAAATCTTACTTTGTATCTTTTTGTTGGTTGTGGAATTCCCCATTTCCCATATCGTTTTATTTTCTGCAAAAAAAGAAAACATTATTTCCAACATGATTAAATAATAAATATTGCAATCTAGTAAATAGCAACAATTATCTACTATACTTTGATGGAAATAATTGGTTGTAAATCGGATCAAAACCAATTACACAGCATAATAGCACATCCAAACACAATATGGCACATTTATAAAGGTATTAATAAATTTTATAAGGCTATATGGCAACACAATCTATATACGATATAAAATATCTTATCCATTCTTTGTTGCTTATACTTCCTTTGACAAGAATCAATACTTTTGTATATGTGAAATAAAAGCAGACAAAGTAAACCAATAACAACAAGTGTAATTTTGTTTAAATGTTGATAACCTCGTTCGTTAAAATTTCCTTATACTTTTCTAAAACTTCCCATTATTACAAAGTCAGGGATATTTTATATTTCCTTGCTTAAAACTTCGTAAAGGATTTAAGGAAATTTACTTTTATTATTTATGTAGCAAGGTGTGAAAAAAAGAAAAAAATAAATAATATAAGTTAAGAAAATATCACGGAGTCAACATTTAGTTTCAACGTTATCAACTTTGAAAAAGTAATTAAAAAATCTTGAACATTGGATCCATTGATATGCTAATAGTGTTCAAGTAGATGAGAGTTTGAATGATTAAAGTCCATGTAAACAAACCCTTAACTGTCAGCTGCCAATTTGTATGTTTTTTAAGATTCCTAACAGTTTCGTTCAAAAATCTTGACAAAACTTTGTTTCGCATCAATATATTGACACATTTTTTCAAGAACTTAACTTATTGAGCAAACATTTTAAGATTGTCAAAAAGTCCAACATTTGATTTTCTCAACAAAAACTTTACTGATGGAATTGAAAAACAAATAAAAAGTTACTTTGTTTTTCAAATTCCTTGAAAACATATCCCATATGACAACTGCTGCGGCGACTTTTCCCTTAGCCCAAGAACACTACAACGCTGGTTATACTCGTACAACATATTCCGAAGTAATGGAAACAGGCAGAATTGACTGCCAGCATATTCACCTTGTAGCTTTGTGCCGCATGCTTCTTTTCTTAGTTAAAATTGAACATCTCCACAGAAGCGGAGAAGAAACAGGTAGAAGGTGGAGGTGGAGGTGATAGTGGGTGAAGTGTAAAGATGTGGGATCCAGTGACGATATGCGGCAGGACGAAAAAGTTTAACCTAAGAAACTGTAAGACATAAATCATGGGTGATGTTTTTTCTTTTTCGAAGAGACATCTTCTGTCTGTTAGCCTTTATCTGCAGAGCATAACAGAAAGAGCGTTGAACGAACGGAAAAGGAAGTTCCGTAATTTCACCAATTCCCATACCTTCTTTTTTTCATTTTTTTTTTCTTCTGATGCCTTGAGAATGTGTTTGTTTGTGTGAGTATGAATGGATGGTTGTATATTATCCATGTGCGCTATTGTAGGTTGCTACTATAAGGAAAGATTTAAATTGAGAAGGATGAAGATAACAATTTTATCGTCCTTATTCCTTTTATGAGATTTTTTTCTACAGCTCCGCTCGCTCACAAATCTGTTTTTAGACAAAAATAAAAATACAAAAATAAGAAAAAGAAAAAGGACGAAAAAACTTCAAGGTGTGATCCGAGAGGTTTATTCCTTGTTTTTCGTTTTTTTTTGTGTGATGTCGTTCGCTCAAAGCCGTTTTCGTCGTATAGTACTATCTGAGCCCCCATCCCCCTATTTTGTGAACAGAGATAATATGTTGGATTGGAAATTCAAATAAAATCTGTTTGACATTCAAAATAATACCACGAGATGAACAGAGAAACGGAGAAGAGCTTCGATGAATTGAAAGCTTATATACGACAATCAGCATTGAAGCACAGGTGGAGATGACATTTTTTGTTCGATACAGAGAAAGATTACAATTACAGGATAGAAATCGAATTTTATTATTTGTAACAAGTGCTAAAGCATCGTAATTTTGGAAAGCTATACAAATTTTGTATATATAGAAAAATGGAAAACTTATCTAACTGATCATTAAATTAGTGTTAGAAGAAGAAGGCAAGTCCTTGTGTGTCTGTTTAGATAGCTTACCTATGTTACCTAAATAGAACCTAAAATCGGATTTCTAGTTTATGTTGAAATTTAGTAAACAAAAAAAATACTTAATCTATACAAGGAAGTTAGGAGATGTTGGAGTAAGATTTTAATAAGGAGCTTAGCCCAAAAGCTTGTCAATATAAATTATTCTGATATAAAAATATGTGTCGCATTTTTGCAGAATTGAAGTGGGAAGAAATCGCAGAAGCAAGAGTAGACTTTGAGATTTTCCGGATTGCGATCTTTGGTGAATGTAATCTTTAAAAAATAATGCTAATTGAATTCATTAAAAACGTTGCATTGCACTGACTTCAATTTATAAAATTGTATTTTAAAATTTCCGCTAAAGGGTAGGCCAGTAGTTGAAGCCCTATTCAAATTTGTGGTTTCAACTATATGGATTAGCTGCACAGGCACATACTATACACAACCTATGGGTCTGCTTCCAGATATTAATATGTAATTTTTGTTCATCTTGTATTTAATGTGTAATATAATTCCAATTGACATTCTTTTCTTAATTTGTTTAACCTTCGTATTTTAACCTGTATTACCCGTGGTGTGATGGTTAGTGCGTATGAATGTCATGCTGGAGGTCTACGGTTCAATCCTTGTCTGCACCACCTAAAAGGTTGACTCGCTCACAGGAATAGCTGAGACTTGTAAGTCAGTAGCCCGTAGTTCTCTACGGACTGGTACGACCTAATTTATTTATTTTCCGTATTTTAACTTATCAAGACTTTTTTATCGAAGGCAACCAATTAAAGACAACGAACACATACAGCAGCAATTGTGAAATTTAGTCAAGGTAAATTTCATAAAAAGAATATGGTCGCTGTTAGCGGTTTTCATTGCTAATAGCGTACCTTCCTCAAAATGGCATTAACAGCGTCTGTTCGTCAATATTTTCTTAAGCCAAAGCTGACAAAATTTCAATTTGTAAGAATTACTGAACTACAAAAAAGTTTTGTAAGGGAATGAGTAGATCTGAAACTCTGCTATAATTTGACAGCTGCAAATCTGTTTGAGAAAATTCTCAGAAATATTGGATAAACTTGCTGAACTGTATTCATCAGTGGCCACTCTAGCATCTTACTTACTTACTTATGGGGGCTCTACAGTCCTGTGTGAACTAGGAGCTTCCTCAAAAAACTTCTCCAGTAGAATGTGAATGATATTTTTCTTTTTTTGTATTACATGGATTTATCACCATGGTGCTATTGGATTTCTGCCTTCAACCGAAAAAGTGAGTTTTTATTTGTACTTAGCTTACTTTACGTTCGGTCTTCGTTCATCATTTGTTGTCTATACTTAAGTGCACTTATGATATAACGGTAGAGAAGGTTCCAGTTTTCTACGTTTAATATTTGGATAAGTTTGTCCCTTTGAAGCATAGGGTTTCCCCAGACTTGTATTCTTATAGTTTTCACAACTGGGTACATTTCGATGAAATGTTGGGTGTCTTTTATCTGCCTGACGTTGCCTAGGGTGCATGTTGATTCCGAATTGCAATTAATTGCTCTTTTTGTGTCTTTCAGCTTTTCTTACAAGTGATTCTTGAAGTATATTTGGGGTGTTGGCAGGACGCCCAGATACTTGTTTAACCTTTTCTTCTCTTCCAGTATTATTTCTAATTTCTTTCTAACCGTCCAGTTCCATTTCGGAAAATGAAGATTTTTGATTTGTACGTTTCAAGCTTTAAGTTCCATAAGTAGCAATATGTTTGGAGTTTGTTGATCATCAGTTGCATCATATTCGTATTGGAAGCCAATATTACTAAGTCATAAGCGTGCATCAGAAATTTTGATTTTATTTTCCGCGTAGATATACCTCCAGGTAGGTGTACACTAAAGTAATTTAAAAAGATAGAGAAAAGGAGTGGACTAGCGAGGCAGCTTTGTTTTATTCCTGTTTCTTTTTGAAACCATTCTGTTAATATATTACCATCTCATACACCTGAGCGGATTTCGTGATAAAGCTGCTGCAGTGTTTTAATAATCTTCGTAGACATGCCAAGTTTGAGAGAGTAAAATAAGGCTTTTCTATGAATAGTTTTTTTTTTGTATTCTAGATGGGATCGGTAGTACTCGTGGCTTGACGGTTAGTGCGTTTGACTGCCATGTCAAATGTCTTGAGTTCAAACCCTGCTTGTACTATCTTTTTTTTTCACGGGTACTGTCTCTAGCGAGTGATTCACAAATCCTCTAAGAGTAATCCTTGTCATGAAATGTGCTTTCTTAAATTAGCCGTTCGGATTAGGCTTAAAACTGTAGGTCCCCTCCATCCCTGAAAACATAACTCCCACACAGGAATGGCTGAGAGTTATAAATCACTAGGCTCTAGTTCTCAACGTACTGTTTAGTTGTGATCGATCAATAGTTGTCAGGATAAAGATATTGTCTACTGTGGAATAGCACTTTCGGAATTGGTATTCTTTCAGTAGATCATTTTTATCTACCCAATTATTGAGTCTTTCCAATAACGCTCCTGTAAATTGAGAACGTTAGGAAAAAAAATATATCTCTATAGTTATTCGGGTTCGTTGGATTTCCTTTCTGCAGTATAGGGAATATGAGGTTTTTACTAAAGCTTCTCCATCTAGCTCGGTTCCTATCTAGATGTCTCCAGTCAAGCAATCCAATTTGGGTGAGGTCACTTTCCACTTGTGTGTTTCACCTGGTTCTTCAATCTTCATATGTTTCAATACTCATAAAAGAACCATTGACATCACGCTGAGTTCTTTCAATTATGTCAATGACATCAGCATATGTGAGTAATTGGACAGAATTTTGAAAGATTTTTCAAGGACGATGTAAGCAAAATCACATGACAGCTCACCAAATTCTCTAAAGCCTATTTTGGCATCAAAAGGTTTGATTAAGTTTTGTCCAAACTTTATGGAGCAGTGCGAATTCTCCATTATCATCCTGCACAAACGGAAACACCAAAACTAGACATGGCTCTATTCAGTTCGTCAGCGCCTGATAGCGGAATTCGGTTCGTGCGTCGTCGCCAGTATACATTTTGGAGAACTGGTCCTTCCATATAATCAGCGTTGATTCTAACATGACCATTTTAGCTTCCCCTGAATTAAAACAAAAAACTAGATTTCTGTGTCACTTTCTTGTTTCTTTGTTATTATCATGGAAAAATTGCTACAATAATAAGTCTTAAAAAAAGTCGTCCCAAAAAAAAATTAATGTGCACATCGTCAATAAATCAAAGTACAATTTCAGCCGTAGCTGCTTTTGGACATAGATATTTTGACAGGTGTCAAATTTCACAGCTCCAGTGATAAAAACTATTTTTACAATTTTGCTTACGTCTAAAAAATGTTTATTAAAATGATTCCCTGATTTGATATACAGAAACAAAACAATTCAATTTATTGAAAGCCTTCGTTGATTGAAATCTCAAAATAATTTTCGAAATATTCTTCATATGCTTTTTGTGTATGTAGTATGTGTATAGAATTCAAACACCTTTCAATTAAAATGTCAATAGAATTGAAACAACATCCAGAGCATTCAGACTTAAAGCTCTCTACTAATTCAATATACTACCTATAACCTACCTCATAAGCATACATATATCTAGTTGAACAGTCATAAGCTATATGAAGGAATAAAACTCAAAAACTCATCCCCTTTAAAGAATGACATAGAACAAAAAGACAACCAAGCTGAGTAAAAATGAAAACAAAAAAAAAAACAAAAAACACCAAAACCAAAACCAAATGTACTGCAATAGTCAGCAAATTTGCTAAATCCCTTGAAAATATCTACTATCGTAGAAGTACCTACCTACATACCTATCTTTCTCATTTGGTATTCCATCGATATCACCAACAATAAACCCAAAGAAATATTCCATCCAACCACAAACAAGGAGCAATCAAATAGCATATTCCCTATCCTAGAATCCGAAGAGCACAAAATCAACCCGAAGATGTCAATCAGTTCTTGTGAATTTCAAAGCTGAAAGCTGTGCTGTTTCTATACTGCTGTGTGGGTTTTCGGAACTACTCTATACTCGAGTACTAAACTGATGACTATGGAATCGGCTTGGCTGTATACTCATAGTGATAGTGATGGGTTCTCCTAACTTAACTCATTCCACAAGTGAAAATCCTGTCTGGAAACAAATGAATATACTAATGCTTCGATTGTAATCTAGGACATGTGTGTTGAATGCAAACGAAAGTCCTAGTCCTATTATATCAGTTCAGTCAGTCCTGTTCTGCTTCCTCTGCCCTCCTCCCTGAATAAATGTACATATAGCTTTATACACTAATAGTCATAGTCGTCGTCTTGTTCTTCTCTTATTCGACCACGATGATGTCAATTGTGATGTTGGAATGCATTCAAGCAGAATAGAGCTCCTTGCAAATGGCAAAACTAAGTGGGCTAATTTGGACTATAAATAGGAGAGTTTGGGGTTTTAGATCAACGATAAATTGTCCTTCGGTCTAAAAAACGAAAGATATAGAAACATACAAAGACATAAAGAAAGTGAGTGAGTGAGAGAGTTAGAGAAAGGGAACACTTTTAAGTATTGTTTCGAATGTCTGGTGTGTTATTATGCCAACAAGTCTGGGGGACTTTCAAAAAACTGTTGTATTTTATGTTTTCAATTTCTATATATACCTAACAATCATTGTCATCTACACATACTCTTATAAAGAAGGATATTCATATAAGGTAAAGTAGAAATATTATGACACAAGATGAAAAGTCATAAGGATTAATTAAGCTAGAATAATATAGTCTGAGTCTCTCTTTCTGTCAATATTTGTATGGGTAGAATCTAGTGTGGTTGTCTATTATTTTGTTATTTTGTTGAATGCTTTCATTTATGTCAGATGTTATGTCAAAACAATAAAACTTTACAGCTACAAACACAATGCTTTTTAAATGTCAAATAATTGTTTTTTTGAACGTCCCTTTGCTTTAGAGTATTCTGACACATGATTGTTTTCGACAATTGCTCAGGACTTTTGAAATTATTCAAGAACTATCTACTTTCCTAAATCAATCATAAATCATCATATTTTTTTCGTTCAAATTAAATAATATTCAATCACTTTTGAAATTCAAAAGCTATAAGCTGAATTTAGACTTAATTTTCTCTCTTTCTTTATTTATTTAAACATCAAACGGTTAAGTTATTTTTTAAATTTTTTGCTTTTTTATTCAATTTTCTCTAATTGCAGTTTGTTCCTGTGTTAGTGGTTTTTATTTCAATTCAAAGTTGGTTGGAATTACTATCCCAAAAAAAGAAAATAGAAGAGATAGGAATATAAAAATTAATTGATCACAAGTGGTGTGTGTATTTAAACACAGTGCATCAGACTTTCAAACGAATCAATTTGCCATTATCAGGAACGTAGATGAAAATATTGGAAACAAAGGGGGGGAGGGGGAGAGTACGATAACTTAGGCGACAAAGTTTAATGACGGATTTGTATAGAACAGTTAAAAACAAGCATTTTTTACTACAGGAGGGGGGGTCTATCTCCCCCCGTTTAGGCAGAAGGGGCAATTTAAAAAATATGTACATTAAATGGAAAACAAATAATTAAAAAATAACGGTAATACTTACAATTAAGTATTATACCTTTTTTTAAAGCCAACACTTTTGTCTATTAGCCTGTTTTTAAATAAAGTCAAAACTATGCATAGTTTTTGAAAAAAATAGTTTTAAACTCAAAATTTGGACAAAAAAAAGTTAAAAATAAGGTTTAAAGTGTAATTTTTAAAAACCTTAAGATTATCTATTACCGTTTTTTTTAGAATTCATTGCTCTTATTTGTTTTTGATTAAAAACTGAAAACTAGATGATTTTATGTCTTCTAGTTCTTGAGAAAATTGAAAATTAGCAAAAAAAAAATCTTTTAATTAAAATATTTTTTCCTTGCTTGAGTATTTACGTAGTCTTATTTTGATAGTAATAATCGAATATGGATTAAGATACACCAAGGATAAATTAATTTTTCTTAAATCCAGCTTATTTAAATGCAAAAGAAACTTTGCATGCACCCCATCTTGCACCCACCGCACCTTTCACCCATCCAACCTTGCACCCACTCCACCTCGCACCCACCCCAAATCCTATAGTGTGCCCAAGCAGGGGGGTTGCAGGGGGGCAGCATGCCCCCCCTTACAGATCCCACTGTTGCATACACCCAAACTCGCACACACCTTACTGTTGCATACACCCAAACTCGCACCTACCATTGTTACTATCAAAATAGGACCACTCAAGCAAAAAAAAAAGAATTAAATTAAAATAGTAGTTGTGGTTATTTTCAATTTTCTTTTCTCAAAAACTAAAAGACATACAATCATCTAGTTTTCAGTTTTTGATCAAAAACAAATAAAAGCAATAAATTCTGAAATAAAAACAATGGTAGATAATCTTGAAGTATTGAAAAATTACACTTTAAACCTTTTTTTAACTTTTTTTACTCAAATTTTGAGTTTAAAATTAAATTTTTCAAAAACTACGCATAGTTTTGACTTGAATTAAAAACTGGCTAATAAAACAGAATGTTGGCTTTAAAAAAAGGTATGATACTTAATTGTAAGTATTACCGTTATTTTTTAATTAATTTTTTTCATTTTAAATAACAATTTTTTTAAATTGCCCCTACCGCCTAAACGGGGGGAGATAGACCCCCCTTTCATAGTAAAAAATGCTTGTATTAAGCCCCTCTACCAAAAACCGTTATTATATCTTGTCGCCTAAGTTATCGTACTCTTGCCGGGGGGAGGGTCAACATTTGTTAGAAAATTGGTTAATGAGTGTTTGAATAATAAAAATGGATTCACTTTGTCTCATTGGCACATGTGGAGTGTGATTCAAGGGGGTTTTGTATGTTAGAATAAAAATAGCTGAATTATTTCCGTGTCGAATGGACTTCAAACAAATCGATTACATTATCCGAATTGGGCTATTAAAAACATGGTTTCAAATTTCAACTCGATCTTTTAATTTTCCATTTAAAGATACTAATTGACATATTTTTGATGCTATCGTGTTTCCGGTGATGTAGACTTTTTATCTTCGTTACTAAGAAAAGTTTGAGTACTTTTTCTACACTCTTTGATTCCAAGAATCCTCAGACCTGTGAACCATAACAAAGGATCACATTTGTAGTACATTCAACGACTTAGCGGTACTAGTTCGTTTGTCATGCAGTTTCTCCAAGTGCTTTTTAAAGCGTTTGTGACATTGGCTAGTTTATCGGTAAAATGCTTGTCGAAATGATAATTACTCGAGATAATAATTCCATGGTATTTATAATTCCTTACTACTTCTATTTCTTCTTCACAGTAAAAAAAAATTGTTCATTCTGACATAGCTTCCATTTAATTTTTGAAAAATCATTGCTTTAGATTCATTCAGATTAACAGTAAGATTCCAAGTGTTGCAGTAATCTGCTAAGCGATTTATCATTAACTGGAGTAAATGCCAGGATTTTGCCATCATGACGATATCATCAGCATACAGGAGTAATTTAAAATGAATAGCTGCAAATAAAACTCCTACTGGAAGAGTATGATAAAGATCATCTTTAAATAGTGCGAATAAATCTGGACTGAGTCCACATCCTTGTTTAAGTCCAGCTGTTGTTTCGAATTCGTCTTATATTTTTTGAACATTCCAAATGAGCTACTTTTAAATAGGATGCACGAAATCTCAAAATATTTCACAATTTATGTTACAGAATTCGGCAACTAAACTAAACTGATTTGAGTTTAAATTATTTTACAAACTTTATAGTTATTACCAAATCCGACGAAAGAACATGGCCTGCACCACCAACATTTTGTTCAACTTAATGGAATCGGAAACCTTTAAACAATTTATATAATCTGTAATTAGCGCCAATTTCCAGACGAATCTGAAGTGAATTTTATTGGTTATTCAAATTTAGACACACAATGTTTGCAACATTTCAATACGAATTATCATTGGCACTTCTTGTTAAAATAGTGAAATCTCAAAAAGGTCTTAATTCAAAAGGAACTAATATTAAAATTAATGTTTGATGTATTCATCGAATTTGACAACGAATGCGAAAGGTCAGTGGATCGAGTTTACTCACTTGTCGTAAAATTCGTAGAATTTTGTAATCGATATGACTAGGGCAACCAAAAATATGTTCGAACATATTTTTTGTTAACATCACTATTGACACGAGACTGTGATAGAAATGCGTTTCATTGAAATCTTCGTCTTTTAAACGTCATCTGTAGGGGCATATTTTTGCATATTTCACTGAAAATGCATATTTTTGCATTTTTGCTTTCAAAAGGCATATTACTGCATATTTTTCTTTTTTTGTAAAGGCAAGCAATAAAAACAAAGCATTAATATGAACGAAGAATGGAACGCAACAGTTTTTTGGACAATCTTCGAGTGATTCAAAACATACAGAGTTTGAAAGAGATTTGTGTGGTGCTTTTGTGGGGGCAGATATACCCTTGTTCAAAATTCGCAATTAAAGTATTCGTTCTTTTTTGGAAAAATATACCGAGCACAAAATTTCTTCAGAAACATCCCTTCGCTAAAAATATGTACACAATTTGTACAAAAAAACAATCGATACAATCAAAAACAAAATAAAAAATCGATTTTTATGTGTTTCAATGGACGAGACAACAGACGCAGCAAACAGATATGTTGCAAATGTTACCATTGGAATTTTGGATCCAGATAAGACGTTCGCTAAAGAAACATTTGTATTAAATGTAGCTCAACTGGAAATGACAAATCACTCAACCATCATCGCCCGGCTCTTCGATGATTCGGTTAGAATTCTGGGTGAAGATTTTAACAAAGACTCGATCTTACTTTTTTATCAGATGCTGCTCCGTATATGGTAAAAGCGGCACAAGCTATGGACTTCACCTAGTATGTGAAAAAATTAGAAGTAAATATACTGACATTGACCGCTTTATAGCAAATGGAAAAAAAGTGTTTTTAAAAGCTTCATCCAGAGTGAAAACTCTTAAAGACATACAACCTGGACTGGAACTTCCTCCACAACCAATCATAACGCGATGGGGGACATGGCTCGAAGCGGTGAACTACTACGCCAAGCATTTTGAAAAGATTGTTTGGATTTTTGATGCTTTTTTTTGGCATCAAGCTATGGGTTTCTAGTAACACTAATTTCAAAGATTGGATCATGTGGTTTATCGCTCAATTCCAGCACACAAATTATAAGTGATGCGGTGAAGACAATCTACAGCATTAACAGCAAGGCTGCAAAATCAGTGAAGAAAAAAATAGAACATGTATAATGGAAAAAAATGCTGGCTTCAAAAAACTAAAAATGTCAGGAGAGAAATCCATAGCAGTTGAAGAATATACAATTGCTGAAGTTTTAGCATTCAAATACGCTCCGATCATTTCTGTGACGTTGAACGGAGCTTTTCCATGTATAAAAGTGTTTTTCAATCAAACAGACAAAGCTTAATTTTCAAAAATTTAAGTGAAATGTTAGTTATTTACTGCAACAAAAATTTGCAATACATTTTCTGACTGATCGCTGACATTAAAAAATTCCTTTTATTCAAAAATGAATTTGCTTTGTTAACTTTGTTTTTTTTTTTTTTTTTTTTAAATAATATAATGTGTGCGAAGTTGAACTATTTGCCATTGAACAAATTTTGTGGATGTTTTATTTATCTTCAAAAAGTTAGAGGGCATATATTTGATTTTTAAGGGTATATTATAAGCGCTTAAAACTAGTTTTTTAGGACATATTTTTGGTTGCCCTAGCATATGACTAATACAAAAATTAGGTGAAGCAGGACCAAGTGACTTACAAATCTTAAAGATTTCGGTGTGAGAATAATGTCAGGAATAGAGGGGACCCTACAGTTTTATGCCGAAACTGAACGACTGAAAAGAATTTTTCTAGGAGGGCTTGTCACTACTCGTAAAAAAACTTATATGACATAAGCAGGAATTTTGACAATTCAAAAAAATTTCAACGGAAGAAAGTATAGTTTTGGGATTTTTTGATATGTTTGATCCAGAAATGAATGATTTGCAACAAGATTTTGTATCATTTGTATTTTTGAGAATTGCTAAAGCTACTATTAGACGGTCAACGCAAACAGTCAAGGCGTTGACTCTCTGACGCACAAATTACGCCAAGATCTATCTCAAGGGTGTCACGGTCTTTAATAGTTAACGAAAAATGATGTCAACGCGGTAACGATCACATTGACCGTCTAATGTGTGAGTCGTTTTTGTTTTGGGACGGTCTGTCGTCGCAATGACAGTGTCCCAAAATTAAACAGGCAGAATTTTGTACAAATTCAACGCATATTTTTAATGTAAGCCGATAGCAGAGAACAATATGGAAATGAAGTTGACAGATTGTTTTATAAATTAATTTGAATATACAGGTGAGTTTTATTTTTGTTTGTTTTGTTTCACCATGTTTTTATAATAATTGCTATCAGAGCCATAAGGCTTGAAAGAACGAATGGCGACTAGCAACAGAGAAGGCTCTAAGCCTTATTGTGAGTTTCACACGGAAAACCATTCACAGGGAAGATTTTCGTTCCCACGGACTTTCAAAAGCTATTGGGAGTTTCACTCGAATAAAATTTCTCATCGAATCGGAAATGACAGTTCGAAAAATAGACATGTTCAAAAAACTGAGACCTAAATAAATTTCCCTTCTCTATGATGGAAACAGAGACTGAAATCTAAATCATTTCTTCTTATTAATGAAAAAAATTCAAGAAATTAATGTGGTGCTCCAATTACTTTCTAAAACTGTGCCCACTGAGTGCAAAAACATTCTTTAAATTCAACCCTCATCGACTTATATGCAAAAAAAAAGTAACTTAACGACCACGTATACAAAATTTCCCTCTCCGTTTTAAAACATAATATGTGCACTGATGTTTTTAAAATGAACAGATCTTATTGCATGTTTATTTTTTTTTTATGAAGACAAGTGCGAAACAAAATAAATTTAAGTTGTATTTTGATAAAAAAGAAAGTGAAATAATTATGTTTAGCATTGGAATTCGAATTTTATTGGATGAAGAAGGAAAACGCGAAGAACGAGTTATTCGAAGATCTTTAAGGGATCATTCCAATCCCTTGGAGTTGCGCGATTCCTTGTAAGTATAAAATTCTTATCTACATTTTTGTTTATTAAAACAAAGTTTTCAGATTTCAGCAATACTACAGAATCAACAAACCAACATTTAAATTCCTCCTCGATGTGCTAACCAATGCTTTGCCGCAAACGAAACAAAAGTTTGCGATATCACCCATCGTCAAATTGTCCGCTTGTTTGCGATTTTTTGCAGAGGGTGCGTATCAAAAAGGAGTAGGTAAAGACTATGAAATTGGTTTGGCGCAAAGCTCTTTCAGTCTTGTTCTTTCGGCCTTATTTAAAGTTTTGCTCCTGAAATATTGGAAAAATTCACTTTTATTTTTGGTCACAAAAAAAAACAACAAACAACTTACATTTTCCGCTTTGTTTTTCTCTCGTTTCCCACAAAAAAATAAGTGAACATTTCAGCTGTTGAGAACGTAACATTTCACACGGAAAAAATGCTTACAATAAGGGGATTTTTTCGAACATGGGATATTTTTTCGTCCGAAACTCACAATTAGGGAAAAGGGAAATGGGAATTTTTCCATGTGGAATCTTCTTCCCATGGAACTCACAATAGGGCTGTCTATCTATCTCTTAATGTTTGTCAGCCATTGTTGTTTGTAGCTATTAATTAAAAATAGTTCAGAAATAATAGCTGAAATAATATCTGAAGGACCAAATTATTAATGTATGAATTTTTTTGATTAGAATCGAGGCAGCGATTAACCCCGCGTCTCCGAAATTCCCCAATCGTCTTTTTATCCAGACGCATTTTGACAGGGTGAGAGCAAAGAGTTATCAAAGTATGATCACTGCCCAAATTAATGTCATATTTGCCTTAAATGGACGATTACTTGTTTTTGGGATCCTGTATCAACTCAAATTTGTTTCATAGGCAAATTATTTTTACGTTTGATTAGATGAAATCAAAGTTAAGATTATAAACACACCCTAAAAAATATATGGTGCTCTTTAAGGTAAATAAACTTCCCTTACAAAACCATTCTTTTACATGATTATTTGTAAGACTTTTTTTATTTATTAGTTCAATTCGAAAAAACACCGTTACTCTTCAGGTATTTATAGATATGTACAATATTTTGCGAGTTAACAGAGTTATCTAAACTTCACATTGACTCACAAACTCGTAAACGCATTTTTGGACAACATTGGCCGGAGGGTGTCATTCGTGTGGTAGTCAACGTTTTATGTATTGACTCTATGAGGTTGCTTTGACATTTTGATTGTTTGGTGACTTCAGATATTCAAGGCGTTGACTCCTAATGTTGACCATAGCTTTAGAATTCTGTAATCGACATGAATAGTTACACTATTTAATTGTTAAATGAACTTGAAATATGTGGAAGTGGATTACATTAACTAAACTGAGTTCATTAAAAAAAAAAAAATCCAATTTATAATAAACGCATGCCTTAAACTAAGATATGTGC
The DNA here is from genome assembly GCA_951509635.1 of Eupeodes luniger. Classification (NCBI taxonomy): domain Eukaryota; kingdom Metazoa; phylum Arthropoda; class Insecta; order Diptera; family Syrphidae; genus Eupeodes; species Eupeodes luniger. The sequence goes on along the minus strand of OX608073.1, from coordinate 102,509,813 downwards.
CACATCATTGGAAAATTGCAGAAGTCATTGTTATACCTAAACAAGGTAAGCCACCAACAGAAGTTACATCTTACAGACCAATATCGCTTATACCAATCATGGCAAAAGTTTTTGAAAAACTGCTACTGAAAAGGCTTAGCAAAATAATTGAAGAAAGAAGACTAATTCGGAGCCATCAGTTTGGATTTAGAAATAAACATTCCACGATAGACCAAGTGCATCGAATTACGGATGTTGTGGAAAAGGCACTTGAAGAAAAACAAGTATGCTCGTCTGTATTCTTAGATGTTGCTCAAGCTTTTGACAAGGTTTGGCACTTGGGACTTGAGTACAAACTGCATAGGGACCTCCCCAGGCAGTACTATGAAATACTGAAATCCTACGTTACGAACCGACTCTTTAGAGTACGGTACGACCAAAATTACTCGGAACTTAAGAAAATTGAAGCCGGTATACCACAAGGAAGTGTCCTAGGACCAACCTTGTATCTGTTATATACAAGGGATATTCCAGTGGACATCAACGCTATCATGGCCACCTTTGCTGATGATACTGCAATATTGGTGCCAGATTAATACGTTAAGAAGGCTACACAAAAATTGCAAAATGCAGTCGATAAAGTTAGTGATTGGACGCACAAATGGCGTATCAAATTAAACGAAACAAAATCGACGCATATAAACTTTACAAACAAAAACATAAACAATGTTCCAATATTTATAAACAGTACAGAAGTACCTTACTCCAATGCCGCCAAATACCTTGGAATGAATTTGGATGCAAAGCTTAAATGGAAAGAACACATCAAAAAGAAAAGAGAAGAACTAAACTTGAAGTACAGAAAAATGTACTGGTTAATAGGAAAGAACTCTGACCTATCTATCCAGAACAAACTAATGTTATATAAGCAAGTATTGAAACCCGTTTGGACATATGGCATCCAACTATGGGGCTGTACAAAGAAAACAAATGCTGAACCCATCCAAAAATTCCAAAGCAAGGTCCTTCGTGGAATAATAAATGCCCCTTGGTATATAAGAAATAGCGATCTACATCGTGACCTTCAAATTGAAATGGTTACAGAAGTGGTTAAGAAACACGCTGTATCACACAATCAGCGACTGCAAAGTCATACTAACTCCGAAATGGAGACCGTATTAAATGTACGAGACAATGTTCGGAGATTAAGAAGAACCAAGCCTCATGAGCTGATGGTCTAAAAGCTACGGGAAAGTGTTATAACCTTAAACTTCCCCCAATGCGATTTAAAAATTAAGAAATAAAAATCATTTGTCGATCTTTCATAGATTGGTCCTGATTCACCGGTGGTTTTAGTGCGGTAAGAGTCCCACACTACTCGGTACCGATTCTTACCGAGTGTCTTTTGAAGATTTCCATCGGATAAAAAAAAAAAAAAAAAAAAAAAATTCCAATTCGAACTTTTAGTTTTAAATGTAAAGATAATAACTTGTTCAATTTCGGCGCCATCCTGTTTTCGGTGTTAATAATCGTAACTATGGCCAACGTAAACTTTTAATCTATGAACAACAAAATTTGGTAAATTCTGTCTTAAAATTTATCATCTCACTAAATTCTGACAATTCTGTTGAACACTTTCAAGAAAATTTCAACTGACGAAATCAAAGTTTTTCAAAACTTTCGACGTGTTCGATCCAAAAAAAAAAAAAGATGATTTGAAACCATATTTTATACTATGTACCGAAGAAAATTGTTTGTCTGCCAGCTGTCAAATTGTATTTTTGAAGGTTGTTATTGCTTTTCTACAGAAATCACCCCTAATCAGTCGGTTAAATTTTAACAATTAAATTCTATTGTATTAATGAAAACCTTCAGGAAATCATAAATATTTTGAAAATCTTATTTAAGGTTCTTTGCGTACTAAATACAACTTTTAAAAATTCAAAGTTTATAATCGGACCTTTTACAATATTTTATATGAAATCAAATCAAAATGACCCCTTACCTAATTTTAAAACAAATCCTAATACAGGCCTGCTTAAGTTCATTTCTGCTAAATAAATAGAAGAAGAAGCAAACAAATACAAATAAAAAAGAAAAACCACTCGAAACCACATTTTCCTATCATTTGTGGGCTCGTATTCAATTGCATAATGTGAAATGATTCATTGGCCACAGAGTGGTAATTGAGTGGAAAATTATGTAAAGAAAAATAAAAAAGAAAAACAACAAAAATTCATTGAGTATTTTTTCAATATTTTTCTTTTTTGTTATGTTCGTTTTTTTTTTTTCATTTAAAACCATTAATGGTAAAGTTTACTCTCAATACTCTTGCCTTTGCCACTTGTGTGTGCTCTGCAACAGAAGTTTTCCATTTGATGATTTTGTTTCTTTTACTTATTTATGGTGATTTATTCAAATTTAAAAAAAGAAATTCAAATTGAAATAAAATGATACACACTTTGCTAAATAGCAAATATTAATGCTTATTATTAGCTTAAACGAATTTGAATTACTTTTAAACTAATCAAATATATTATTTCTAAAGTAAGTTTCACTTTTTCGGATTCCACACTGAATCAATTTCAAAAAATAAGTTGTCAAGAGAAAAGAAAATTTTCTGTGGACTATGCAAATGGTATGATAAATTGAATATAGATTTATATTTTGTTAAAAACTTAACTTTTTAGTATAATATTGATATGAACAGGGAAAATAATGTATCACAAGAAATGGTTTGTGTATTTGAACGAACTAATCGAATGCACAAACCATTTCTTTCGATAAGTTAGTTTCCCTAAACTTCATATTTTTTGGAATGAGTTCTTTCTTACGTTTTGAGCGGTTTTAGCTTTGTATATGATATTTGTATATGGTTTCCATATACAAAGGTCTTAGCCCAAGATGCAACGTGAGGGATGTTTTTGTGGGCGGTGTGAAGGCAGTCTTTTTCAGAACATACCCCAGGGACACCTCATACCGGAAACAAAATCTCATCCCAAGAAAAATTGTAACACTTATAAATCAATGTTACCGCATATCAATGGTTTGGGTTTGGTGTTAGTTCAAATTACTGTCAACGTGGATGAAGGATATTTTAGCAGATTTTTTTAGGAAATCTGCGTTAGAATTTCCCTATGGGTATGTTTTATGTTAGATTAACAATGATGAAAAATAAAGTTTGTGATGATAAGAAAAAATTATATATGCTCAAGATTTATATAATTTATACACTAAAACTCTTCACTTTTCAACCACTTGAACCATCAATAATATGATGACAATATTCAACTTTGACTGATTTCTTATTTAACCTTAAAAGCAAAATGGCTTTACAAATTTAAATACGATACCGGAAAGTGCTTCATTACTTCAATGTTAAGCAGTTTTTTGCTATTTTGAAATGCTGTATCTCACAAACTACTTGTTTATTTATTTATTTACATCAATTAAAGTTTACAATCTTAAATAGAATAAAGAGAAAGAATAAAAAATAATATGTATATTTAATCATAGTTAAATTAAAGATTTTCTTGAAAATTATGTACCTAATTAATTTTCTAAAAAGTAAAAACAAAAATGAAAACTGAAATCAATCCTATTCGACAGTTTATTAATCTCACTAATACTGCGAGTTATGGGTTCATTAAATGCGTATAATTTACACCATAAATATTTTTACGAAATAAGGAAAGAATTCTAAGCTCTCGAGAAGGAGCGTACAAATCTATTAGATATACTAGAAAAGGACAATCAATATGATATGATATGATAAGATATGAGTATATCACTGATAAAATTTAAAGCAAAAATTTTACGGCGGTTTTCTAGTGTCGGAATGACATTAAGCTGACATCTTACAAGGCACTTCTATGTTTAATCCTAGTTTGTGTACATGTTTTTTTAACTTTTTCTTAAAATATGAACATTGTATTGGGGATTTAACACTACGCAGCAATATTTCAGGACCGATGTAACATAAGCAACGTAAAGGGCTCTTTGTGTGTACGGGTCCCTAAGACCACAGGAATTACATGAAATAATACTCAACATAGAGTTGGCTTTGTTCACTATGAATTCTATGTGATGTACCAATTGACGGGTAAACGAAAAACACTAACATTTAGAAATGTTTAGGAGTAATTGCTTTGTATTTCATAAATGGTTTAGATTGGTAATATCATTTTGGAGAAGTTACACTCTGTCAACTTTTGAACACTATTAAACAATTTTAAATCATTTGCACGCATTGAATTTGGTAGGAAATCAGGTTTATTATTTATAAAAATAAGTAACTGGATTGGACATAAAAGACTCCTTTGCGGAACGCCAAAAGTTACTAAAAAAAAGATTAGATATAGCGGAGTCAATACAAACAAGTTGACTGAGTTTTGTAGGATATTCTGTCAACCATTTTAGTATGCTGGACAATTTTTGTCAGCAAAATTTTATGATATCAAACGCCTTTGCGAAATCAGTGCAGATAACATACGTATAATTCGTGAAAATAGTTAATTTAGTGGAAGTTGATCAACCCGATACAACGCTGTGTTGGTAAGGGGAAACGCTTTCTTTAAATTAGAAATTCAATTTGTCGCAAAACAGTTTTTTCAAATAACTTACATAGATATTGATGACAATTTACTAAATGGGCGGTAGTTTGTCAAATATTAAAGACCAAATACAAAACTCTAGAGAGATCGACGAAACATTTACCTATGCTTAGACTATTAAAGGACTGATTAAAAGAAATGTTATTGACATAACTGGAATCAATATGATTTGATTTAAAAAACTTAACAAAAGCATAACAGATAGTTGCAGAGTTTGTTAAAATCGAATCTAAATATTGTGTACTTTAAAAAAATCCAAATTTTTAAAATTGTTTATGGTGTAAATTGGCACCAGAAAAACGGTTTCGTAAAAATTTGAAGGCTTTATACTCTTTAAATATTCAAATTAATTAGTAGTTTATTAAACCGAGGAGACTTTGAGGCATTTTTAACTTCCCATAGGAAGTTATTGTAATCGGTCCGATTTGTCGAATTAAAAATGTTGACATTTCTCGACGTTTGAAATAAAAGATTTTTAGAGAGATGTATTTTTTTTTTCATAATTTTTATTAATTCATTCTTAAGACTATCTTAAAGCTAGACAAAAATTCATAAAACTAGCCTAAATAACCATAACTTACAACTAACTTACTGGTCCCATACAGACGCTCTAAGTTAAACTATAACACTTAATACTATTGCCTTTCGGCCCTAAGATCTACTTTACTTCAATTAAATTTTATTTATTTTTGTATTTATTAGAAAATTTGAAAAAAAAACTAATATCAATGACCTTTTTTATTTTTACTTACAAACTACTTAAAATAAGGTCCTTTATAAAACTTAAGGCTAACTTAAACTACCTAGTCTACCTATAAACTACTTAAAACTAGAACAACCACAGCAGCAAATCTAACTATCTAACATTTTTTGTTTTTCATATTTTGTTGTCTTTTTTTTTTTTTTTTAATTCCATGTTTTTTTTGTATTTTTTGTGTTTTTTTTTTTTTTGTTTTTTTGTATTTTTTTTTTGTTCTTTTGTATTTTTTTTGTTTATTTTGTGTGCCACCATGCCTATTCTACTTAAAACTAAACCCTAAAACTATAAAACAAGTATGTAAGCCGGCCAAGGCTTAAAACCCCATCCCGACTACCCACTATCAAGTGCCGATTGCAGCCACCAAAACTGGTTCTCCTGCTTCACCCTATCAGTTTGGTCCCGTTCGGACACAGCCCTACTGAACCGAAGGAGCTCTGCTCCGTTTTGTGCCATGACGTCCCGATTATACAGGAGTCGCCTATCCACGGTTCGTCGTCTGACGTGGTAGATTAGCGGAACTGCCAATCTATCCTGTATCAGACCGCATCTGTCTAAAAAGAGGAATGCCTCTAGTGGAATAAAGCCGCTCAAGCGTGCACTCTCAAAATACTCGTCGTTCGGATAAAACGCCCCGAAAATTAAATTGTTGGTCGAAGACATAGCCCTTGCAATGTGACCTGAAACGAGTTTTATCACGAAATTGTCAATTCTGTCGATTCGAGCCCCGTTGTATAGGACCTCGTTGGAATAGTAATGCACGTAAGAAGATTCTGCTGTTCGATATAAGCCGGTACAGCAGCGTCGTAAACACTGCCGCTCGAACACCCAAAACTTCTCCATCTGTGAAGGGGCAACGTTGAACCACACAGGACAACCATAAACGATCATCGGCCGTATGAGGGCCATGTAGCAAATTACCTTCACTCTGGGGTCAAGCCGACTGCTGTAAAACAGCCGTTTCGTCAAAGCAAAGGCTCCTCTGGCCCTGGTCAGAGCAGCATTTATATGTCTGTCGAAATATAAATACTGATCTAACCAGATACCGAGGTACTTCACTACACTTTTGCTCGCTAATAGCTGCCCATGAAGATCAACGATGACCATCTTGCGCCAATTCTTGCGAGTATCCCTCGTGGCCCTAGCCAACGGAGTCCGGAACAGAATTATCTCCGACTTTTGGACATTTATTTTCAGTTTCCAGTCGTCGCAATATCGCTGAATCTTGTCGAAATCACGCTGCAAGAGAATTCTGATAACCTCAACCTTTCGAGCCGTTCTGTACGAAATTAGATCGTCGGCGTACGCAATTGCCTTTGTGAGACTACCTATCAGATCGCTGGTGTAAATGCTGAAGAGAATCGGCGAATTCACCGCTCCCTGTTGAAGACCATTTTTAATTAAGAATGTAGAGAGATTTCTGCGCGTGCGTGTGTACGTACGTTCGTACATCCGTACGTTCGCGAAGTTTTTTTCGTCGTCCATAGCTCAAGAACCTGTAGTACCCGTAGCATGATGGTTAGTGCGTTGGACTGTCATGCGAGAGGTCTTGGGTTCGATCCCTGCCTGTGCCACCTTAATTTAAAAAATAAACGGGTACTGCCTCTTGCGAGGAATTGACAAATTCTCCAAGAGTAATGCTTGTCATGAAAAAGTGCTTTCTCAAATTAGCCGTTCGGATTCGGCATTAAACTGTAGGTCCCCTCCATCCCTGACAACAGTACTCGCACACAGGAATGGTTGAGAGTTGTAAGTCACTAGGCCCTGGTTCTCTACGGACTGTTGCGCCACCTAATTTATTTATTTTATTAGCTCAAGAACCAGTAGAGATATCGATATCAAATTTTGTTATACAGATAATAATGCAGAAAGATGCAGAAAGGACTCTCAAAAAAATTAAGTGGGTGTTTTTTTTACCATAGCAATTTAAAAAAAGGTGAAAATTTCGGTTAGCCCAAAATATCTCAAGGACCAATATGGCCAGCAACTTGAATTAAATTTTAAATTATATGTATATTGTAACATGATACCAAACAAGTATATTCTTGGAAAAAAATATACATAATTAACGTTTTTTATAAATCAAAAAACTGAAAAAAATATTTGTCACCTCGAATATTTTACGAACAAAAAATGATTTTAACTCCAAAATAAATTTTTGACACGAAGAATAACATCGAACAATTGACATTTGGTATAATTTTGTTAAAAATCGAATTGACATTTTTTTACAAAAAATAAAAACCTAAAAAACAAATTCCTAAAAGTTGGTAAAAATTGATTTTCGACTCAAATATCTTTTACAAAATTTGAGACTATGGCTTTAAACTAATTTTATAAGAAATATTGTTTTCAACATTCGGTTAAATTTTGAGTAAAATCGAATTGTCAGTTTTTCCATACAAAAATAAATAATACTACGCAAATGCTACTAAAATTGGTAAAAACTGGTTTTCGACTAAAAATCTCTTTAACAAAAATAGTTTTTGAAAACAAACTGCATGCAAGATATTGTTGGTAATTTTTAATTTTTTAGAATAGTTCAACTTTAAAGCAAAAAAAACGGCAGACGGGATGTGAAGTTATCAGTGTGGGTCGCATCCCAGCCTGTTTTTTATTTTAATTTTAGGAACAAATAGCTTTCTTAAGACAATTAAGGAAATTGTTGTACAAAATTCACAATTCACTTTATTGATTAAAGTTTAAGGTAATGACAGATTTTTATTAATGTTAGTCGCAATGTTACTGAAGTAAGCTTTACAAAAATTATATTTATAATGAAATGATGGGATGCATTGACATGGCTTACTTCATTGGAAGTTTAACCTTTGTGGAATTTTCTGACTATATAAGTTCTTAAGCTATAGAGGGAGCCAAGCATTCAGTTAAAAACGGTGTAATTTCTTAAAATGTGATCAGACACAACTTTGTCCTTTGATCATATATAACAAAAATCTTTTTATTTTTATGAATGTAGAACGTTTACACACGCACACATATCCATCTCTCCTAAAACAATTGCTCAAAATTTAAAAAAACCTATTTTAACTTAATAAGAATTTGAATTAATATCTAGAAATTTACTGAATCTTAAAAGGACGTTTGTTTCCAATTGTTATAGTTAAAACACAAAATTAAACATTTATCTTTGATTTAACAGCCTTAAGTAAAGAAAGAAATCAAATACCAATAAACATCAATACCAAGCAAATCAAAAGGTTTATATTTCACAGTCAAATTAACAAACAAAAGAACACAACAACATCAAAAAATCATTATTAAATCTTGATATTAAAGAGAGAAAAGCCTTGAGGAACAAATCATTTATGTAGTATGTACAATTGTACATATTTTTGTTTTTCAAATAAATTATTCATACTTGAAAGTCAAAGAACAATCATACTTTATGTTTACCATATTTCTATACATAAACTTTTTCATATATCTTTCCAATAAAGGAACTCCCCTTTTAAAGCCTTAGGGACAATGACGTTTCTTGAGTGAGTTTTTTTTTTTGGTTGTGTAAAATGTACATATATACATTATACACACAAAAAGTAAATTTATCATCACATATGTTGTAAATAGGCTTTAAAAAAAATCTGACACTTAAATTGTGATTTTGTACAGGTACTTGATCCTTATAAAGTGTTTCTTAAAGAAATGTACCTTCCCCACCCATATTTAAACTGAGTATGAGTACAATTTTTGAATGATTTACGTTACGTTACCTGCAAGACTTTTATCAAGATATTGACTCTGTAGAGAAAAATAATATGTTTCATAAAACCATCGCGAAAGAAACAACGACTGATTAATGCGAACGAAAATATCAAATCACCGAGTTCCGAATCAGAACACATTTGAATTTCTAGAACTCGCACGTTCTCAAAATAAATAACAAAAACTTCTGTACCAAATCCAAAATTGAAAACAAAAAAACTATCAATCTTATCTTACATACAATGAAAAAGTGAAATAGATCCTTCTTGGGTGCTTCTCATTTTCAAAAATCCATTCGCCTAGAAAAGGTAATTTCAACGACAACGTAACTTATTTTTCGTGCATACCCGTATGGTATACAAACATACCTAAATCCTCATCCAACATTAAACCATCCAAAAATTTAATATTCTCCATCGGAAAGCAATGCAATCGCATTATTCGCTGAAGGAGTTTTGTGGTTGAACTTGCATAGAAAATGTGTTCTACTTCAATGAGACGTAAACGACGACGACGATGATGATGATGTTGATGGTGTTTCTAGCATAGTGTAACTCTTTATACATCAGTCAGGTATATAGGTATATGGCAGGAGTGTTGTGGCATCCATCCTAGGTTCTTCCTTGTTTTCTGCTACTGCCATAATACTCCTCCACTTCCACTAGCACTCCTTACCATACACTCTTCGGTGAATGTATCCACTTTCAGTATTTTTGCCTCTAACAATGTGACATAAATTCTCCTGGTTGTTCGGTCCTTTCGTATAGCTCCTAGAGAAGAGGTTGCTGCTGTTCCTTGTTATCTCATAGATATAAAACACAAAAACAAACACATTTTCAGTAATAAATAGTTTTAAAAAAAAGCACAAACAAAAGACGAAGAAATTTTAAAGGATATTAACTTAAAAGGATGTGAATTTGGTTTGGTAATAGTACATAGCCAACAAACACTCCATTACAATTTCCTTTTCTATTTTTGTGTATGTGTGGGAAGTTAATGATATTGTTAGCAAACAAAATTACATTTTGTTTAACATTTGTTATGTTGTCTCATCTTAACATTTATACATTTATGTACAATGGATATACGTAGTTTGAGAAGGTATTTCATATGAATATTTGTATGTGGTTTATAATTTATGGAGTCAAGCGAAATTTATTGATTACTTTTTTGGAAAAGCTTCTAAATTATGCCCAGTTGGACGAACTGTCCATTCCTTTTGAGTCTAAATTGTCTTATTTATCTTATCCATAGAGAAGGAAAAATTGTTAAAATAGCAATGCAATAAAAAAAGTACGTATACGCCCAAGCGCACTATTTTATTATGTTCTTTTTTTATTTCGTGATCATTTTTTTTAAAAGCCTCTGAATGTAAAACGTGAGTTTACATTCAGAGATATGATATATATTTTCTTACTACTGAAACATTATTTAACAAAGAAAAAATAATAAATAATACTAAGTTCATTTTTTAATAGAAGGAAAACACGATTGAAAAACCTGAATAATATGTATGTATACGCTAACATACATATACTTTTATACGCTAGTTACATGATATTTAAAGAGTTTATAGGTAACTCGAAAGTACATATTATTGCAAAGTGATCATTACATCAATATAATTAACAAATAATAAAATATAATTATAAACAATAATAACAAAGGTAAACATTTATAATAATTACATTAATAACAATAACAACGTAATACTAGTTAAATAAATAACAAATAAATTACAATTAAAAAACACACAGCAAATGAACAACGTACATAATAGTATACAAACAAATTAAGAACATCAATGGAAATCAATAAATAAACTAATAATTAAATAAATACATAAATAAATAAATAAATGAACAAATATATAAATAAATAAATAAATAGATAAAAAGACAAAAAAAAAATAAAGGATAAACAAATACATAAAACAAAATAAAAAAGAGGCTGGGATGCGACCCACACTGATAACTTCTCATCCCGTCTGTCGATTTGTTTTGAATCAAAGTTTGTAGGTTTTCGTGTTGTGTTAAAAAGTTGTCAGTTAAATTATTCTTACAAAATTAAAAATTAATAACAATATTTTACCTATAATGAAATAGTTTGATTTCAAAATCTATTTTTGTTAACGAGATTTTTAGTCGAAACCCCATTTTTACTAATTTTAGTAGCATTTCTTAAAAAGTTGGACTGTTGGATTTTTATAAAAAATATTTCTGAATCTCGAAAACAATATTTTGTGTGATAAAATTACTTTCAAGTCAATATTTTTAATTTTTGAAAAGATATTTGAGTCGAAAGTAAATGCTAACGAAGTTTTAGTAATGTTTTTTTTTAGGTTTTTATTTTTTGTAAGACAACTGTTATTTCGATTTTTCTCAAAATTTTTTCAATTATTGAAAACAATATTTTTTATAAGTTAAAATTAGTTGGAAGCCATAATCTTAACGTTTTGAAAAGATATTTGAGTCGAAATTCAATTTTTACCAATTTTTAATAATTTTTTTCGTCAGGTTTTTATTTTTTGTAAAAAAAACTGTCAATTCGATTTTTCTCAAAATGTTTCCAAATATTGAAAAATATATTTCTTATAAGTTAAAATTAGTTGGAAGCCATTATCTCAAATTTTTGAAAAGATATTTGAGTCAAACATCAAATTTTACCAACTTTTGTTAATTTTTTTTTAGGTTTTTAATTTTTGGTAAAAAAAACTGTCTATTCGATTTTTCTCAAAATTTTACCAGATGTTGAAAACGTTATTCTTCGTTGCACAAAATTGTTTTGGAGATAAAATCATTTTTTGTTCGAAAAATTTTCGAGGTGACAATTATTTTGTTCAGTTTTTTTGATTTATAAAAAAAAACCGGTAATTTTTTCCAAAAACATACTTGATTGGTATCACGTTACAATATATAATATACAATTTAGTTGAAGTATCTAGTGTTATTGGTTCGTGAGATATTTAGGGTTAACCAAAATTTGCACCTTTTTTTTAAATTGCTATGGTAAAAAAAGCACCCCCTCAATTTTCTTGAGAGCGTTTTCTGCATCTTTCTGCATTATTATATTATGTATAACAAAATTTATTTGAACTCGATATCTCTACTGGTTCTTGAGCTATGGACGACAAAAAAAACGTCGCGAACGTACGGACGTTTAATGTGGTGTGAATATGCTCCCTATAGGTAAGTTTGGTATCTAGATACTTTACAATCTGATTCCAGTCGATTATATTTCCATTAATATGGATTTGGCTGCTGGGAAAGAAACAAACTTTTCTTTTTCTTGAGAAAAAGATGGCTTGCATTTTTTCAGCATTAAGTTTAATCTTTCATTTGCTATAATATATTTCCAAAATTTCAATTGGGTTTTTTAAACTGGTCTCAATATTGAAAGAAAATTCAGACGATAAAAAAATTGTGGTGTCATCAGCTCATTTGTCTCCCTGTCATCTGAGCTTTGTGAAACCAAATGGTTTTTTGAAAAATTCCTTTTAAGTTCTTTAGCCTTTTATTTGTCTGTGAACTATATTGACGTCGAGTCTTTCAGAAATAGAAGAGTTCTATTCTTATTTTTAACGATTTTAATTATATTCCAAAATGGTTTATTATTTTTATCTAGAGAACTGAGCTTTTTATTCCATTGATGCTTGCGATATTTCATAAAAATATTTTAAAATCATCTTACTGACATGAGAAACCATTTTTCTAGAGAAGGGTTGACGATAACGTTGCCAATTCCTTTGATGAAGATTTTTCAATTCAATCAGTTCTAGTATGTTAGATGCTAAATTTGTATGTAAAGTTTCTCTCTTTACTCTTTTAGACACACTTTAATCTCTTGCAGATGATTTAATGTTTTCTGTAAAGTCATAAATGAGAAGATCCACATTATCTTTACAGTTAATATTTTTGAGCTGTGTAGGACAACATTGGATTTTCGTATTGATTTGTCTTCTAAAGCAAGACCAGTTTCAGTTTGCTTTTTTTAAATCTTGAAAATTTTGCAAATTTTTCTTCACCTTTCACAAAAAACAGGATTATTGTCAGAGCTGAAAGCTTGAAAACTAGTAGGTTGGGTTATAAGACATGGTACATTTGACACAAACAAATCTACTACGTTAACCTGAAGGATAATATGTTGAACAAGGAGGGTAAAAAATATTAATTGGAATTGACAAGAGCAGATTTACTGAGATATTTCCCCAAGCGTTTGCTCTTAAACACCCAAAGTATCTATGGTGACAGTTAAAGTTACCGCCTATCAAACAACCACCACTAATTGTAAAAAGCTTTTTTAAATCTTGGGTTAACCATTTTCTTTTGAGTTCAGAAGAAGAACCACCAGGCAAGTACACAGACAAAATTTGTATCGATGTTTTTAAGCATAATTTCAATACCAATGCTTTCAACATCTCGTATCGGAATTATTGGTAAAAGCAAATGCCGAATTGACCTCCTTACTAAAATAGCAACCCTACCACCCATTTGGTCAACTCTATCTAACCGATAGTTATTGAAATTGGATGATGGAAATTTGATTACAAAACTAACCAAGTTTTTTTTTAAATTATGGGTTAAGGGAAAGGGAACCATCATCAACTAGTTCAATCCAAATAAACATTACAACTCGGAATAATTCTCGAATCGATGAAATTTTTTACAGACAATGAGGCAGTCGTTATTATCTAGAGACAAATAGTACACAAAAATCCCATGTGAGCATTTAAAGTTGTTAAGGTTTTTTGTTGAAAATTCATGCTGTAATTTAACGGTAAATGTAATACGTTTTAAATCTACAGCGCTGATTTCAGAATGTGTCAAATTTCAAAAATATCGTAGTTTGTATGAAAAAACTCTTCGGAAAGTTACTGCAGTTTTCTTGTTCCTCTATCGGAAAATGTAAATTTTAGTTTTCTAAAATTATTTTTTTTTAAGTTATGTATATTTTTTTTGTGCATAAAATCGATAAAGTTAAAATATACATTATTTCCATCTTACTTTTTAAATGCCAATGATGTTAAAAAATATTTTGTACCTTGTTTATGAACTGTGTAATTGTCTACAAAATTTGCTTGGACTTAAACTCCAAACATGCAACACATAACAAAATATTGCGATAAGAAATTGTCAACATTTTTTTTTTTTTTTTCGCATACTACTCATTAACGCAATGATTCTTTTCATAGAAGTTTTGTCAAGTAAGTTCCTTTAGACCTTAAGGTTTTTTTTCATGCCTCTTGAGAGTAATTGACAAATTTTTAAATAATAATTCTCTCCATCCCTGAAATAACAGGAATGGTTGAGAGTTGTAAGTTACTAGTCCGTAGTTCTCAACGGATTGTTGCCTAGTGTAATTTATTTTTGGTTGTTTTAGATTATATTTATTTCCAAAAATGTGGGTTCTTTGCCTATTGCCATTATAAATATAAGTTAAGTGTTAATCAAATTTTGTCAAAATTTCCAAAAAAAAAAGGTTTTTTTCTCATCTTTTTTTTGTATGTCGACAAAAGATTATTAAGCGTTTGATATTTTAAACAATTTCCTTTCAAAAACAAATAGTTTTATTTTCATACTATCCACACGTTACATAAATAACTAGCTGACCCGGCCAAGCGTTGCTGTGGCTAAACTTTTTTGTTACATTGTTGTAAACTATTTAAGGGGAACGGTAAGAGAACATTAGACACAGGCACCACCATGCTTTTTTATATAGATGCCATTTGTATAAAATATAGCGACCTTCTTGACTGATTTTCTACTACCGTCACCCTTTATTATAATGAAAATATTATTTACGAATGAAGACGGAAATTTTAAAGCTGGTTTACAAATTGACTTTTTCGGGATTTGAAGAGAAAGAACTTTTAACACAATTGATAATAATTTTTTGATACAGTTGATGTAAATCAAAATTACTTAAGCCTCAAATTTTACCAACTTTTAGTAATGTTTTGTTTAAGTTCAGATTTAAAAAAAAAAACCATCAATTTAATTTTTCTCAAAATTTAACCGAATGTTGAAAACAATATTTTGTATAAGATAAAATTAATTTTAAGCCAATATCTCGAATTTTTGAAAAGATATTTGAGTTGAAAATGAATTTTTACCAACTTTGATTAATTTTTTTTTTAGGTTTATATTTTTTGTAAGAAAACTGTCCATTCGATTTTTCTCAAATTTTACTGAATATTGACAACAATATTTTTTAAAAATTTAAAATTAGTTTAAAGCCAATATATCAAAGTTTTGAAATGATATTTGAGTCGAAAATCAATTTTTACCAACTTTTAGTAATGCTTTTTTTAGGTTTCTATATTTTGTAAAACAAACTGTCAATTCGATTTTTCTCAAAATTTTACCGAGTGTTGAAAACAATATTTCTTATAAGATAAAATTATTTGGAAGCCATAATCTCAAATTTTTGAAAAGATATTTAAGTCGAAAATCAATTTTTACCAACTTTTAAAATCATTTTTCGTTCGTAAAATATTCGAGGTGACAATTATTTTTTTTTTCAGTTTTTTTGATTTATAAAAAAAAAACCGTTAATTGGATTTTCTTTTAAAAAAATGTATTTGTTTGGTATCACGATCCAATATATAATAAAAAATTTAATTCAAGTCTCTAGCGTTATTGATTCGTGAGATATTTAGGGTTAACCAACATTTTCACCTTTTTCACCTTGTTTTAAATTGCTATGGTAAAAAAACCACAAACTCAATTTTTTGAGAGTCCTCCTTTCTGCATCTTTCTGCATTATTATCTGTATAACAAAACTTATTTGAAGTCGATATCTCTACTGGTTCTTGAGCTATGGACGACGAAAAAACCTTCGCGAACGTACCAACACACGCACGCATAGATATCTCTCTAAAAATCTTTTGTTTAGACTCTAGGAACCTTGAAACGTCAAGAAATGTCCATATTTTCAATTCGAAAACTCGGACCGATTACAATAATTTCCTATGGGAAGTTAAAAAAGACATTCAAAAGCTAAGCTTTAGGCAAAATTAAGTGATCTGCGTTCGCGATCACTTTTATAAATTGTTATTGACTAACGTGAAGCGATATCCTATTTTCAAACGTAATAGCCACTGCATGGCTTTTAATACAAATAGGTTGTATTGATCTCAGCATCTCTACATTTGTTCTCAGTTATCAAATACTAAGGAAAAAAATCACATTTCGAAGTGAAAGTTCAACTTTTTCCAAGTATCTGTATCTAAGTATAATTCGTTATCACTGAAAGTACCCTCATATAGAAAACTTCCCTTTTGGCCTCCTAAGAAAGTAAGTCATTCAAAATGAATAAGAAATATCAACTACTTCAACTTATTTTCTTATACAAAAATAAACTTACTATGTAGGTACTTAAATAAAAGAAAGTACATATATGATATCGCCTCGGTCTCATCACAGTTTCCTAACCTTTTTTATTCCTCCCTTTCCCTTAGCTTTACCCTTACCCTTTTCTTTTCTGATGTCCCTCATCATATCGACATGTGGGCCAAAAAAATAAAATACAACCTTATATATCAATTTGATGCTCCCCTAAAAGAGTTTCCTTCGTTCGTATAATTTAGTGTATATTTCCTGCATCAAGGATACAAAAACTTTTGAATTCCTAATAAAATTCGCAACACAAAAACCCAACCACTGGATGGAATCTGGATGGGAGCTGATGGGAAAAAGAAGAAGAAGATGAACAACAACAACAAAAGCAGCAGCACAAGAGAGAAAATAGAAAATAGAAGAAGAAATATACAAAAAAAAATGAACGCGAAGAGCCTCTCTCATTTGGTCGAAAAGTTCTAATTAAAAATATCCACTTCTATGAGCAAGTTATACACATTCGCGTACAACCGTACATATGGTAAAATAGCATAAGCTAAGCATACGATGCGGCAAGGACTTGGCAATGGCGATGGAGATTGAGATGGTGATACGGATATGGATATGCACATCCATATGGGATATCCTTCCTGGCTTGGCCTGGACTGGCAAGCATCACCATCATCATCATAGAAGTCGTCATCATATATAAACTTTCTGTTAGGCTCTTTGAATTGGAATTCATATACGACCGAATGTGTTTGGATCCTTCTCACAGTTCTACAAAAATTTTCTAAAATCCTTGTTGTTGGTTTTGTAGCGTTGCCGCCAACAATAAAGGAGTACGGGAGTTTTAGATATCTTTCGGGGCTAAAAGTTTGAACCCCTATATTTATTGTTTTTATTTACTTAATGCATTTAATTAATTTTCAACAATAAAAAATTATTACCACAGATGTATCACCATTGCTTGATTTATAAACATCTCTAAGCTTTCAGCCTTTAAATAAAAATAACTTAAAACTACAAAAATATTTTCAGGTTAACATTTTTAAACACAATCACATTGGTTAAGAAAGCTTAATGCAAGCTTTATCTTACTACCAAGGAATTGCCAAAAAAAAAAGCTGTTCTTCATTTAGATGCAGTGTCATTATTAACAATCATAGGGGCTTCATTTGAAGAAGCTTTATAAAGATCAGTCCCTCTTAAGGCGAAAGGTATAAAGTTGCGTTGTACAGATTATATCGTATTCTTGTAGACCTCGTAAAAAGGATTCCATATCTAAAATGCGCACTCAAGAATGGGCCGAACTAAAGTGTTATATAGAGCGAGACTAACATAAGGATACTGAAATGAAAACATACAGTCCCTGGCCATATTATTAGACGCACTTTAGATTTTATGCAAAATTTTAATTTCCAGCTATTTTAATCAGGTTTTCGAATATTGTAATGCATTTAAATTATTTTGTATACAGAATATAAACTACTTCCTACATATAAAGCAACATATTTAAAGATTTTTTTTTAAATTAATATTTTCAGTTTTGTTGTTGTTATTTTTGTAATTTTTTTCAATATTTTGTTGAACCTCCTTTTGCTTTAATAAGAGCCTTAATTCTGCGCGGCATACTGTCAATGCATGATTTGACTGCTTCCTTCATTTGTAGATGGTGATTCCACACGTGAATTACTCTTTCAATAAGTGACCGCATCTTTAGCTACTTCCCTCGTCATCAGCTCCCACACGTTTTCAATTTCGTTCATATCAGGGCTGTTTCCAGCCAGTCCAACAGAGGGATGTTTTCTTCCCTCAAATAAGTTTTTATGGACCGGGCTGTGTGGCATGGAGCTCCATCTTGCATACAAATGTAACCATACATCCATTCTTGAACGTTAAAAATATTGCGTATAATCTAATAATTATAAAAATTCTGCGTCTAATAAATTCGCACAACGTTTTTGAACCAAGTATTGAAACTGTTAATATCCTCTTGCAGTAGTGAGTAGTAAATGATCTTGATTTTCATATCATCAGCATAAATAAAGATGTTAATGTAGCGTACACAAAGTGGTACATCATTGATAGCTAAGGTAAAAAGTAGTGGTCCTAAATGACTACCTTGGGGAACTCCTGATTCAGAAGTGGAATCGTTGGACACAGAACTTCGCAATAGTTGATAAGACCAATTTTGAAGATATGAAGAAATCCATGAGATGAATTGAAGAGGAAACACAATTGTGATGATATCATAAGCAAGTGATTGAAAAGCTTTAGAATAGTAAGTATAAATACAATCAAGCTCTTGACCGAGTTCTAGCGTTGTTTATAACATATTTTACATTATTATTCTTTCTACAAGGTCTTAATTGGAAAATTGACACAATTATTCGACTTCTCTTGAAGATAACTTTCAAAGCTCATTAACGAGTGAATTGTTTCAAAAGATAATAGGTAGGTACGATTATACGTTTTTGAACTGTGCAGAGAAATCGAAAAAACTCTCGAAGCTGATGCAATACCTTTAAATTTCTGATCACAAAATATTGTTCCCTTAAAAAGTTTGTTTTTTTATAAATCTGTTCTTATCTACCTACAGGAAAAAAGAAAGCACTTAATTAAATGTGAAAATTAAATCAAATGTTTTACCTATCAGAATTCAATTTAAAAGCCATATAGAAGATGATAACTACTGATAACTACTACATTTAATGCATGCAACTAATGTTATATAAATTTAAAAAAAATAACAGCGTCTAAAAGAAAAAAAAAAGTCAAAATATTGATATGTTCTTGAAAAAAGTTACTTAAAACTTGACAAGGTATACATTTTTAAGTACAAAAAAATGCATTACTTAAAACTTGACAACGTTTACATTTTTAAGTAACAAAAAAATGATTTTTATTGAATTAGCATTATTACACGTTATTTTTTCACATATTTCACTAAAGTGGGTTAATGAAAAATTGGTATGATACTTCTTCCAAAAATATTCTGTTTTGAAAATTCTGCACTTCAAAATGATGTAAATAGGCTGAAAAAGAAAATTCGAGCTGATAATGTAAGATATTATGCACTTCTTTTATACAGAATTCTGTAATATAGAATTTTGACATACAGTGTTCTAAATATAGCGTTCTGACCCATTCAGTTGACCCCAACCCGTCCAAAATTCATATTTTTTTGTTTCAAATTTTAAGCTTTTTTAATTTGAAAGCTGTTAGCAAATGTTCACATAAATTAAATTTATTATTCAATTATTTAAAAAATTTATTTTATAATTTTGAACAGATTTCAAGAAATATTGATTTGTTGAATCAACTAATTCGGATTTTGGGACACATCTCATAATGGCCAGGCCTTATAGTCAAAATGTTAAACTGAGAGCATGATGTTTTCGGGAACTTTGTGGCAACGCTGTTTAGGAGGTATGGTATTTCCTTTTCCTCCTGGTCTATCTTTTATATGTTGTGTATAGAAAGAGAGAAAGAGATGTGTGGGTGATGGGCTTGTGTGCATTTCAATAGTCTGCATGAAGTTTAATTGAATGAGTTGTTGCTCCATGAGTTTTTATTGAAATATTTTTTTTTTGAGATATTTTTATTTTTGTGGCCTGCTGCTCTTTTTTCACCCGGATGTACACATAGTTTTTGAAGTTTTATTTTGTGTACATATTCTGTCATGGTTATAGTGTGAAAAATAAGGAAACGTTAATAATGAAATAGCAACCCAGAACAAAAAAAAACAATAATAATAATAAAATTCTACAAAAACAAATTTTGTGAATTGAATTTGCTTATTAAGAATACTCAACTCACGTCATAAACTTATAATTTGTAGAAAAAATGTGTGTTTCTAATTGCAGATGAAATTTTAAAATTTGATCTAATTTTGTACATAGACATTTAGACAACCTAATAAGGCAATAGAAATTATTTAAGAACTAATTGGAATTGAAATTAATTATAAATATGTACATACACATGTACGTCAGATATTACCGGTGCTCATACGGTATGGAGGCCACAAACAATCTGAAGAATTTATATTTTCCAATTTAAAGATCATTCATTGTTCAAACCTTTGTATAAAATTGAACGTACACAAAGATAGGCTGAGTTCGTAACTGTTAATATTCCTAATCCTTATATTATCAATATTAATTATTTTTCTTTTACAAGACTGAATCTGAGTCCAAACTGCTATTGAATACCAAGGGGCTTACTTCTTATTTTCATATTCAAAAACATTTTCAATTTTTTACTTCTGCCAATTTTTGTCCCATGTTTTCAAAAACGGTGCCCTCAACAAGGGTTAGAACAATAAGTTTAACATTTTTTTTGTTAGTACCCACGTTTAATATTTATATGTACTACAAATCAAATCGAAATGCAATCAAATAGAATGCATATAGTTTTTTCTTGTCCTGAAGGTTGTGCAATAAGTTTTATTGGTGAATTCTATAAGGATTCCACCACTTAAAAGAAAAATATTATTATCTACACTAATATTATAAAGAGGAAAGATTTGTATTTTTGTATGTAATGAATAAACTCAAAAAGTACTGGGCCGATTTTAATAATTCTTTTTTCATTAGAAAGCTACATTATCTGTACCTATTTATATTTACCCGTGCGAAGCCGGGACGGGCCGCTAGTAATATTATAAAATAAGAAACAAAAACTCAAATATAAAATGCGTATTCGCTAAAGTGTATATTTTAAAACATTTCGTTTTTACAAAGAACCATTCATTTAGAAATAATCAAAACAACAATTTTTTAAGAATCAGTTTAAAGTAATGTTGTTACTTGTTGTTCTTTATATGAAAATATGAAATTTGATGACAGAAATCCTTATACTGCTGTTCATCAGTTCTTGTGTTAAACTTAAATACAGGTTTCTTATCAAATCTAATGAAGATGGCATTGGAAAAGTTTTTTTAACTAATACGTCTTATTACAGGAACAATTTTGTTTTAAAAATATCCTAAAAGCATAAGATAATATCAAAATTGTACCTGTTTCTTTATTAAAAGTATAGGTAGTTAATTAGGAACTATTTTGGAAACGATTTTTGCTTTTTACACTTGATGGAATTTTTGCACCCGGAAACTTATATTACCCGTTAATAGGTAAGTATTACCTTATTTCGTATTCACTTAAAACATATAAGAAGGTGCTTCGCTAGAATGAAGCCATTTCGAAGAGGAGCTTACATGTGCTACCTTTTTTGTATAGAATATCTAAGAGAGTGTTGAAAACAACTATTTTGATTAAATTTGAAACCCATATGGGTTACAAAAAGACTTTGACAGCTGAAAAACTTTGACGTGAAAAAGCAAGGAGTCTTAACAGAAGTAAAACAGTTGTAAGCAGTAGTATAAATAGATTACTCCTACTCCACAAACATGGCACGGCACGGCATTCCCAAGTGTCCAGTTTGATTCTAATTGGGAATAAGTGTCAGTGGTTGGATTTCTAGCACCATTTTCATTTGAATATTGGTTGTGGGATTGGATTTTCAGTGAAAAATTGAATGTGGGATAAACTTTTCTAGTCGGATTTCTAGTTCAAAAATAAAATTCTTGTTGGAATATTGCTTATTTGGTTGGGTAGCTCCTACTCCATCCAATTCAAAATCTATGTCACTCCTACTCCACCCAACACAAAATTGATGTGTGATGGTTGAGTAAGTGATTCTCCAGACCTTCCTTGAAATCTCCAGACCTCCCTTGAAATCTCCAGACCTCCCTTGAAATCTCCAGACCTCCCTTGAAATCTCCAGACCTCCCTTGAAATCTCCTGACCTCCCTTGATATTTCCAGACCTCCCTTGTTATTTCCAGACCTCACTTGAATTTTCAAGACCTCCCTTGAAATCTCCAGACCCACCTTGATTTTTCAAGGCCTCCCTTGAAATCTCCAGACCTCCCTTGAAATCTCCAGACCCACCTTGATTTTTCAAGACCTCCCTTGAAATCTCCAGACCTCCCTTGAAATCTCCAGACCTCTCTTGAAATCTCCAGACCTCCCTTGATATTTCCAGACCCCCCTTGATTTTTGAAGACCTCCCTTGATATTTCCAGACCTCCCTTGATTTTTCTAGACCTCCCTTGAAATCTCCCTTGATTTTTCAAGACCTCCCTTGAAATCTCCAGACCTCCCTTGATATTTACAGACCTCCCTTGAAATCTCCAGAAATCTCTTGAAATCTCCAGACCTCCCTTGATATTTCAAGACCTCCCTTGATTTTTGAAGACCTCCCTTGATATTTCCAGACCTCCCTTGATTTTTCTAGACCTCCCTTGAAATCTCTAGACCTCCCTTGATTTTTCAAGACCTCCCTTGAAATCTACAGACCTCCCTTGATATTTCCAGACCTCCCTTGAAATCTCCAGACCTCCCTTGATATTTCCAGACTTCCCTTGAAATCTCTAGACCTCCCTTGATATTTCCAGACCTCCCTTGATATTTCCAGACCTCCGTTGAAATATCCATACCTCGCTTGAAATCTCCAGACCTCCCTTGATATTTCAAGACCTCCTTGAAATCTCCAGACCTCCCTTGATATTTCCAGACCTCCCTTAATGTTTAAAGACCTCCCTTGATATTTCCAGACCTCCCTTGATATTTAAAGACCTCCCTTGATTTTTCAAGACCTCCCTTGAAATCTCCATATCTCCCTTGATATTTCCAGACCTCCCTTGAAATATCCAGACCTCCCTTGAAATCTCCAGACCTCCCTTCATATTTCCAGACCTCCCTTGAAACCCCCAGACCTCCCTTGAAATCTCCAGACCTCCCTTGATATTTCCAGACCTCCCTTGATATTTCCAGACCTCCCTTGAAATATCCATACCTCACTTGAAATCTCCAGACCTCCCTTGATATTTCAAGACCTCCCTTGAAATCTCCAGACCTCCCTTGATATTTAAAGACCTCCCTTGATTTTTCAAGACCTCCCTTGAAATCTCCAGATCTCCCTTGATATTTCCAGACCTTCCTTGAAATATCCAGACCTCCCTTGAAATCTCCAGACCTCCCTTCATATCTCCAGACCTCCCTTGATTTTTCAAGACCACCCTTGAAATCTCCAGACCTCCCTTGATATTTCCAGACCTTCCTTGAAATCTCCAGACCTCCAGACCGTGCTGGTGCCAAGTTTGGTGCAGAACTTACTCAACCATCGGTGCACACATCAATTTTGTTTTGGGTGGAGTAGGAGTGACATAGATTTTGACCAACCAAATAAGCAATATTCCAACAAGAATTTTATTTTTGAACTAGAAATGCATCCTATACCAAGCACAACCCCAAGAAATCCGACTAGAAAAGTATATCCCACAACCAATTTATCACTGAAAATCCAATCCCACAACCAATATTCAAATGAAAATACAATTGGTGCTAGAAATCCAACCACTGACACTTATTCCCAATTAGAATCAAACTGGAAACTTGGGAATGCATCCCAATTGGGATGTGCCGTGCCGTGCCAAGTTTGTGGAGTAGGAGTTACCTATTTATAATACTGTTAGCAATTATCTTGCTGATCCAAAAAAATAAGGGAAACATAAAAAAGGGAGTACGACAGTGACAGAGCCACAACATCAAGAGAAAAGTAGTTAATTGTACAGCCTGCCTCAAATTCCATTCTACCAGCTGCTAAAATAAGGGCCGAAACCGATTCGAAGGATATCACAAAAAGTAATACTACCTAGAGAAGAAAACTAAAAAAGAATCTTGTTTTGAGGTAAGTTAACAAGGAGCATTGTATGATTTTTAAAGTGAATGGAAACGCGTTGACTTTTCGGAAGGTAAAAAAAAGTTTAACCTTGAAAGTCCCGATGGTTACAACATTTATTTCCATGATCTGAGAATGGATAAGCTTATTTTGACAAGGTAACATAGCCGAACAGCTTCAAGCTTTCGTTCGCAATAATGAACGGAAGCTACTATTAATTTTTGCTGCAAAGGTCATTTCCAAAAATGAAAAACACTTTTCCACCTCTGCTTTGGATTTTCCAACAAGACAATGCTCCCATCCACAGTTCGAAGGTTGTTAAAAGTTGGATTCAATCAGTAGACTTGAAAAATTTGCCGTGGCCTCATTTTCACATTACTAAAATATAATTGAAAACGTTTGGTCATGGCTATTTCTTTAAGAGTATAGAAGCGGTAGACAATTTGGAGACAAGGACTTCTTAATCGAAGCTCGTGATTCCTGGGTAGGTACAAAACTTCTACCATACATAAAAAGCGAAAATCGATGAAAGTTTGTGGCATCATCCTAGTGATTGGCAGTCAGATGGAAGTTATATTAAGCGTTGAACGTACATAAATATATGTGTACATATAAGTAAGTCTTATAGATAATAGCTATCAGAATAGGCAGTTACAATTTTGTCTGCAAAAAGAAAAACACATTTTGAGGGTATACTTCAAGAAATTGTTAAATACCAAGTCAAAGAAATTGTGCCACAGTTGGAAAACTTCTTGGTCGACCAGAAATTATATAAGATTTTCGATATATTTCGAAGGCTTCTAAAATTGTAAATGAAATATTTTTGAGAAAAAATATCAGATTGCGGTTTATTTTTTAAACAATCAAAGCCATAGTTTCGCAATGATACCAAACTAAACATACCTTCAATTATAACCCTGTCACTGAAAAACTAATCAACTGATTCAATTGATCTGTTTTTTAACTTCCCATAGGATGTTATAGTGATCGGTCCGATTTGTCGAATTGAAAATTTTGACATTTCTCGACGTTTCAAGGTCCCTAGAGTCGAAATAAAAGAGTTTTAGAGAGATGTCTGTGCGTGCGTGTGTACGTACGTTCGTAGGTCGGTACGTTCGTAGGTCCGTACGTTCGGGAAGTTTTTTCGTCGTCCATAGCTCAAGAACCAGTAGAGAGATCGACTTGAAATAAATTTTGTTATACAGATAAAAATACAGAAAGGACCCTCAAAAAAATTGAGTGGGTGGTTTTTTTACCATAGCAATTTAAAAAAAAAGATGAATATCGTAACGTGATACCAAACAAGTATATTTTTAGAAAAAAAATCCAATTAACGGTTCTTTTTATAAATCAAAAGAACTGAAAAAAATAATTGACACCTCTAATAATTTTTCGACCAAAAAATGATTTTATCTACAAAATAATTTTATGCAACGAAGAAAAACGTTTTTGACATCTGGTAAAATTTTGAGAAAAATCGAATTGACAGTTTTTTTTTATAAAAAATAAAAACCTAAAAAAAGCATTACTAAAAGTTGGTAAAAATTGATTCTCGACTCAAATATCTTTTTTAAAAATTGAGATTATGGCTTCAAACTAATTTTGTCTTATAAGAAATATTGTTTTCAACATTCAGAAAAATTTTGAGAAAAATCGAATTTTTATTTTTCTTACAAAAAATAAAAACCCAAAAAAACAATACTAATACTTGGTAAAAATTTACTTTCGAATCAAATATCTTTTCAAAAATTAAAAAGTATTGGCTTCGAACTAACTTTATCTCACAGAAAATATTGTTTTCGACATTCAGTAATTTTTTTATAAAAATCCAACAGTCCGTTTTTTCATAAAAAAATATATTCTACAAAAAATACTACTCAAATTTGATAAAAATTGATAATTATGAAGATATTAACTTCAAATTAATTTCATTCATCCAATTTGTATTTGTTTATATAAGAAATAAAAACTTTTAAGAAATGCTACTAAAATTAGTAAAAATTGGTTTTCGACTAAAAATCACTTTAACAAAAATATATTTTGAAATCAAACTATTTCATTATATCCAAAACATGTTGGTAATTTTAAAATTTTTAAGAATAATTCAACTGACAACTTTTTTAACAAAACATGAAAACCTACAAACTTTTCAGCAAGACAAATTGACAGACGGGATGGGAAGTTATCAGTGTGGGTCGCATCCCAGCCTCTTTTTTCAGAATCAAATCCACAAATGAAAGTTTGCGTTTTAACGCTCTCATATCTTACATAATTTAGTACAATGATAGCATAACTCCAACCAAAATAGATATCATGATGTTTTATATTAAAATGTAATCTCTTGAACTTGTAGAAAAAAAGGCTTCATACCTAAATTGATGTACTCTAGCCATGCGATATTCCTAAAACACAACTTTCTAGAAGTTCAAAATGATATCAAAACTACTTGTCTTCTTTATTTCATTTCTATTCTCAATGTTTGTACAATCCTGCATTACATTTTGTATCAATATAGCAACTTTTTTATGAAAATGTAGGACAAAATTTTTACAAGCCCAGAACAAGGTTTTATAAACCTTAGAAAACATGAATTTCATGGAATTCTAAAAGGGCAAATGTGCAAGTGTCCTTGCATTGTAATTTTAGATATGTGAGGTGTCCTTTCACATTTAGCTATAACCAAAGACTAACAAGAGTTTTATTCTTCATTTGTGAAGATTTTTCAATTTAAAGAATAAAACACTTTCTGACTTGCATGGTTCTTAAGAAATGCATGAGAAAACAAACTTTCTTGACACCTATATAAAGACAGACACAAAAGAAAAGAAGCTTACACCATATCGACCATCGGACCGTATAGAAAAAGTCATTGTTTTCCAATCCCTGCAATGTGATCTCCTCTTTTCAATTGACCTATCTTCCATTTAAGTCTCAATTTAACGTCAATATTCTGTTCTTCTATAATAATAGCATTAAGTTCAAACATTATTGTCATTGATCCTGATCCGATTATACTTAGAATTTTCTTTTCCGTTACCATGAAAGTTTCTTCTTATTCTGCTTCAGCTTTTTCTCCTTCCTCGACTTTTCTTCATTGTCAAATCTTAGTTTGAGGAAAAAAAAAAACAAGGATATAACAGTGGCAATGGTAGTGGTTCTCGCCATTCTTGTTCGTCAATTTCACTTAATTTGTCAATTTAACTTTTCCATATTATATATACGTAATAATAGAGATCAATAGTTCAATAGATTTAGGTCCTGTTGCTGCCACATTTTCATCGCGGCGCTGGCACTGCATCGAGACGAGACGAGCAGAACATTATCCTATATTTCTATACTTTGACACAGATTTCCTTCGTATTTCCTTATATTTCCGGTTTCCTTGTTAGACACAAATTGAAATTGACTGGCAGCAGCATTGGTTGTCAATTATATTTGCTTGAATGCCATCGCGTTGCCATTGGCCGTCATTCTATTACTCTCGCGTTCGTTCACTTTGGTCTTCAGATGGTGATGTAAGCGATAAAAGAGTGCACGCTATTTTTATATGGAATATATATTTTTTAACGCGATTCGTTGTCGAAGCGGAGAGTCACTCGCTGAAGAAAATGCATTTAATTTTGTCTTTCTTGGTTTTTCTTCTCGTTTTTCTTTTTGCTGTCGAACTTAAACTGATTTCCTTAGCATCATGGTGAAGCTTTTCCACGAAGGACGCGACGACGATACGTTACGGTATGAAGACGACTACTACGACGACAACAACTTTAAGTCTCGGTGGCATAAATAGACAGATTCTAGAGTTTGTTATACATAAAAATATGCTTTTGTTTGATAAGACATTTTACCACTACTGCAAATGGATGGACAGACGGACGGACAGACAGATAGACAGATAGACCAGAATGAAGAGAAGAAAAGCCTTTGAGGGTTTATATTGCCCTGGCTGTGGAGGAAATTGAAAAATCAATGGAAATTCAATTTTCTACAGAGAGGGTAATAGTTAACAAAACAAGTTAGAATAAACCAACATATTTAGTATTTACTCGCGTGTATACAAAAGCTGAAGGAAATGGTTTGTCTACTGCATTTTTGTCTCTGGAAATAGTGGCTGTATATTGTTTGAATTTTCTAAAATTCATATGACGTAGGTGTTTTCACTTTTTACCTAATGAGTTCAAACATTTAAAGCTTGAAATAATGTTTGTTTTTTTAATGATTTAAATACTTGGGGCAGTGTTGAAATGCATTTTTCACCAGATAGACCAGAATGAAGAGAAGAAAAGCCTTTGAGGGTTTATATTGCCCTGGCTGTGGAGGAAATTGAAAAATCAATGGAAATTCAATTTTCTACAGAGAGGGTAATAGTTAACAAAACAAGTTAGAATAAACCAACATATTTAGTATTTACTCGCGTGTATACAAAAGCTGAAGGAAATGGTTTGTCTACTGCATTTTTGTCTCTGGAAATAGTGGCTGTATATTGTTTGAATTTTCTAAAATTCATATGACGTAGGTGTTTTCACTTTTTACCTAATGAGTTCAAACATCTAAAGCTTGAAATAATGTTTGTTTTTTTAATGATTTAAATACTTGGGGCAGTGTTGAAATGCATTTTTCACCAATTTTTTTATTTTGAGAATGTATTTTAAATAATTTCTTTTGGTTTCAACATTTGTGAGTTCATTTCGGGATATAATTCTGTTTTCAATCAAGCAGAAATCACAGACTTTTTGGGAAGCTTCAATGACCAATTTGACTGCCCTATCAAATCCTTCGCTGTGGCATGCGAAGGAATCTTGTCACCATTGATTTGTTATTGTCTCCTTGTCTCACAGTATCTCAAAGCTCTTCTTACGTAAAATCCATTACCATTGGAGGTTCACTTAAACCATCAATAAGTTCGAAATAATCAGCGACTTCAACATTGAATTTTGGGACTTCAAACTGTCTGAAATTTCCAATATTTTTGGTCGACGCTTTTGCTTTAAGAATGCGTCGGACAGCAAGTTCTCGATTGATTTCGCAATTATCCAGCAGCAAGGCAACCAAAATATATTCCCCGTGCCCCAAGTATGCATTACGAGCGAAAACTGGGTCAACTGACAAATATCTTGTGAGTTGAATAGCTTTATGAAAATGTTTTGCACCTTAGACAAATGAGACTTGGATTTAATATCAAACCACATCACTGCATAAACTTGGCAAGTAAACTGAACTATTTGTTGTAATGGCTCTTCTGTGTCTTGTTTACAAACATACTCGTAAACTCTTAAAATGCGCTTAGCTGTTGTCAACCATCTCGAAAGGACCATTGCTCCACGATTTCTTGAATCCCTAGGCATTGCGAATCCGGTTCTATTATCAAATCAATGTGCTCTTATTTTAAAATATACCTCCAATACATTTTGTAAAGCCTTTGCAGCCATCAAAACAAAGAAAAAAAAATAGTCAAGTTCATCCACATCTGTTTTTTGTCCTTTCCCTTCGAATCTTACTTCGTTAAATAACGTTTGATTGATCCGTATCAAAATCCAATTGCAAGTAGCATCAACCCACCTATCAATTGATGCATAAATCCCAAAAATGATTTTTTTCTTCAGTTTTTCGAAAAAATGGTGGACTATTTCTCACCTAATCGAGATACATATCAAAAGAAAGGTATTTTAATGCTCTACCCCCAACTGCAAACCAAAAGGTTCTGCGAGCTCTCGTTTCGGAAAAATTCGTCAAAAAGTAAAATTACAGAATTTCGACCCAGCCCATCACAAATTATCTTTCGGTTGGTCTATTTCCTCAACCAAGTCTCCAAAAAAGATGCGGTTTTCACTAAAATACAGAGCATCGACCTATCAATTGATGCATACATCTAAAAAACACTCTTCCATCGCTTTTCAATTCATCTATTCGAAACTCTTTTCCGTCGCTTTTCAATTCATCCATTCGAAGCTCAAAAACTGCAGTTGCTCTTCAGTTCTTCAGAGTTTTATAAGAAGACAAATTCTTCTGTCGTTGAATTTAATTATACCTTTCTTAACACAGAACTTACTAAATGTCGGAATTGAAGCCGAATCATAAATTTGAATAACTCTTGCAGCTGTTAGTGCAATACACTTGTTTAACGAACTTTCTTTGTTTTCCAGAAAATTAAGTTGGAGAGCAGTTTTTGGAAGATTTTTTTTGGGAACGGGTTTCCATCTCTTATTTTGCATTCTTTGTAAGAAACTAACTTTTTTTTCAAATAACTTTTTTATTGAAATCACAAATAAAGTGCTTAGCCAAAAAACAAACGATTGAGAACCAAACATAGATTATAGATACTAAACAAACTTATTTGAACATTTTGAAATTTAAATTGTCACAAAAATCATGGGCTACTAAAAACTTTAACGGATATGCATTTGAATTTAAAAAAATATTGCATTTATGGATTTGTTTGAAGAGTGTCCGATAAAAATTCAAAATCTATGAGGAATAACTTTTCGCGATATTGGAAAATTTTTGAGTTAAAGACTGAAGACACTAAAGAAGAAGACACTAAAAAAATTAAAAATAAAGTGAAATCAAGGAATTGTAAGTTTTTGTTCTGCGTTGCGTGACCTTAAGTGGTGGAAATACATTAGTTTAAAAAATAATTTTAGTGGAATATGCAATTCTTGGTTTTTTAAGAATTTTTGAAATCGTGCCTTTTTAAATAGCAGTTCAAAAATTTTCAAAATTCAAACGAATTTACTTGCTGAATTAGTTTTCACTTTGCTTTTTGAAATTTATTACAAAAATAACCTTGAAGATATATTTTGTAGGCAGTTTCTGTAACAGGGCTATCGATTTATATAGATTAAATAAAAACCATCAAGAAAGAAATCAAAATCCAGGATATTATCAATTACTGAGTAGCTGAATTACCTTAAATAGTTGTAAGCAATAGCAAATCCTTGTTTGCCAATTATAATATTTTGTCTTCACTTATTCATTTATCGAATATTAGGAAAAAAAAGAAAATTTAATCTACGTCATCGCTTTAAATTTCCATAAGTCTTAAAGAAAAAAAAAAATAAAACATCCCTTACAGTTTTCATTGCAGAAAAATAAGACATTTATTGGAAAATCTAAGTGACACTAAGTGCAGTTTCGATTGTCATCGTAGATTTTTCGTTTTTCTTTCACATTCTTTTTTTTACTTACTTTGCATTATGATTAATGGCTTAAAATTATTATCACCCCTAAGGACCATTGGTATAATATTTCTTAGAAGGAACAAGAAAAAAGAGATGACAAAACAGATTCTAGGAAAAAGTAGAGAAAAAAAGGGAGTTTTCTTCCCTTTTTTTCTAGCTAACTGGAATAGTTTGATAAACGAGTTAAGTTTTCTTATTTTTGTCTGAATTCCTCCATAAGTATTTTCTTACTCTTAATTCGTCATTATTTTTATATCTGAGAATATTGTTGAAAGGATTTTGTGTTTACAAAGGAGATTTTTTCATTACTTAATAGTTTTTCATTGGAAAACAAAAGAATATTCACCAGAAACACTGACAGCAAAAATTCGTGAAATAGATCTGTAAACATAAGGTGATGAATATATTTATAACCCCTAAATTAACAAATTAAAATAGTTTTTAGAATTTATGGCTCTGGAATTTAAGAATGTCGAACAGCTTAATTTCCCTTAATTTGCTTTTAATTTTTAAATTTGCTATTTTAAAATTCACTTGAAAAATTAAGTCGAATACAGACAAAAGTAATGCAAATGTATTGGATTTTGAAATATTCTTATTCACAATCAACATTTTCAGAATTATAATAGCAAAAAAGAGGCTAGGATGCTGATAACTTCCCATTCGAACCCG
Source organism: Eupeodes luniger (assembly GCA_951509635.1). NCBI lineage: Eukaryota > Metazoa > Arthropoda > Insecta > Diptera > Syrphidae > Eupeodes > Eupeodes luniger. The sequence continues at coordinate 102,477,809 of OX608073.1, read as the reverse complement.
TCTGTTGATGTTTATAAAAGTTTTGCGTAGTCAAAAGTCAATATTTTTCTTTGTTGCTACGATACTTTGGTCGAAAACAATTTTTAATTTTAAAGTATTTTTATAAATAATGTACCGAAAAGGTTAAGAATAATATTTTGTATATGATAAAATAAATTTTATTTCAATATCATTTTTCGCTCTAGAACTCGAAATTTAATCGAAAGACAATTTTAAGTAGCATTTTTGTAAACTTTTTGATTTTGTTTTTCTATGAAAATTACCTTCCTTACTGTTCAATACCTTCCATTATTTTTGAGAAATTTAAGTCGAAAATTCGTTTTTAACAATTTTGTGTAGTATTTTTTTATAAAAAAAAGTCAAAAGTTATCTAATTATAAGATAATAATCAATTTGAAGCCATGATATTTAATTGATGCCAAGATATTCGAATCGAAAAATAATTTTTACCAATTTTGTTTTAATTCTTCTTGAATTGACCCCCAGAAGTCAAATGCGTTATTTTTCTATGCATACACCCCCCGAAATAATTATAAAGGCATTATGATTTCCGAAATAAAAGAAGAAAATGTAACACTTTTTTTCAAAAACTTTAATGAAAAACGTAATAAAAATACTTATTCTAACTAAATGAACACTTTTCATTTCTTTGTCTTAAAATTTAAGGAACAAATTAACTAAAACTTATAAGTCCACTACGAAATAATTATAAAGGCCCTTTTTTGCTTTCGTTTTTAACAGCGACGTATGGTTGCCTTTTTTGGCTATAACTTGTTTTAGTCGTCTAGGCATTAAGTTAATTAGGGTGTGAACATATGAACTATCAATGTTCTTCCACTCCTCTTGGATTGATTGTTTCAATTTCTTTACACCCTTAAACTGGCGGCCATGATGGAAAACTGTTGAGGATTAAATTTATCACAGGTTTTCAATCAGGTTTACGTCGGAACTTAATGCTGACCTATCTAGAATGGTGATATTTTGAGACTCCAGGAATTCATTTGTTACTCTGGATTGATATATTGCGGCGTTGGCTTGCTGGAAAATGTCCGGTGTGGCTTTTTCCTCTCCAAAGTTGATCAAGATATCATCGAGCAGTTAAATGCAATGAACAGAAACCATTCTTGTGCTCACGAAATACCCCCAAATAATAAGGGATCCTCCACCAAAATTTTTCCGTTTGCGCACTATTTTGGGGTCGGTTTTAGAGCATCAATATTTGTGTCCGCCGTCTGGACCATCCAAATTAAATTTCTTCTTGTCTGTAAAAATCATTGTTCTCCACTCCTCTTTTCAGAACCGGTGTTTTTCAGCAAATCAAAGCCGGCCTTGTTTGTGTCGTGGCGAGAGCGCAGGTTTGGCACATTTATTTTCGTAGGAAAGCTTCAAATCCTTTTTTATTATTTGTTGGACTCGTCGTACTCCTATTCCTAAGAACAGTTTTGCCATTACTTCTTTAGCACACAATTTGTCTCTAATAAGGAGTCTTTTCGTCTCTCTTTTAACACGATTGTTGACGAGAAGCGTCCTTCCTGGTCGTCTTTTTACCCCTTATTCCGGACCTTTGTTGATGAAGTTGTCAATGACGCAGCTCGACCTTCCCAAATATCGTGAAATTTCTCGATTGGACAGGCCTACCTCGTGGTATACGTTATGATTTTTCCTTTTTTTCGTCGGTTAACGACTTTCCATTAATCAGGACCAATTTATGAAAGATCGACAAATATTTTTTCTGTCTTAATTTGTAATTCACTTTTGGGGAAATATATAGTAAATTATAATACTTTCCCATAGCTTTTAGACTATTGTTATGTCTTTGCAGTAGCGCATTTTTAACCATTTCTACTTGTAGATCACGCTGTAGATTGATGTTTCTTATCTACCAAGGGTCATTTATTATTCCACGAAGGGTCTTATGTTGGAATTTCCGGATAGGTTCAGCATTTTTTTTCTTTTGTACAGCCCCTAAGTTATATGCCATTAGCCCAAATGGGTTTCAGTACTTGCTTCTATAACATTAGTTTGTTCTTTTGGATTGTTCAGAGTTGTTTCCTACACAAAAATTGCGTGCAAACGCTAACGTTATCGACCTCATTTTGCATTTTTGTGTAGCCTTTGCAAAGCATCAATCGGGCACCAATATTATAGTATCATCAGCGAAGGTGGCAATGATAGCGTTGATAGCTACTAGAATATCCATTGTATATAAAAAAAACAAGGTTGGTTATATGACACTTGCTTGCGGTACACTAGCTTTTTATTATCCTTGTACCGTGTTTAAAGACTCGGTTCGTAACGCATAATTTTATTTTTTCGCAGTACTACCTGCGAAGGTCCATATGCAGTCTGTACTCAATTGGCAATTGCCAAACATTGCCAAAGGCTTGAGCAACATTTAAGAATATAGCCGAGCACACTTGTTTTTCTTCAAGCGTCTTTTCCATCATATTCAATTAAAATTACTTAATCTATCGTGGAATGTTTATTTCTAAATCCCAACTAATAGTTCGAAACATCACCAAATGTTCAACAAAAATATCAGCTTTTTGTTTCGGGTTTCCGGTCGATTTACCATCTTGAGATTTGATTCGCGGGTTATGTCTCTGGGGACTTTTTAGATGGTTTGCTGCTTTCCCTTAAATGTATTCGGCATCTGTTGTTAGAATTTTCAGGAATAAACATGGTAAATCATTTTTGAATTTATTGATTCTTTTTTATTTCGTTGTTTAGACTTTCTTATCATTTGGAAATCTCGTAACTTACTGATTTCTCTATTTTTTTTTTCTAAAATTATTTCCATTATTTCGACAGCATATTTTATTTCTGTTTCTCTCAAGTTCAAGATAGTAGTTGTATTTCCTTCAAACAGCATGTTGGACATTAGCAATACTTAATCAACTTTATTTTCAATTTTTCAATTGTTTGCATGGGAAATATATGGTTCATAAGACTTTTAAGTTTATCTCTCTTCTATTCAGTTCCCTTATTCACTAGCTTGGGATTATTATTTTCTTTCATTTCCTCTTTACTCAGTGGTACAATTTCTGAAGTATGATCTAACTATGAATTGTAATTATTATTGACACTTATAGGATTTCTTTTAATATTTACCTTTAATTTCAAACAAGTCTATAAGGTCAGGCATTTCGATAGAATCAGATGGTCAACATACTGGCAAATTAGAAGAATAAAATTCGCTATTGTCGCCTTCTTGGTGCAGACGTTTACCCTCTGTCGTTATAAGCCTATGCCCCAATCTAATCATTAAAGTCGCCACCAACAAGGAAATTATATCCTAGCAACTTTAGGAGTTTTCAATAGACTTCTTCAGTTGGAGACCGCTTCGGAGGGCAATAAATAGCTATTACCTTAAAATCCTTCTTTTTTGTAGCAAAACAAATTGTTGGTACTTGCATTTTCTCACTAGAAAACTTTTGTTTTTCATACTGAGTTAAGTATTTCATTGCTAAGTATTGCTGATCCTCAAGGTGAAAAAAATTTGTTTTCAGATTTTTTTATTTATTTAGAACCCTTAGTTGAATTTTGTTCTAATGTAATTTGGTAACACGTCGCTAACGTTATTGGTTCGAGAGATATTTGGGGTCAACCCAATTTTTCACTTTTTTCTTAATTGCTATATAACCTATTCAATTCTGTAAAACAAAATTGATTCGAAGTCAATATTTCCACTAATTGTTGAGATATGACCAAAAACGAAAATTTATCCTGACCGTAAGAACCTACAAACGTACGTACACACGCACACTCAAAGATATTTCTTAAGACTTTTTATTTAAATTTCAGGGACCTTAAAACGTCGAGAAATGTCAAAATTTTCAATTCGACAAATTGGACCAAACACAATAATTTCCTATGGGAAGTTAATAAGGTTTCTGACTACATACATTTCCTTTGAATTTTGTAAGCATTATGTAACTTGTTGTAGCATTTATTTCTTTGCAAAAGTTGTTTTCTATAAAACTGAAGCTCTGAATATCTGAATTTGTGTTTGACTTTGTGGACTTAGATTATTTATGGATTTTTTGCTTAGTTTCGCGTTATTTTTGTGTTCGGAATCTGGATTCAATTCAAATCATAACCAAACAAAATGATTTGCTGAATAGCTGAATATTAAAGCTTTTCTCTCAAAAATCAGTAAATTCTTTTATATTTTTCTGAATTTTAAAGTATATGTTTTTCAAAAATCAGTGAATTCTTCTATTAATTCATTACATTTTAAAAACTTAATTCCGCTATGAAATATGTAGAAAACTTCATACCACTAATGCAATTCAAACCCACTTCTGAATCATTCATAATAATTAAAGGAAAAAGAAAGTAATTATGTAAGAAAAATGCATTGAATTTTTTTAAAGGGAATATCCTCGCTAGGCTATAGAAATAATTGTATCATTCTACGCATCAAAGACTCATTGAATTTCAATTCAAAGGCAGCATCATGGGAAAGGGAGTTAATTCCACAAACACTTACAAAGTGATATCACTCCAGGGATTCCCAAGTTACGTATATTCTCCTCATGTGTTGTTTATTGGAAAATAGAGAAAACACACAAAAACACACACACACACATTGTGATTCAAAGCTTACGCACTGAGTGTTACGATACGACGAGCCAAAGCAGAAAGGAACCAAGGAAGATTGAAAGGGCCTTGAGAATAATATCAGATTTCCAGCTGCTTGATTTTTGTTAACTGCCTTACAGGCACTTTAGGGAGAAAGGTGGCAAATCTGCTGTACCTATGTATGTATGTATGTAGGTTTGTACGTTACGTACACAAGTACCTATGTACATAGACTCTCCTGTGCACTCTTGGTAATTTACTACAAACAGGATGTGTTTTGAGGCTGAACAGAGCGAAGCTTATCCAAGTGAGATACGTAAACTGTCTTGTCTGCTTCTGTTTCTGTTTCTGCCTCAGCTTCTGCATTTGAGCTTAACACGGCTGTTGTGGCAATAGCTTTGGCTTGGCTATAGATGACTACGACTATGACTATGGCTATATAAGGCTATTCCATATACAATATGATGGTAAAAGAGCTCATTGTTATTCCAAGAGGAATAAAGACTTAATTACTGGGAAAATATATGCTGATATTTTGGGAATAGCTATATGATGCAAGAATAAATGTGGAATATGTGGTATTGGCTCGGTGCTGGGATAGGTTGGGTTTGGGTTAGGTTTAAGGTTTAAGGTTTGTTATGTGCGTTGTGTTGTTTTGTTGCTGCACCAAAGCGGCAGCAGCATGACTTTAATGCAAATTAATTTGATTTCTTCTCATGATTAGGATGCAACATAAATTCAAAACAAAGGGTTTATGGGAAAGTGTGTGCCTGTGTGTGTGTTTGTGAGTATTTGGTTTGATCTTGTGCTATATGGTGTTGATAATTTGCTAGGTCAAGAATGATGAAATCAGTTGTCACTGAGGTAAGCAACATATATTTACTTATTGTGATAAATAAATGTTTATTAAAGCAATATAAGCATTATACCTACGTACAACATCTATGGAAAGACTAAATTATTTTATCGTAAAGTGCGTTGTGGTTGTGGACTTGTATAGGTACTACCTATGTCAAAATTTAAATGCAAATATTTCAATAAGTGGTGTTGGTTTGTGTACTAGGGGTTGAATTATGTGTACCGACAATTTGATATATTAAAGTTGGTTCTTTTGCAACACTAACGGTCATATTTATAAGATTGTCTCAATTTTGCTGCCAAGTATTACCCAATAGTGGGTTTAAATACTCATTGATTTATTTGTCACCTGTAAATTTAAAATTAACTGATAACTTTAAAGGACATTTTTATTACATTTCGTAATGGGTTCATTGATTTCAAAATAGGTACGTTGATATACCCATTGTGACTTGAAGGCTAAACTGAAGTGCTAATATAAAAAATATATTTAATTAAAGTTCAAGGTCTCTACTAAATATTCATATCTATTTGGCGAATGAGTTTAAATAAAAGTTTTAATTATTTTCCAAACTTTTTACAAAACTGACGAAAGAAAATTGAACGAATATCGGTAACATGCAACTTAACGGAACTGCAACCTTTTCGCATTCTATATAATTTCTATAATCTGAAATTATCGCCAATTTCGAGACAAATTAGAAGTGAATTTTATAGATTATTCAAATTTAGAAACTTCTTTTTAGAGAATCATTGACTGATTTTAGATATACATATGTACAATGTTTCAAAACGATGTACTATTAAAACTTCTTCGTGAAGGTAAATGAAAATGATGAAAACTTAAAACAGATCTTTATTCAAAAGAAAAGAAAGTTTAAACAAATTTTTCCTATGTCCATCGAACCGTTAATACATTTTATTGGGGCATGTCAAAAACTGACAGCTAATAGGCAAGTTCAGAAAAGATAAAGAAGTCTTAGAAACCGACACTAAAAGTTCACCCAATGAATTCTATAATTAACATATGTATATAGAGGGATGTCACAACAGGAATGAGGTTCGTAAATTTTACCAAAAGGTAAAAAAAACCTCCCAAGGAGGGTACCAGCCACGAACCGAAGCCTGTAAGGACGATCAGGAAAACATCGTAGTAGAGAATATGGAAAACCACTTCTCCAAATTATATAACGGCGATGACGAACCGAATTCCGCTGTAATGGAGATAGAATTACTCAACCTAGGCTACGCAGATCAACAATTCCGCCTACCCGACCTCGACGAAGTGAAGATATCTATATCTAAACTGAAGTCAAACAAAGCTGCTGGAACTGACGGCATCGCTGCCGAACTATTTAAAGCAGCAGGCGATGAGTTGGTAGGGAGTGGAATCTCAGCATAGTTTGCCCGATACATAAGAAAGGAGACCCTCTTAATTGCGCCAACTACAGAGGCATCAGTCTCCTGAACATTGCATATAAGATACTTTCTGCCGTATTATGTGAACGTCTGAAGCCGTTCGTCAACAACCTGATAGGTCCTTATCAGTGTGGCTTTAGATTAGGAAAATCCACCATTGACCAAATATTCACACTACTGCAGATCTTGGAAAAAAAAACCAGGAACTTCAAATCGATACCTACCATCTCTTTATCGATTTTAAAGCTGCTTATGACATCATTTATAGGGAAGACCTCTACAGAGCAATGTCTAGTTTTGGCATCCCTGTCAAACTTATCCGTTTGTGCAGAATGACGATGATGAATGCACCGATGCATTTGATGTCAAAAAAGGTTTTAGACAAGGCGATGCACTCTCATGCGACTTCTTCAATATCGTTCTGGAAAGAATTGTGCAAAACTCAACTGTCAACACTAAAGGCACAATCTTCCAAAGGTCCATCCAATTACTTGGATACGCAGATGATATAAACATATTTGGAAGATCAAGTCGTTATGTCAGTGTAGCGTTTTTGAATATTGCGACGGAAGCGGAGAAGATGGGTTAAGTGGTCAATGAGGGCAAGACCAAGTATATGCTGTCATTCAAAAAGGACATTGAACGACGACGTCTTGGACAAAACGTCACCATGGACAGCTATAACTTTGAGGTAGTTGAGGACTTTGTCTACCTGGGCTCAGACAACGAGACCAGAGCTGAAATCAAGCCAAGAATAACTCTTGCAAATCGCTGCTTCTTTGGACTTTGAAGGCAATTGAGTAGTAAAGTCCTCTCTCGAGCATCTTAAATCACTATCTATAACACACTCATCATCCCGGTTCTCATTTATGGCGCTGAGGGCTGGACAACGACTGTACGGGCTGTACAGCGACACTGACCTGGTTAACAGAATTAAAGTCCAACGACTTAGATGGCTGGGTCATGTAGAGCGAAAGGACATCAACTCTCCAGCCCGGACAGTCTTCGAATCCAAACCCGAGGGTCGGCGCAGTAGAGGAAGACCGCGACTTGTGCTGGTTTGTGTGGCCGAAAACAAATAATAATTTTGTTGACCAGTGTTATTTATAAATAAATTCATATAACGCACACATTTTGAGTTGCTGTCAAAAGAAAATCGTAAATTTTTTTAAAATAGTAAATTTTGTTCCGATAAAAAAAGTAATCTTCATATTTACGGCTTGTTCAGGAAAATAGGTAACTGTATTCATCTCTACAATTGTATCTTCCACTTGTTAAAGATGTCGCCTTCAATCATTGATTAATTTTATGTGTGAATATCCGCAATGGTAAAAGTCAATTTATAAAAGAAGCAGATAAGTAAAATTTTACGTTCCATGTTGGAATAAGCGTTGCCCTCCAGACCGGAAAAGTGATCAATATTTTCTAAGAAATGATGACTCACAAAATATAAATAATTTTTAAATATATCTAATTATTATCATTCTAGCAATCAACGAAACAATCTTATAGTTTGAAACTACATAAATACTTTCTCATTTAAAATTGATTTTTGTCGAAAGAAACATGATGACAACTTCTATCAAATGCTGCATGAAGATATCCTGCTGACCCAATAGAACCTGTGGACCATCCTGTCACGTCACACGTGTTTCTTTCAAACCACAATTGCTTTGATTTATCCTTACAAAAAAAAAAACATTTAACATCATTATTCCCCTAAGAGTTCTCATAACATATGAGTAAGGATCCGATCTGTCAGATTGTCCAACTAATACAATTTTGCACACCACTTAACTGCCTATTTATTCGACAATTCTATGTTTTCTTTATGCCATCGTAATTTGTTTTTCTGTTTCCCATTTCTTCTTTCTTTTCTCAGGAGGATACGCATCCTGATAATAAAATGTCATAAATTACTTATTGTCCTGGATTTTTGTTTTGTTTCGTTTTTTTTTTTCAGCAAAAACAAAAATTCCCTGACAATGAAATGACAATAAGATGAAGTTTTCTTTCTCTCTATTACATCCTCTTGTCGTTGTGTGTCGTCCTTTCATAGTTTTATCTACATACATTTCCAATCAGAGTCAATCGAAAGCTGAAGCTGACCATTGACATTAACTTTTATATCCTTGTTGTTTGTTATCTTGTCATTTCTATACATGGTCTGTTCTGTGATGGGGTCGTTGGTGGTGGTGGTTCGGTGGTGAAGCTTGTTCATGATGATGTCCCAACAGATCCCGCTCCTTGCTTTTCTGCTTCCGAGTTCCAGTTCCAGTTCCAATAGACAGATGAGAATGTATTAAGTAGAATAGTGGCATTTGGTAACCATCAAAGGTGCTTATAGTATTTATCGGGTGGTTAAATGTGGTGTTAATGCGAAAAATGGTCAATAGGATTGTGATGATGATGTGGAAAGGCAAAAACAAAAACAAAAACAAAAACAAAGAACCATGATAATTAGTTACACATCGATAATTATATCAGTTTGACAGGATATACTAAAATAAGAAGATTGTTTGATGTTGTGTTGAATTAACCAGAACATTTTATGACCTGTTAAAGAGGATGTTTTGTTTATGATAAAATATAACAAAGGATGATGAAGGTAATTAATGAAAGAAGTTTGGATTTAGTTTAGTGGTTTGATAGCTCTTTGAGGTTTAGAGGAAAATCTATAACGTCTTGATTCTTCAAAATGCCAGTTAGTAATTTTTTTGATGATAATTTTAAACAAAAACTCCAAAATTTAATTTTATTAAAATAACCCTTATCTCAAAAAGAACATTCTTAATTATAGGTGCAGTGAAACTTAATTTATCCTTAAAAAAACTACAGAAAAAACTTTATAAAATAACGTGAAAAGAACGAAAATAAAAACAACACAATATCCTTTACAATATTAAAGAGAAAACTTTTTGTTGGCACCATTTGCTATTTTATCCACTGACATAATCCATTTTTGCATTTTTGACCACAACAGGATGTGAATTTCAAAATATCACAAAAAAAATTAGAACACACAAAATTATGAAAGAAAAACTCTTAAAAAGAAAAACCACAACAAGACAAAAGACAAAAAAGCGTATGCAGGTCCTCTGCTACAAAATACTTTACTTTTTTAATCCTATTTTCACCATCGTTATTATGATGCGACAAAGTTTTAAGTTTGTTTTTTCAAAGATGTAGTGTACTATGAAGTGAAGATACAATGTATACATTATCCTTTTAAGATACTAACTGAACTATATAAGCTATCATAGTGTTCAACACTTAATTTTCATAAGCTTTGTCAGTTTATTTTTCACCTCTTAGTTTTTTTTTGTCTTTGATTTTGGTTCTTTTTTCTGCAAAAAGCAAAAGGAAAACATTATGACAAAAGCAGTCTAAAGTATAGGTACAAGTACTTGAAGTCATTCATTTTGTTTCTGGTTTTTAAGAAAAAATCTCATATTAAATCTGTATATCATGGTGTTAAAGGTTAATATTGGCAACAAATAGGGATTGACACAAAATACAGTTTTTTGCAACATTAAGTTTTAATGGTTGTCAACATATTAGACTGTAGCTATAGATAGAGACAGTCAAACCTGAAAAACCATCAGATAAGACCAGGGCCTATTTCACGAAACACTTTTCACTTTACACTTTGCAAAAAAAATAATATCATGCAAAGTGTTTCACAAAGTTTGCAAAGTAAAAAGACTTAAATTTTATAGACTTTATTTAAAAAGTGAGTGTTTCATCAATGTAAAATACAAAAGACAACAAAATTGGTGAATCAATATCTAAATAGTAACGTCAACACATCCAGTTACATAAGGAAATCTTGCTTGGGAAACAAAATTCGAGGCTATGCCTGAGCAATTTTGTTCCCAGCAAATAGTTTTAGAGATAAATTCATCAATGATATTATTCGACACTGATATTATTCCGTGCAACACCGTGATATTGGGCCAGCCAATGTAGTGTACACAAAGTTGTTGCAGGGTACTTAAACACATAGCCATTTAGTTATAAAGTGTTTTTCAATTGGCGCGGCCATTTTGTTTTGGTGACATCTGTCAAATCTTTTGTTTATTATTCAGTTGTTCATGCCAAATTGTCATGGCAAGTTAAGCATTTCAAGTTACATATCTCACGAATCAATAAAGCTAGCGACTTGAAATAAATTTCATATATGTAATACATTGTAACGTGATACCTAACAAACATATTTTTGGAAGAAAATCCAATTAACGTTTTTTTTTATAAATCAAAAAAAAACTGAAAACAAATTATTTGTCACCACGAATATTTAACGAACAAAAAATAATTTTATCTCCAAAATAATTTTGTACAACAAAGAATAACGGTTTTGATATCTGGTAAAATTTTGAGAAAAATCTAATTGACAGTTTTTTTTACAAAAAATAAAAACTTGAAAAAAACATTACTAAAAGTTGGTAAAAATTGATTTTCAACTCAAATATCTTTTTAAAAATTTGAGATTATGGCTTCAAACTAATTTTGTCTTATAAGAAATATTGTTTTCAACAATTGGTAAATTTTTGAGAAAAATCAAATCTATAGTTTTCTTGCAAAAAAAAAAAAACAATACTAAAACTTAGTAAAAATTTACTTCCAACTTAAATATCTGTTCAAAAATTAAAAATATTGGCTTCAAACTTATTTTATTTCACGGAAAACATCGTTTACGACATTCAGTAATTTTTTTTATAAAAATCCAACTGTCCGTTTTTTCATACAAAAATAAAATCTACAAAAAATAGTACGCAAATTTGGTAAAAATTGATGTTCGGTGCTCGATATCTCGTGAACAATAAAAGGTATTGACTTCAAATTCATTTCATTCATCCAATTTGTATTTGTTTATATAAGAATGAAAACTTTTAAAAAATGCCACTAAAATTGGTAAAAATTGGTTTTCGACTAAAAATATCGTTAACAAATATAGATTTTGAAATCAATCTATTTCAATATGGAAAGTATTCTTGGTAATTTTAAAATTTTTAAGAATAATTCAATTGACAACTTTTTTAACAAAACACGAAAACCTACAAACCTTCTAAGCAAGACAAATCGACAGATGGTATGGGAAGTTATCAGTGTGGGTCCCAGCCTCTTTTTTGCAAATGCAAATTTCTCCTTGCATATTGCTGAAAAGCTTTTTAAAATTCTAAATATATGTAATTTGCAACGTTTATTGTTTGGTAAAACAAAAAGAACAAATACTTTGCAAAATAACTAAACTTTTTAGAAAAGGCTTTGCATTTTGCAAATTTGAGTTTAATGAAGAAAATTTCATCAGAACTTTCTTAGAACTCAATGTTGTTAAATGCCAATTCATAACATTCAACAGTAAGCGATAATATCTTTTCTCCTTAACTTACAGCCTGCACGATTTTACCATTCATTCTGTCTGTTCATTTCGCGACCTAGGAGCTAATTGCTACAATCAGTAAACTTTTCGAGCCTATTTTGATCATATTATTAACAAGGCTAACTCATCCCTTGATTTCATCAAACGATGGTTTAAAGAATTCTTGAACCCTTTTGACACTAAATCCCTATACACCACTTTTGTTACACCTCTCCTTAAATACGCTAGTAAAGTCTGGTCTCCCCATCAGAACTCTTACTCTCAAATAATTGAATATTGCAACGCAGATTTCTTCGATTTGTACTCCGCGGTCTTCCTTGGGGTGATAATCTATTCTTACCACCTTATGAAGAACATTTAAAACTAATACATCTGCAAACCCTCCAAAATGCAGCGAAGTCCCTGATATTCTTCGCCATCATACAAATTATGGCCATTTTTAGTGGTAACTTCGATTTTAACTGTCTGCTCAGTTTTCAAAATTATATCCGTTCTTAACATTATTTAAATATTTTGTCAAGACGGCTGATTCGTTACAAACACTACTTTCAAACCGTTGTGATTTCTTGCGTAAACAACCGTTTTAGCATAAATGGCCAAGCATTTCTTTAAGGCTCAATGTTGAAGATATTGATTTAAGTTTTTGAAAACTATCACGAATTTTATTGACAAACAACAATTTTAATCGTGATAGAATGATCTTAGTCAAATTTCAATTAATGCTATCAAACCCTATGAAAAACAGTCAGGAACAAAATCCTTTTGATCTGTGTAATTATATAGAAAAGTTCGTTTACTATAAAACAACAGAAGCACCTTTAATGCCTTGCATACCGCAGATTTCTATATCCAATCTGTTCAGTAACTCGCAAAAAGTACCTTTACCATTATCCTACAGCCTTTTCGCTTCACCTTACCTAACAGCCGTTAAAGATTTATTATTTGATGCAATTAATTTCATACTCCCTTTCAATATATACACCGGTCTAACAACGAACTTAGAAAATAACTCTTTATGTCATTTAACAAGCACATAAAGCAATTTCAAGAGTAGGGTATCCTATATATCCTCGTCCTCTAAATCGCTAAAGCAACCAGTGCAGTAGGAAGAAGGTAAAGGTCCTTTTGGTTCTTCCTTCTATATGTACTTTGCTTTCGCTGTGTATCTACTGTTTAAGCTTTAAGCAAATTGAATTTGTCGCCTCTCTAATGGATGCTTCTTTTATGTTTCAGTTTTGTTCAGTGTTTACTTTTGCTTCTATTCCGTGTCTGATGATGTCCAGCTACATATAACGGTACAACGCGACTAAAGGAGTTTGGTATACAACACCGGGAAGCAGGGATAGAGAGAGAGTTTTAAAAAGGAAATAAGATAAAGGATTAAAATGGACACCACGATTAAGTAAATAAATCACATTATCCTTTTATGTACATAATATTTTGTTTGTATTAGTTTTGTTAAAAGTTTTGGATAAAGAAAAAAAAAGATTGGCAGGTTTAATGAAATTATATTTTATGTAAGGAAACAAGAAATAAATAAGACAATTTTAAGGAATCAGAAGGAATTAAAGTAATAAATTGTTCTCTTTGATTTTCCGTGTCTTCACAAATTCAAACCAGTATAATAGTTAAAAATCTGTCCGGCCATCGCAGAGTTCATAAGTGGTCATTTTTATCACTACTTACTCAAGTTATTTTTTAAGTGGATATAATTGCACAAAATACACGCATTTTCGTGAATTTAATTAAAATGTCAATATGAGTTGGGAAATAATGATTACTTTTCGTAATTTATATCAATTTTCATATCAGTTCCAAGTATTTAGTAAGTGACCATTTTCCCAATATAAATTACATTTGATTTTAATTGAAAAAATTATGCATTTCAATTACTTGTAATTAGTAAGTTAATGTTTTCAGTCTGAAATTTGTAGTGGGTTTGTTGATTTCTCGGTTGTAATTCATGTGTTTATGTCTTTAATAAATAATAACAGAACTAATACATGTTATTTTTACTAATAAAACAATATTTATTTTAATAAAATGGAATGTAATTATTGGCAAAATAGTTGGAAAGATAAATATAAATTAAAAAAAGAGACTGGGATGCGACCCACACTGATAACTTCCCATCCCGTCTGTCGATTTGTCTTGCTTAAAAGTTTGTAGGATTTCGTGTTGTGTTAAAAAAGTTGTCAGTTGAATTATTCTTAAAAAAATTCAAAATTACAAACAATATTTTGCATAAAAATGAAATAGTTTTATTTCAAAATCTAGATTTGTTAACGAGATTTTTAGTTGAAAACAAATTTTTACCAATTTTAGTAGCATTTGTTAAGTTTTTATTTCATATATGAACAAATACAAATTGGTTGAATGACATTAATTTGAGAGATATCGAGAACCGAACATCAATTTTTATCAAATTTGCGTACTATTTTTTTAGATTTTATTTTTTTATGAAAAAACGGACTGTTGGATTTTTATAAAAAAAAAAATATGGAAAACAATATTTTCTGTGAGATAAAATAAGTTTGAAGCCAATATTTTTAATTTTTGAAAAGCTATATGAGTCGAAAGTAAATTTTTGCCTAATTTTAGTATTGTTTTTTTTTTTAGGTTTTTATTTGTTGTAAAAAACTGTCAGTTCGATTTTTCTTAAAATTTTACTGAATTTTGACAAAAATATTTTTTAAAAGATAAAATTAGTTCAAAGCCAATATCTCAAAGTTTTGAAAAGATATTTGAGTCAAAAATCAATTTTTATTAATTTTTTTTTTAGGTTTTTATTTTTTTGTAAAAAAAAACTGTCAATTCGATTTTTCTCAAAATTTTTCCAAATATTGAAAACAATATTTCTTATAAGTTAAAATTAGTTAGAAGCCAAAATCTCAAAGTTTTGAAAAGATATTTGAGTCGAAAATCAAATTTTACCAACTTTTGTTAATTTTTGTTTAGGTTTTTAATTTTTTGTAAAAAAAAACTGTCGATTCGTTTTTTCTTAAAAATTTTACCAGACGTTGAAATCGTTATTCTTCGTTGCACAAATTTGTTTTGGAGATAAAATCATTTTTGTTTGTAAAATTTTCGAGGTGACAAATATTTTTGTTTTCAGTTTTTTTTGCTTTTTAAAAAACCCGTTAATTGGAATTTTTCAAAAATATACTTGTTTGGTATCACGTTACAATATATAGTATAAAATTTAATTCAAGTCTCTAGCGTTAATGGTTCGTGAGATATTTTTTCAAGACCTTTTCTTTGAAATTTCAAGAATTTCCATATTATTTCAAGATTTCTGAAATCTCCAGACATACCTTGATATTTTTAAGGCCTCTCTTAGAATACCCAGATTCCCTTGATATTTAAAGGCCTCTTTTGTATGCTCATTGTTTTTGCTCATTTGAAGCATGATTGCAATTAATAAAAAGAAAGAATTTGATGAACGGTTGGGGCCCATGAAACATATGTAATTGCACAATTAAGTTGTTGTTGTAGTATTACTCAAACCCTACCACTAAAAATTGGTAAAAATTGATTTTCGACTCGAAAATCTTGCCAACAATTAAAGATGTTGCCTTAAAAATAATTTTATCATATACAAAAATATTGTTTTTAACATTTTTTAAAGTTTTTAGATAAATCAAACAGTCAGTTTTTTTTAAATAAGAATCTACAAACAACACTACGCACAATTGGTAAAAACGGGTGTTCGATTCGAATACTTCGATACTTAATGAAGGTATTGACTTCAAAAGTTATTCTATTCTAAGCAAAATGTCGTTTTTTATAAGAAATAAAACTTTGAAAAAAATGCTGCCTAATTTGATACAAATTGGTTTTCGAATACAAATTTCGAGAAAAAAACAGATATTGAAATCAAACTTATTTTATTAACTGCAAAATGTTGTTGCTAGATATTAGTTATTTCATTCGAAAAAATACAGTTAATACATTTTTAACAAAGCCCGACAACCTACAAAAACATCACAAAATTAAAAAGAATTGGTTTTCTACTCAAGTATTAGGAGAACAAACAAAGGTATTGCTTTAAATTTGTTTATCTCACACAAAATATTGTTATTAATATTTTGTTAAAGTCTTAGAACAATCAACGAATTGGGCACGAATGTGAAGTTATCAGTGTGGGTCCCATTCCAGCATCTTTTTACTTGCGACATATAGGAACTATATAACAAGTTTTGCATTTGTTAAAAAAATTCAAACTCGAGATTTAAATCAAACTTGACATTACAATGGTAGAGAAGTCGAAAAAAGTGGGTCCCAAGATTCCGTCCGAGTCTGTGTTTCTGCCTGTCTCTCCCCTATAGGTACGCTTTTGAGACACTAGACAGCATTGAGTTTTCGAAGCATTAAATTCTACACGGTTTTGTATTCCCCATTCGACAATGCTGTCAGGATCAGAATTTAATGAGCTTATCATATGTGCCGTTGGTAGCCCACATCCGAAGAACAAGGATGAGAATCTAAAAACGAATATATGAAAAGCTGAGGGTACTGTCATCAGCGAAACAATTTAGTGAGTTAGAAGTTTCAGACAAAAGATTATTTATAAAAATAAAGAAGAGCATCGGAGACAAAACAGACCCTTGGGGCATACCAGCATTTATTTTGTGGATATCAGATTTGAACACGTTCAATACTATTTGGATTGAACGGTCCCAAAGGTAATTTCTAACCCAACATAGAAGAGATTCATCAATACCAAAAGCACACATTTTCGATAGGAGAGCTTGATGCCAAACTCTATCAAATGCCTTTGAAATATCAAGTACAATAATCTTACTTTCTCCAAAACGATGTTAAGATTTGTTTCACTGTTCGGTAAAATGATCTATGAGATCACCAGTGGATCTATTTTTACTAAAACCATACTGCCGGTCATTAAGTAGCTTTCGTTCTTCAAGACATTTCTTAAGCTGAAAATTAATCAGCGTTTCCATGACTTTGGGAAGAAGGGACGTAAGTGCAATTGGACATAAGTTAGATGGTGAGGAGGATTCGCCTTTTTTAGGGACAGGCTGGACAATTGCAGTTTTCCATCCACTCAGAAAGAGACCTGTAGAATAGGACAGATTTAAAAGCTTACGCAGTGGTATTTTCCAGCGTTGAGGAACACATCTTCAGAACAATAGCGGGTATATAGCGGGTGCGAAAGAAGATTCTTCACATAGAATCGTTTACGCTTTCGGGTACAGAAGAAGTCATGTCATTCATTGGCAGCATCGAATTAACAGCAAACTGTGCTGCAGGCTTTATCAATGGAGCTTACAAAAGGAGTGTCATTGGAAACGAGCGTAAGAACTGACAATGACGTAGTCTTGCGCACATTTTTTACAAATGACCAGAAATTTTTACTACCTTTGGGACATTGTAGTATTTTTTGCCGTAATTTCTGGTCATGCAAAAATTGAATGCTTCGAATATGTCCATTACAAGTCTTTCTAGCTTGTTTGAACTTATTCCGGTTTTCCTCTTTATATACCCGGAAACTTAAATCTTTGATACTGATAACCTCTTTTATAGCTCGAATCAAAACATGAGTTCTCTTTAGGTTTGATAGATTTTACCCTATTCGGGACATAATTTCTCATTTCACAAAAATTTACTTTGTAATCATATCTGCGCTGGAATCCACTTCTTTATCGAGGAAGCATAGTGACTAGTTAAAGTTTCTGAGGAAATCGTTGAGACCGTCTCAGTTGGCTTTGTTTTTAAGTTGTTTCAAGAACTTATAAACCGATTTCAATAATTGTTGTCTTCATTCTTATATTACTATCGTAATAATATCTAAAAAAATATATAAATTAGGTGGCGCAACAGTCCGTTGAGACCGGACTTACAGTTCTCAACCATTCCTGTGTTCAAGTAATGTTGCCAGTGGTGGAAGGGACCTACATTTTTAATTTGAGAAAGTATTTTTAGTGAAAAGAATTACTCTTGGAGGATTTGTGAATTCTTTGCAAAAGGCCTGTGAAAAAAACTTTAGATGGCACAGGTAGGGATTGAACCCAAGACCTCTGGCATGACAATCCAACGCACTAACCATTAAGCCCGGAAACTACATAAATAATATCTAACGATCAAAAATGTCAAATTTTACTTCTTGGAATTTTTAGAAATATTAATTTTTTTAATTAAATATCTAAAAAACGGGTCAGTATGTGTTTACGAAAATTAAATTGAATATTTATATTTAAATTAATAAATAAATTGGGTGGCGCAACAGTTCGTCGAGAACTAGGGCCTAATGACTTACAACTCTCAACCATTCCTGTGTGCGAGTACTGTAAGCAGGTATGGAGGGGACCTTCAGTTTTAACCGGAATCCGAACCGCTAAATTGGGAAAGCACTTTTATTGACAAGAATTGCTCTTGGAGAATTTGTCAATTCCTCGCAAGAGGCAGTACCAGTGAAAAAAAGATGACATAGGCAGGAATCGAACCCAAGACCTCTGGCATGACAGTCCAACGAACTTTTTTTTTTTTTTTATTTTCCAAATTCATTTTTTATTAATTCATTCTTAAGACTATCTTAAAGCTAGACAAAAATTCATAAAACTAGCCTAATTAACCATAACTTACAACTAACTTACTGGTCCCATACGGACACTCTAAGTTAAACAATAATACTTAATGCTAATGCCTTTCGGCCCTAGGATCTATTTAACTTTAATTCATTTTATTTATTTTTGTATTCATTAGAAAATTTCAAAAAAACTAATATCAATATCCTTTTTTATTTTCACTTAAAAACTACTTAAAATAAGGTCTTTAATATAAAACTTAAAGCTAACTAAAACTACCTATTCTGACTATAAACTACTTAAAACTAGAAAAACCACAGCAGCAAATCTAACTATCTAACGTTTTTTGTTTTTCATATTTTGTTGTCTTTTTCTTTTTTTTTATATTTTTTTTTATTCCATGTTATTTTTTTGTATTTTTTTTTGTGTATATTTTTTTTTTGTTTTTTTTTGTATTTTTTTTTTGTGCCACCATGCCTATTCTACTCAAACTAAACTCTAAAACTATAAAACAAGTATGTAAGCCGGCCAAGGCTTGAAACCCCATCCCGACTACCCACTATCAAGTGCCGATTGAAGCCACCAAAACTGGTTCTCCTGCTTCACCCTATCAGTTCGGTCCCGTTCGGACACAGCCCTACTGAACCGAAGGAGCTCTGCTCCGTCGTGTGCCATGACGTCCCGATTGTACAGGAGTCGCCTATCCACGGTTCGTCGTCTGACGTGGTAGATTAACGGAACTGCCAATCTATCCTGTATCAGACCGCATCTATCTAAAAAGAGAAATGCCTCTGGTGGAATGAAGCCGCTCAAGCGAACACTCTCAAAATACTCGTCGTTCGGATAGAACGCCCCGAAAATTAAATTGTTGGTCGAAGACATAGCTCTTGCAATGTGACCTCGAACGAGTTTTATCACGAAATTGTCAATTCTGTTGATTCGAGTTTCGAGCCCCGTTGTATAGGACCTCGTTTGAATAGTAGTGCACGTAAGAAGATTCGGCTGTTCGATATAAGCCGGTACAGCGTCGTAAACACTGCCGCTCGAACACCCGAAACTTCTCCATCTGGGAAGGGGCAACATTGAACCACACAGGACAACCATAAACGATCATCGGCCGTATGAGGGCCATGTGGCAAATTACCTTAACTCTGGGGTCAAGCCGACTGCTAAAAAACCCCCGTTTCGTCAGAGCGAAGGCTCCTCTGGCCCTGGTCAGAGCAGCATTTATATGTCTATCGAAATATAAATACTGATCTAACCAGATACCGAGGTACTTCACTACACTTTTGCTCGCTAATTGCTGCCCGTGAAGATCAACGATGACCATCTTGCGCCAATTCTTGCACGTATCCCTCGTGGCCCTAGCCAACGGAGTCCGGAACAGAATTGTCTCCGACTTCTGGACATTTATTTTCAGTTTCCAGTCGTCGCAATATCGCTGAATCTTGTCGAAATCACGCTGCAGGAGAATTCTAATGACCTCAACCTTTCGGGACGTTCTGTACGCAATAAGATCGTCGGCGTACGCAATTGCCTTTGTAAGACTACCTATCAGATCGCTGGTGTAAATGCTGAAGAGAATCGGCGAATTCACCGCTCCCTGTTGAAGACCATTTTTAATTAAGAATGTTGTGGTAGAAGTTACATTGCCACTTTTGACAACAAACTTTCTACCGTTAGGCATATCATAAAGTATATACATATACAACAATGGCTTGCTAATGCCAAGCCTGCTCAGTTTTAGGTAAAGACCCTCTAACCATACGGTGTCAAAGGCCTTTTCCAAATCAACCAGAACAGCACCTGTGCATTGTTGTTTTGTTTTATTCCATTGGATATCAGAAACGAGTTTAGACGCAGCATGAATTGTGTCATGACCCGCCTTGAACCCGTACTGTTTATCCGGAATTATTTTGTTGTCCGCAGCCCACTTAGTCAGAGCCCTATTAATGATTTTTTCGAAAACTTTGCTGATGCTCGGAAGAAGACTTATCGACCGAAGATTTGACGGGTTGGAGTTGTCCTTTCCCTTTTTCGGGAGAGGATGAACCACAGCGGTCTTCCAATGCCCTGGATACTATGCATTATTCAGTGCATTATTGAAGAGTGTGGTGTAAATGTCAATTGCCTCCATCGGTAAATGTCTTAGTACAACGTTGGATATACCATCGACACCTGCTGACTTTTTATTTTTTATTGAGTTGAAGATGAGCTGGAGCTCAACCTTCGTTACTAACAAGGGACTTGGTCCCGTTTGCTCGGCGATTATGGCATTTGCCAAGGAATCGTCATTGAACCGCATGAAACCGCGGTTCTCAGGTCGCCATTGTGTTATATTATTTCGAAGGTAAAAGTGATTAAGTAGGGCTCTGTTTTCCAGGTCGTGGTTGGGGCGAATGCTAACATTCACCTTGTACACTTGCTGGAAAGCAGCTCCCACCGCCTCCACTTTTTCCTTCGGATCTTCAATTATAAAAAAGTCATCGTCAAAGATGGCTTCTTCTGGATCTATTTGCGAACTAACCATCATGCCACGAGTACTACGAAAAAAATGTATATTTATAAGTTCTAAAAAAGCTTTTAAAATCTTGTCAAATATTACATTTTTGGCGTTGTTACTTTTTTTTTTAATTTAAAAACTGCACATTTAAAAATAAATCTTTTTTTTCACAAACAAATCTGAAACTTTCAAATTTTTCAAACTTTCCTATTTAATTCAAAAACTGCACGTTTTCGTGCCAAAGTTGTGTTGCTTTTAGTTCCCAAAAAATTTTAAGATGATAGAATATTTGCAATTTTGAAAAAGTTTATTTTATGGTTACCTTTACTTTAAAAAAAAATCATTTCGCGAAGCATAAAATGCTCCATTAAATTTTGATTAAAAAAATGATTTAAAACAATTCTCCCATTTGCAGTTTTGACGAATGAGAAATAATATTCTATCTGCCATTTTTGACTGTGAAATATTAAACTTAAATGGCCAAAAATACTTACACCTTTTGTTTACAATATCTTTAGTAGGATTTTTTATTTGAAAACTTCAATCAATAGGTCTAGCAAAGTAACAGCTACAGCAAAACATCCCTTAAACTTATGACAAACTTTACATTTATTTTGCACATTATTTAAGAATTTGCATTTTGTCAAATTTCAATTAATCATCATTAAAGTTTTGTCGCTAAAAGGCAATAAACTCCTAATGAAAACACCTTCACATCCTTTTTGTGGGATTTACTAAAGGTAGGCAAAGGTAATTATAGCTATATTGAAAGACACCTATGTAATCAACTAGTGTGTCAATTATATATGGAAATCTGGCAAATTCACTTTCAAGTCTTTTACATACCCATTTGTATAACACAGTACTAAAGTAAAGATACTATACCTGTGTCTATATGTCACGAGAAGGTTTCAATTAATATACCATCCGGAAGATCTTGAAGGAAATTGCCAGCTATTAAAAGGGATAAGCCCTTTTGGTTTGAGAAATTATCTAGTTGTATAAACCTGCTTAAGTGCTCTGGGATGTTAAGGCACTTTTGAACAACCCTCTCTATATAAGTTTGCACATCAGAGTATACGTATGTTTAATCTAATTTCTATGTGGAAGGTGTTGATATAGGACGGGAATATAGAAAGTTTGAAACTTTAATGAAAGGTTATTATCACGGTGTGTTTATATTTAAGTGGGCGGTTAAGAACAGTTATGTTTAACAGAAACTTATATAGGTATGATTGAAGTTAATTTTAGAACTATGCAGGTGTTTACATTTTATGTAAGGACGATGAATGTCAAATGTATTTTCCGTCAATATTTTGTAAAGTAAAAGTTTGAATTTCTGTTGTTTTATTGGGAATAACTTCGAGAATATTACTCAACTACAAGTAGGTGAAGTATAAGACATAATGTGAGCCAAATATTTGACGAACGTTTTAAACTGTTCGTTTAATTGTGCAGTAAAGTGTTGTCAACTCTAAAAAATTGCAATCTGATAGTTTACAGTTGAGATTTAGTTAAAAAAGAACTAAGTCTTGACAGTTGTACAATATTTTTAAAACTAGTAGTTATCCATCCCTGACAACAGTACTCGCACACAGGAATGGTTGAGAGTTGTAAGTCAGTTCTCAACGGACTGTTGCGCAACCCAACTTATTTATTTAGTTATTTTAGGTTTTGGTTTATGCTTATGTATCTACAAACTAGATGAGTTAATCCCTAAATATCCTGCTTATATTTTTGATTTCTTCAATCTCCATATTCACTGAAATATAATTATACAAGATTTCACAAACATAGATGTAAATCTATCATATTTATTGTTAAAATAGAAGATTTAAATCGATTTCTCAATTCTTCTAAGTCGCAGTTCTTAATTATTATTTTATGCCACACTGCAGTCTGGGATTTCAATGAGTTAAAGAAAATAATAGACAATACAAAACACGAGCCACTTTGAATTTCTATCAACTAAGCGCGGCCGCTGGTGCACACTTGCGTCACTTTGACGAGCGGTTGCGCTAAAACAACTAAAGGACGTTATTTTAGTTTTTATTTATTTTAGAATATAAATATGTTTATAATCTAGCAATACTTTTTCGGAGTTTGTATTTCTGACAGCTGTCAGATTGGTTTGACTTTTCATAATAAATAGCCTTGCTTCTGAACAGCATTTGCAAATCGTCCAAATTTATTACCAAAATATTGGTTCGGTTAGCGTGACACATCAACTTTTTAAAGGAAACTTTTGGTGAGCGTGGCCTCCAGGATCTCACGATTTGACAACGCTGTACTATTTTTGTTGGGGTTATTTGAAGTCACTGGTCAAATCAGATAAGCTCAAGACGATTGACGTCTTGAAAAAGAATACAACTTACTTAAGGTGGCGCTACAGTCCTGTGTGAACTAGGGCCTCACCCAACAAACTTCTCCATTTAGCTGGGTCCCTAGTTAGATTTCTCCAGTTTCACGCTGCAAGTTGGGTGAGGTCACTTTCCACTTGTGCGCGCCACCTGATTCGCGGTCTTCCTCTACTGCGCTGTCCTCTGGGTGTGGATTCGAAGACTTTCCGGGCCGGAGCATTGGTTTCCTTACGCTCTACGTGACCCAGCCATCTTAGTCGTTGGACTTTTGAAAAAGAATATTCGGCACGTTATTGCTGACTTACTTATTCGGAATTGACTTACGGAATTTATTCAAGTAAAATGCCACTTGCCCGAAATTATTTTTTAAAACATAATGGCAAGTCTTTGCCTGTATAATTAAGCTAAATTATTGGCCATAACGTTAAACTATAAATAAAATAAATTGGGTGGCGCAACAGTCCGTTGAGAACTAGGGCCTAGTGACGTACAACTCTCAACCATTCCTGTGTGTAAATAATGTTGTAAGGAGTTGTCAGTTTTGAGCCGAATCCGAACGGCTAATTTGAGAAAACACTTTTAATGACAAGAATTACTCTTGGAGAGTTTGTCAATTCCTTTCTTCAGTTCTTTGCCTGTGTCACCTAAAGTTTATTTCACTGGTACTGCCTCTTGCGAGGAATTGACAAATCCCCCAACAGTAATTCTTGTCATGAAAACAGCATTTTCAAATCAGACGTTTGGATTTACCGTAAAACTTAAGGTCCATCCCTGACATTACTCGCATACACTAATGGTTAAGAGTTATAAGTCACTAGGCCCTGGTTTTCTACAAACTGCGCGATGTAATTTATTTATTTATGCATTTAAAGGTTTACTACTACTAGGGAAGCATTGAAGAAAATTAGCAGTGCACATTGTCCTAAAGTTTTAATTGCCAATGAGAGGGAAAAACAGAGTTGGGTAGACCAGTTCACATTCTTGAAGTGCGGTTAAAAAAAGAATATCTGTACTTGATGGTTTCTGTTTTTTCATTCGATCTATAAGACTTAAACAAGTTTTTGTTTTGAGCTTATCAAATCTGCCGATGAAGCTCTACACCTAAAGACAAGTTTGTAAATCTAGAAACGAATATAAAATATTAATGGATTAGAAGTTGCTGAACAGCAATAGTTTGGAAGCATAAGAAAGAGAGTCGGAAATAAATTGGAGTCCTGAAGAATAGCAGCATTTATCTTGTGAATTTCACCATCCAAAACAGTTCGTATTGAATATTGTATGTTTCTAATCTTAAGAAAAAGAGATTCATCGATACCAAAACCACTTATTTTTGTTAAAAGAACTTGATGCTAAACTATATGAAATGCTTTTGAAATATCAAATGCAATAGTGGTACTTTTTCGAACACGAGGTTCAGATTATTTCGATTGTTCGTTAGATAAACCATCAAATTACCCCCATTCCTACGAATGCCATACTGACGGCCATAAAGAAGCTTTCCTTCTTGAAGACATTTCAAAACCTTTCAAAGGAGACACTTATGTGATTGGATGATAAATTACGGAGAAAGAAGACTCATAAAGGGACCTGACGAATGGGATAGTTGAAGAACACCTTTTTAGAACAACTAGAGAGACACTATCGAGGCAAGTGGATTGGTGTACATTAAGGTTCATCCTACAAAATTTTGTACGGTCTCAAGTGCAAAAGAAATCTTGGATAGCTTTGAATTAACACAAATCTATGCTGCAAGCAAATTGGCTGTTTTTGACGTATTTTACAATGAGAGTGGGTATAATGAAGTTAAGTGATTCATATTTCATACTTTCTCAGTAAAATTCGCTACAGTAAATAAAAAAAAAAATTCTTTAAAATTTGACATACAAAATTTCTCAAGCTCTCTTTAAGTCTTCTTATCCAATCTCTAACGCCCAAAAATAATGGTATTCGAAAGTTCTTTAGTTCTAACTGAAGAAAAAGCACTTTCATGTCATAGTAATAATCATGAAAGTAATGAACACTTTCGTTATGTTTTACATAAAACAAAAAAGAACAACAACAAAAATGAACAAAATGTCTCCTTATAGAGAGGACAACAATGTAAATGTGCCTCTAAGTAAGTTGTTAAACTGCATTAAAATAATGCTTCTTTCTTGTCCTAAATTTTCCAAGAAAATATATGGAACAACACTCAATTTTCCGCCAAGAGAAATGAGGACACCATGGTGGTAATATACAAAATATATCCTTAGATAGATATACAAAATAGAAAGTATCTATATACATAAGAAAAATATCATTTTATTCTTTTTCACCTACTTTATTATGGAAGTATAAAAAACGCAAATTGTTTCAATTCAAAACCATTATAAAAATGATGCAGATGTTTTAGAAACCAAAATATGTATGTATGTAGCAACACATAAAAATAAAACATTTTTTCTCCTCTTAAATTCATCATGAAATTAATTTAACTTTTTCTTCATCTGATGAAAAATAAATTGAAATCTCGTTTTCGTGACATGTAGATTTTCCTGGATGCTGGCTGAGTGTTAACTGTTTCCAAATGTTTTTCAACTAAAACCAGAAAATAAAACACAGAGCACTCCACCTACGTTACATTACGTACATTTTGTCCAAGTACTATACCTGGGAGGGGAGGAAAATAGGAAAAAAAATCTCGAACAAAATCATTTTCAGAATCGAGTAACAAAAGCAAATTTGTTTCAAACACCATTTAACAATGGGTGATAGGAATACAAGATGTCTGTCACGTGCATCTCTGAGATGTGCAAATCGAATTCTACATTTATAGTCGTCATTTAGAGTTCTCAAAAATAAGGAGAAAAAACAAATCCAGGAGCGCATCAACTTATTGAGAGGTGTTGGAAAATTGTTAAAAGTTCTAAAACTGCCATTGACGTTCAATTTTAATTTTTTCGGTTAGTTTCTAACTATTCAAATGATTTTGTGTTTGTGAAATGAGTTAAACTTGATTCTATATTTAAATTGACACTTCTGAAGTCAAACCCGTAAACAGTAAAATTTAAACTGTTATAAATTAAAATTTCTTATGTTCAAGTCCTTCCCCAAAACGTGGCAACTAATAGCAAAGAATTATTTAGCAAACGGGAGTGGATGAGATGTGTTTCCACTAAGGCCTCTCTCCTTTCCAAGATAGAATCAACACACGGTGGCGTCTACAGGTGCAGTTAGGTTGAACTACTTAGTGAACACATTATAGGGCTTCTACGACATATTCGGAGCCCAGGTCTGTAAGGAGTGGTTCACCCAGCTCCTTATCCTTTGAGTTATACTGAATATCTGGCCCTCCAGGTTGGAGGTTGTGCTGTCAGGGTGACTACTTACCGACGCGACGGCTTAAAAATATTTTTGTTGCGAAGCACCAACAAGCCTCGGAGTGACGAACCAAGCAACCGAAATAAGGACAACGAACTTCGAATCTGTACTTCGAATGTTAGGTTCCTTAAAAGACCACGTGCAACCTAACTATTAGTGGAAGCCCTAAATTGCTAAAAGGCAGATATTACCGCCATCCACGAAGTGCGATGGGATAGAATGGACAAACGCAAACTAGAAGACTGCAGTGACTATTTAGGTGTGGATTTGTTGTTGGAACCAGACTCAGGCAAAAAGTCTTGAAGTTTCAACATTGTGAGCGAGCGCATCACGACAATCCGCATCGAGACTAAATTTGCCAACATAAGCTTTATATGCGCGCATGACCTAACAGAGGAGAAAAATGAAGGCACCAAAGACATATTTTTGCCATATTTACGCCAAAGTAAGAAGAGAAGACTCTTTGGTAGCACATTGGGAGATATAGTCTGCACGACACCACCTTCGGCAATGGATTTAGTCTGATCGATTTCGGTGTGGGGCAAGACGTTTTGGAAGCTAGTAATCAGTTCAAAATCTTCTGATCAATCAGCTGTTAACCAGATTTACAAGATTGCGGTTGACGCACGACACTTCTCCAGTATACAGGATACAGGAGTCCGAACTATCCCAGGGGCTAACCTTGCATCTTATCACTACCTCGTTGTAGTCAAGGTACGGCAACGGATATCCCTATCCAAGCCAAAACAAGAAAGAACTGTGAGAAGATTCGACATTAAACGGTTATAATCGCAAGAGATTGACATGTCCTTTTGTGTGCGAGTCTGCAACTACCTCTTAAGATGTCTTATGCTGCCTGCATTAAGCATTCAAAACCAGTGGCAACATTGTCTTGCAACCATCAGGGATGCCGCTTCTAAGTGCTAGGTTAAAAAACGACTACCACAGTAAAACCCCTGGTTTGACAACTAGTGCCGGCAAGCTCACGAAACAGGCATATAAAAAGGCTCTGCAGAAGAGAGAAGAACACCGGCTTCTTCAAAGAAAAAAAGGGAGATTGAGAAGCGCGTGACCGAGGAGATAAAGAGATGTGTTAATTTTTTCCAAAAGGTAAAAAAGCCTCCCAAAGATACCAGCTACGAACAGAAGCCTGTAAAGACGATCAGGAGAAAATCGTAGTAAAACCGAAGTCTATGCTGAGAATATGGAAAGACCACTTCTACAAATTATTTAAAGGCAATGACGAATCGGTGATGCAGAACCTACCCGACCTCGAAGAAGTGAAGATAGCTATATCGAATCAGAAGTCCAACAAAGTTGATGGAGCTGACTGCATATCTTCAGAATGATTTAAAGTAGCAGTCGATGATCTGGTTAAGAGAAGATACCAACTCATCTGCAAAATATGATCGGAAGAAAGCATGCCCTATGAGCAGAATCTCTTAGTAGATAATTTACCAAATACTAAAGAAGAGAAACCCTCTGAACTGCACCAACTACATTCGCATCAGTCTTCTGAACATCGCGTATAAGATCCTACATGCCGTATTATGGGAATTTCTCAAGCCGTTTGTCAACAACCTCATAAGTCCACATCAGTGTGGCTTTAGACCAAAAAAGTCAACCATTGACCAAAAACTCACATTACGACATATCTTGGAAAAAGTCCAAGAACTTCACATCGATACCCATCATTATCGGTTTCAAGGCCGCGTATGACAGTTTCTAGAGGGAAGGGCTTTATAGAGCAATATCTTGTTTATGCATTATGCATAAAAAAAGATTGTCATTCCTTGAATTTGAATTTCAAAGTGGACTTACGCAAGGTTGCATTCTCTCACCAAAACTGTTTCTACTGGTGATAAGTGACGTACTGCAATCAAGTTTGTTGAATGGAAATTGGGAAAATCAATGGGCTCTGCAACCATCATTGACCATGGATCTTTATTAAATGACAAGTAGGGTGAAGAGAAATTGTAAGGCTTAAGATCCACTGGGCAAAAACTAAAATAATGAGTCTTCAAACTTCCTTATCAATCTAAATCAATACTTTTTGACAACCTATAGAGATGGTAAAAGATTTCCAATATCTAGACAGTTTTATCTCTGCGGGTGGCTTAACTAGATTTAGACGTAAATAGCCTTATCAACAAAAAACAAAGGCAACATTTGGGATGCTGTCCAAATGATGGAGAAACAACTCTTTTAGTTTAAAATTCAAGCTGCGAATGTTCCGCTCATATGTCGAATACGTTCTGTTTTATGGATGCAGCACTTAGAAAGTTACAGAAACTGTAGCAAGAAAGTTGCAAACCATTCGTTAATAGATGTCTTCGCAACATCTTGAGGATTTTCTCGACTAAGTGTCGCGTCGTATCTCCAATGCTTAGCTTCATGCTAGAACGGGTCAGTAACATAAGACCATATTATAAAAGACAAACATGGCAGTGGATTGAAAATACTGTTTGAAAAGGCGATATGTGCATTGAGGGACAATCGATGAAGTACAAGTATATCTCCAGAAATCGTACATAATGGTGTGTATATGTCCCACAGGGAACTTCACGAGCTTAAAAGCCCCAAGGAAATAAGTAAGTAAGTTGTAGGGTGTATTGTTCCACTTTTCTTACCCAATGTTAAAAGATAATAAGTTAAAAAATGGCAGTTGGAGTATTGAGAAAACCCTTTATTTTATTTATCCCGTGTTGTTTTCTCAAAAACCGTCAAAACTATAACTTTGGGTGACTGAAGTTTCTCTTATAATTTATGATATTTTTCAAGAATATGAATACAATTATTCCAGATTTGTTAAAAAAAATATATGGAATGGAGTTTACTCGTATTCAGCAATTCCGATGCGGCCCTGAACGCACCGAAAAATACGAACAGACGAACGCAAATTTACCTAAGTAAACTTTTGAGGACTACGAAAAAAAAATCCTACATTTTGGATTCTGCAACTACACTCTGATAGGTATAAAGTGTGGCATCAAATAGCACTGATGCTGGAGTTGTCGCCGGTCTACCTCAAGCTGGTAAAAGAGAAGACCAAGTTTGAACAATAGGTTTGTGAAACTTATCCCCAGTATTCGAATCCGAATCTGAAACTGAATCCAAATCCAAATCCAAATACAAATCCAGATTCGGAGCTTTAAGGCGCAAAGATGAAGGTATTCGTGTGTAACTAGGTAATATTCCATTTATAATACGTTCAACTCTCTTTCACCCCGCTCCAAAAATAGAAAAACACGTTCCGATTAACTTCATTTATTATGCTGTGGGAATAATCAGTGTGCGGAAAATTTCAACTAAAATGATATCGATTCACCTTAAATTTTCAGGAACAAATTTGTTTGTGCTATTGAGAACCATTTTGGGGTTGACAAAGATGACGACCGACGACGATGATGAAACCAAAGAGTGATATAGAGGGGGAAGAGAGGGGGGCTTAATGCAGACGTGGATTAGAAGAAATATTCTGAAAGCAATAAAATGCTCAAAGGCATTTGAATCGCATTTCACTACCATGGGTTTTTTGATAGCTTTAGTTTGCTAGTCACGTCTGGGTGTCTGTCAAAACAGTTCAAAATAATATTATTTTTTTTTAGGGTAGATAGGTAGGTACCTATAGAACGCTTTATGAGGAATATCAAAAAAAGGGAATTTTGCTATGATGTGACAGTTTGTGGTGCAAAATTATAGAAAAGTTGGGGTGATTGTTGCAGTAAAAGTTGACAGATAGTTTCTTTTTTTTTGAAGTTTGTTTTTGTTTTCATTTGCATTGAAAACTGCTGCAAGTGGTGATATTATAAGGAAGGTAGGTTAGGTACCCAAATATAGATGTTAAACAGAAGGAGTAGGGGGGAAAATATCGATGCGGCAATGTCAAACGTTTAAGACTAAAGCCGAATCAAAATTCGTAAAAAATAAACTGAAATATTTTAAAGGATTTAGTGAAAAAAACACCCTTTTGCAAACAGTCTTGCTTGCAAAAAAAAACTGTGTTTAATGATGATGTGATTAATTTTTTAAGGAGGAATGTTTATCGCTGCTTAACGGACTCAAAAACGAACGCGGCTATGTTCCTTGCGTTCCTTGAACGTACGGGTGTTGGCTGATTGTTTACTGAACCGGTCATTTCAAATTTGGCCACCAAACGTTGAAGAGTCGACTGTTAAGGGACACCACGTCTAGGGTAAAATGGGCGCAGTGCGCGGAACGTTTGCGTTAAAGAACACACATTTTGATAAAAAAAAGTTTTATCATTTGAACGTGCTGTTCAATCGTGTAACTTGCAATGATGATTTGCCATAAACAACTGAATAATAAACAAAAAATTTGATAGATATCACCAAAACAAAATGTCAGCCACGGGGCGCCAAAATTTACCAGCGCCAATCGAAAAACCCTTTATGATAAAATATAAAGAGAGACTTGTTTGTTTGCCCTGGTTTTTAGTAAATGTTATCAAAACAGACAAACAAACAAAAATATAATTTCCTGAAAAATAAAAAATATCCGATGGTCTAAAATTTCGCTGACACTGAGGCATAATTGAGGCGTTTGCCGTTAATGTGCCGAATTATTGAATTGTTGCTGGCTTATCGACGAACATCTTTTCTTTCAAACAACCCTAAAGAAAGACGTCAAACGGTATCAAATCACATGCTCTTGGCGGCCAATTGAAATCTCCTCCACGTGAGATGACACGGCCATTGAATTTGACGCCCAAAAGAGCCATTGTTTCGTAAGCAGTGAGGCAAGTGGCACCGTCCTGTTGGAACTACAAATCGTCAACATCCATATCTTTTAATTAGGGCCATAAAAAGTCCATTATCATCCCACGATAATGCCGATGCTCATAAACCACACCAAACAGTCACTCTTTATGGGTGCATTGGTTTTTCGACAGTCACTCTTGGATTATCATTCGCCCAAATGGTTATTGAGGAATCCGCTGAGGTGAAAATGTTTTGGAAAAAATCACAAAGTGCACCTTATTCATTTTAATTTGAACGCCCATTTTCATAATAAGCTTGAATAACTTTAACACGTTGCTCGATGGTGTAAATGTCCATGGTTCAAATTGAGTTAGGCTTAAATTGAGAAATGTCAAATATAATGCAAAAAAAAATTTGACGTTTAGGTGTGGTTCACATTCAACATTGACTTAAATTTTACCACCCTTTATTAAGGGACAATTTTAGCTGTCATAGGTTTTCATAATTGAACATTTTGTTTTGAGATTTTAAAGCGAGTAAGAAAGTCAAATTTTGTTATGTTTGTTGTCAAAATGAAGCTAATGAGTTGTAATTCTTTCTACTAAAAAAATACATTATTTAAATTTTGAATGAATCGTTCCACTAAAAGCTTTTCATTTTATTTACACCACATGTTGGTTTTCCTTTCAATGATCAACTCTAACCTCAAATGCTTGATTCGAATCAATATTTATTCAATCTCAAACAAAATTCTAATGATTGATTTCAATGAATAAAACCAATGGTAGTCCGTAATTTTCAAAACGATTATCAATAACGTGATCGTCAATCATTTGCTTCACATAACTTTATCACTATCGTCTCGTCAATCGTTTTCAGATACTGTAACAGAAATGTCAAAATTTTATTGACAGATTTCTTTCAGAAAAAATTAACGAACGTTTTCATTCAGATATAAACCAATGAAAGCTATAACTTATAAAAAGCTTTATTTAATGGAACTTTTTTGATATTTATCCCGACTACAGAATTCGATGAATGAGAGTAGGTAAAGGGGGCCTTGAAGCCGGGAACCAATTTTTTGAGTGTGCGTGGGTATAAAAAAAAAGAAGGAAAAGATAGATAAAGAAAATGTTTTTATTGATGTGTGAGATGGTATGTAGATTGTAGGGGTATGATGTATTGTGACGAGGAGGTGGCGCGGCGGCGCGGCAGTGTGGTGATATGGTGATCTGTTGAAGTGAATATGCATTTGGTTAATTTGTTGGTTTGTTTAGGATGTTATGAGGAGCGATCGTTTGTGTGAGGATGAGTGAGGGTAGATTTATGGATGGGTTGGTGACCATGATGATGATGATTTATTTATAGATATGAGAATGAGATGGAATTGTATTTTTGTTATAATGTGAAATGGAAATGGGTATTGAGAAAAAAAAAAAATGTTGAAAACTTTGAAAGGCTGTAACTTTTGAAGGAGGCGTTTTTTCGCAAAAATAGCCTTATTTTTCATCACCGTATATATATATGTATTTATATATCTATCTATCTATCTATCTATCTATGTATGAATATATCTTTTAAAAAGATAAAAGAACAAAATCTGAAATATTGTATTTATGAAAAAAAAAAATAAATAAATAAAGTAAAGCATAAAAAAAAACATCAATTTGAAATTTACTTGTTATTTATTTTAGATATGTTTATCCAAGAATTATGTTCAGGAGGGAAACCCAACCATTTTACAAATATTTTATCTTTTTTCCTTTGTAATACTTTTTCTATAAGAAATGTGTCTGGATATTTGGTTTTTTGTAGCTCTAATTCATAGAATCCACCTTTAATAGGATGACCTTGATAGTCTTCTAGCAGATATGTTATAGGATTACTTCGTTGAATTTTTGTAATTTTAAAAATTTCAGTTGTCCAGTTTGGCGTGTATCCTTTTTCAAATACATGTTTGTATTTACTGATTCTCACTGAATCTCCAACTTTGAATTTAGGAGTTAAACGAATTTTAATATATTGATATACAGAAGAGAGTAGATGTTTTTCGTTTGCAGTATTTACTTCGGAAGGTTTCATTTTTATAGTTCGATGTTTTGAATTGTTATAAGTTTTAGTTAGTGTTGACAGCATATCGGTCCATTTGTACGATCCGTTTATACTGAATTCTTTCCACATAAGGTTTTTCAGTGTTCGATTAAATCGTTCTACAATTGATGCCTTCAATTGAGTAAATGTCGAATAATGATTAATTTTATATTTTCGCATTAAATTTCGAAAAGATTTGTTGAAAAATTCTTTGCCGTCATCTGTCTGAAGATTCTTCGGAATGCGACCTTTATTGAATATGTTTTACATTGCTGATGTTACTTCTGTTGCTGTTTTATTTTTTATCGGATAAGCCCATGCAAATTTTGAGAATGTGTCAATAACTGTAAGCAGATATCGATAATTATTGTTCTGATCCGAATAGGGACCCATTTCGACAAGGTCAGCTTGCCATAAATCATCAATACCCTTGATGGTAACTCGTCTTTTAGGGAAACTCTTACGTGAAGCTTTATGTAGCTCCTCAGCAACATCTCTTTTACTCATATTAATATCAAATGATAAAGAAAAGAATGTGTTTGGTGTTTATGTATAACAAGAATAACTTTATTTTTTTTTTTTTTTTTAAGGAAAGTGTGTACATTTATGTTTATATTATTATTTAAGTCTCTTATAAAGTAACAATAATTTGTTTGCTCTTATTAATTTACGTTCAAGATAAAAGCATGCGCATGTATCTGGTCCACAGGTGCAAGTATCTGTTGACCATGAACAATTCGTATAATGACATCCATATTTAGAGTTAACTTGTGAGACATTTACGTATTGTTTAATATAATTTATAAGATTTATAAGCTCCGTATAGTGCTCTTCAAGAATTATTTCTTTATGTTCATTAAGAACTTTTGAAATATCTTCGATTATGAATCTAAAATTTATGTTGGACATGATAGACACTATTGTGAGAATGGTTCTCAATCGACTGAATGAAATTTAAGAAAAAATAATATAAATAAGTTAAAGGAATATACATACATAACATATATATATATATATATTATATATATAATACTTTATTCAAATAATAATTTATTCAAAAGGTAAACATTTTGAAGAGCACAATTTACTTCGTGATTTTCGCATTTAATTTGACAAGTATAGTATTGTCTGAGTTGTTTCAAGTTAGGGCAACTATAAATATCTTCAATATTGATGATTTCAACATTTTGATTATCAAGTATTTGTCTAAGCCAATTAGCTTTTTGTATTCCCTTAACGTAAACTTTTCCACCTTGAACCCTGTTGAAAAGAAATTTTTTAACCTCAGAGAAATGAGTAAATCCGCCATCCCATGTCAATCCATGAAAGTTCCTTAATAACCAATGAGCTTGTCTTCGTAGTGAAAAAGACATTTTATTTTTACGAAATGGTGGAGTGACGACGAAATGATGATGGTGTCCATTATCATAAATTGCAATTTCTTTTAAAATGAAATTTTGACTTAAATTTCCAAATCCTTGAAAATCAATTATAAAATATGAATCCATGATAATTGTTTGCCTATCTCTGTCAAGTTTGATTTGTAAACTAATTCTTGAATAGCATTCAGTTTGTTTATGTAAGTTTTTGAACTTCTCCACTCATAGGATTATACTCAATTATTCGATCGTGTAGAATCAGACAATATAGACTTGTTAAAGGTGGAATTGTAGCGGATGTTTTTAGTTCAATTTTAATATCTATAGGTCCTGATTTAATCACTTCATTTTGACGTGAGCAATCAATTACCATTATAGGAGCAATATTTTTAAAATCTTGTCGTGATAGGAGCGGCTGAGCTTGTTTACCATAGTATGATTCTTGAAATTTACAATACATTTCATAGACGACAGCATATCGACCTTGTTCGTATTTAAGATTTAAATCTTCACGAGGATAAGATTCGGAGTTTAAATGGATCCTTACATTCGTTACATCACAATGATCAAATTTACTCGCATCTTTATTACGCCGATTTTTTCTATCGGTTTGTAGAGCAAGAATCACATATCTTGGTTTTTCAAGTTGGGTAGAAGTTTTTACTGTCCATACAAGATCAGTGGTTGCTGGTAATGTTGGATATTCATAGAGATCCCAATTTCTAAAGTACATTTGAATAGGTTTTGATTGGATTTGTTTCAGTAGTGAAAGTTTATCTGAATCGGCCAATGTAATGTGCGGAATTTTAAGAATTGACAATTGTAATTCTTCGTTTTCTTTTGAATTAGATAAATAAATATTCTCATTGGTCCGAGATCGAATCAGAATTAGTTCATGCTTTGCGTTTGTTATGATTTTTTTATAGTCTTCAGCGAAACCCATTAGTGATTTCAAAGGTACACAAAAATTGAAAATACCCGAGGTTGGGGTGTCAATATTTCCTATCCACGAAGCGTTTTCTAATCGTTTACTTTCATTAGTGGTTAAAGATATATAATTTTTCAATGTTGATGTGATGCCAACGTTTTTATTGTTTTCAATTTCTATTCCGTTGAGTTCATAATGTATTTCTTCAAATAAATATGCCATGGCATTGTTTGTCAATGAAGTTGTAGTAGATAATGTCATGTCAGGTTTCTTGAGTTCACCTTCAATGTAGATATAACTTTCGCTAGGCAGTATACACAAATCTTGGTTCTGTATTGCAATGTGTATTTCATCACTCGGATTAAATGACTGAACAAATGGCGAATAAGTATGGTACTCTAATTTTGTTATACTATTGTCATGGACAGGTCCATGAGAAATATTTAATATATCGTTCATTTTTTTTTTTTTTTTTTTTTTTTTTTAATTTATTTATTTTAATATAAAACCTAGGCTTTGAAGAAAAGTTTTATTTGCAGTTGTTAAAGGTGGTCTTATTGGTTTTGTTGTCGAATCAGTACTAACTGGGAAGTAATTTTTGATGTATGTATGTCTTATAATAATCATTATTATATATCAACATTATAATTATCTTGGAATCAGGTGCAGACGCACTGTTATACGTTCTCCTCTAAAATTAATTATGTCTCCGTCTTGGTCTACAAGTTTTAATGTGAGAGAACTTATTCGTTTGACATTCACTGGTAAATAGATCACATTTTTTGGAACTTCTATTATCTTATACCCTGATCCTGTTTCAGGAGAAAATTCATGAATACACTGAAAAAAAAATCGTTTATAATATCAATAAACAGCGTTTATTGACTGGTTTTTCATTGGCTCAATACATTTTTTCTTGATATTACAAAAAATTTTGGATTATAAAATTTGTCTTCAATAAACGATTTATTGGCTGAAGTAATCGCCGTTTATTGAAAATTGAAATTTTAAAATCAATTAACTTTTGCTTATATTAATAAAAGTTTTTATTGTCCCAGTAAACTCATACATTGGCCCAAGCAATTTGTTTATAAAAAGACATTTTTCACTTTGATAAATGCGTTTATTGGCTCAATAACCTATTTATTAAAGGTCAATAAACTTTTTTATTAATATTATTTGTTTTTTATATTGTCACAATAAACTCATACATTGCGCCAAGGAACCGTTTGTTGGGACAATAATTTTTACTTTTTTGACATTGATAAACGCGTTTATTGGCGCAATAAACAAAATTATTAATTTTCAATAAACTTTTTTATTGACATAAACAATTTTTTAACTGTCGCAATAAACTCATAAATTGCCATAACGAACCATTTTATTGCGAAAATAATTTTGAATATCTTTACATTTACAAATGCGTTAATTGGCGCAATAAACCATTAATTGAAGT
Organism: Eupeodes luniger; assembly: GCA_951509635.1. Classification (NCBI taxonomy): domain Eukaryota; kingdom Metazoa; phylum Arthropoda; class Insecta; order Diptera; family Syrphidae; genus Eupeodes; species Eupeodes luniger. Next base: position 102,440,222 of record OX608073.1, on the reverse strand, counting down.
TCAATATACTTTTTCATTGATATTAAAATTTGTTTGTATAATAAATAAATAAATAAATAAAGTTATTAAATTTCAATAAACTTTTTTACTGACATAAACAAATTTTAATTGTCGCAATAAACGTCGCACACGTCCATTGTTAGAAATTTCTTGTAAAAAAAAACATCATCTAATATTTACCAACTATAGGTACCTCCATAACAGGCACCATATTTGGTAGAACACATTTTTTTTGTCCGGTGTCTCCTACGTCCATTTTTGATTGACTTAAACGCATATTTATTATTATTATTTATTTATTAAACGTGACTCATAGGTACCTGCAAGATTTTAAATCAAGTTGTATGTATGTGAAGTCGAATTCTGATCATGTATACCTTTATGCATGTAGAAGACACAGGGCAAACAAAATTTAGTTTATCAATTATGAAAATGGGCAATGGAAGAATTTATTCGGACTTTCCACCATAGAAAAAACTTGAGTTGCACAAAAGCAAACAATAAATGCAAAAAAAAACAATAGTTTGATAGCTTTAGTTCAAGGAAAAGCAAACATTGTCGTACCTTCCGTGTTTGTTTTGCATAGTTTTCTCTGAATTTAGAAAAACTCTGTAATATCTGTTTAATCTCGTATGCTTTTATGGATTGAAATCGGTTAAAAACTATGACGAGATCTCGTCTCACTCTCGTTTCAGTAATCGGAATGATCATTGATGCATTACATGAAAATAATGTGATCCTTATAAAAATCTGGATCTCTTGTCGTGCATTAAATGTTTTTTTTTTATGATCTATGTAAGTTTATGCATAATTTCTTATAATATTACACGACAAACGTAAAAGAAAAATATTAATCAAAACAAAGCTCTATCACTCACTTTATTTGTTAATTTCTGGTTACCATATTTTCTTAAAATCATTGTTCTGTTCTGTAAATTACTAGGCAAAATATTTCATCTTGCCTCGCTCTCTAATCGTCTCGTTTCCGTGTCGCATTGTGAAAGAGCCTTTGTTTGCATGAGCGTGCATGACCACGCATGAGCACAAAGCACCATTTTCAAGTGATAAACACAAACCCATAAGGAAAAGACAAGCCAACAGTGTTACCGCAGGTTTATTTTTAAAAGAATCGCAAATGCTAAAAAAAGGATAATTGAAAAGAAAACTTGGATAGTTTAATAACAGTCATATTATTAACTTGTTTTAAAACAAGATCTAAGGCAAAACTAGTTTAGTAAAAGTTTCAAGTTGCAGGCTTTGAAAAAAATCTGTATTAGGTACTCATGAAAGTTTTGAAATTTTAAACCCGAAATATTGAACAAGGGATATCAAAACTTCAATACCGATTTTTTCAAAACTTGGACCACGGAGACCTCTATGGAACTAGTTTTGCCGTAAGACTTGGTTTGAATCAACTCAATAATATGACTTTCATTTACGTGAATTAAATGTGTTTTATTTTTTGTTAAGTTTGGTGTTATCATGAAGTGAGTTTTATAGACTAATTTTTTTTAATGAACTTATTTTTTCCGCCTGTAGCAATCATCTAAATATAAACCTGCGGCAACACTGGAACCGAATGTAAATGTAAGCAATTTGCTTTTCTAGCAAATATAAATTACAGTTTTCAGATAAAATTTAGTACAGCAGGTACCTTTTTTAAAAGTTTTAAATAATATAATTTATTGGCCCAAAAAAACAGTTTATTGGCACAATAAATAGTTAATCCTGCCAATAAAGGTTTTTATATTCAAAGAAATACCTTTTATTTTCCCAACAAAGTGTTTTTTGCCCCAATAATCTCGTTATTGTTCCAATAAAATCAGTTTTGTCTCAATAAACTATTTCTTGGTCCAATAAACCATATATGTATATAAAGCCCCATAAATTTCTCCCTGTGCCATAGCGTTAGACGTTAAAAGAATTTAATTCCTCATTCTGTGTTCTGCCATCTTCGAGAGCTGAGCTCCTTAATCAGTCGTGTCAGTGCGTGTTTAATTAAATTTAAAAAAAATAGTAAATTTATTGTGTGCTGGACTCCTGAAAAAACGTATGCAGGTGAGTGCAAAATATATATTTTACGTAAAGGTGTCTTAAAAGCCATATATTTTTGTCAAAATTTCTCGTGGTACCTACCAGTCAAGTGTGATTTTTTTTTTTGTGGCGTCACATAACACAATTCCACCAAAAGGCAGGTGAGTGCAAAAAAGTATATTCAGCCCTATCACGAATTCCATCGTAATCGGAATCTTGTTACGAATACCAAAAAACGATCCACAAACTCCATCGTTATACAAAACTTTTAATGAATCCCGAAAAAAAAAACTATCACCGAATCTGTTATTAGTGGCAATTTGTATGGGATTTTCTACTACGATGGATTCTATGATCCATTTTTTAGGGATTCGTAACAAGATTCCGATTACGATGGAATTCGTGATAGGGCTGATTGCACATTAAGGTAAAAAACAAGTTATCATTTTTAAAAGCCATATATTTTTGTCAAAATTTCTCGTGGTACCTACCAGTCACGTGTGAATTTTGTTTTTGTGGCCTCATATAACACGATTCCACCAAAAAACATATAAAATTTCTTTATGTACAGCATTTTGTGTTCCTAGGTAGGTACAATTTTAAGATCTTAATTTAGATGATCCCAATATAAGAGGAATTGAACAATATTCTAAACAGAAATTCAAAAAAACATATCTATCATTGAGCTGAGCGCCATCAGTCGTTTATAAAAATAAAAATATATTTTGAAAAACTTATAGTTTACAGTTTTCAGATAAAATTTAGTACAGTACGTACCTTTTTTAATAGTTTTAAATAATATAATTTATTGGCCCAAAAATAAATAGTTAATCCTGCCAATAAAGGTTTTTATATTCAAAGAAAAAGAAGTACCTTTTATTTTCCCAACAAAGTGTTTTTTGCCCCAATAATCTCGTTATTGTTCCAATAAAATCTGTTTTGTCTCAATAAACTATTTCTTGGTCCAATAATTTGTATGGGATCTTCTACTACAATGGATTCTTTGATCCATTTTTTAAGGATTCGTAACAAGATTCCGATTGCGATGGAATTCGTGATAGGGCTGTTTGCACATAAAGGTAAAAAACAAGTTATCATTTGACCACGTTTTGTGTTTTAAAAGCCTTATATTTTTGTCAAAATTTCTCGTGGTACCTACATCTAAAAATTAATTGGAACAAGAAGTTTTTTTTATTCATTTTGGGATTTCGTGGCCATTCCAAAAGTGTTTGTCGAAAATAACATTTTAACATTGTACCCTCTTCAAAATTTTTCCAAAATATTCAGCTTGCTCCAATTAATATCTATTTTTAAAATTTTTATTTTCAACGACTTTTACACTTTACAGGAATTTTACCGAACAAGCAATCGTGGTAAAATTTACAATAAATATTGTAATTTAAAATTCACGTTCTAGGCGATAAACGAGCCTCAAAGTATCAGAAAATCTATCAAGACGTGTGGGAAAAGGGGAGTTCGAGAAGAGATTCCAGAGTTAAGTAAGTTTAAAACAATTATGAAAATTCAAGTCATTTTTTTCTTATTTACGAGTTTTTCATTCATAAAAAAAAATACCAGATTTGACGCATATGTGGTTGTATATAGTTACTGTACTAACTAACTAATAATGATATGATAACTAATAATGATATTAAAAATTTTTAAAGGTGGACATGGACTTTGGCTATTTGCACAAAAACTGCTCTTCACTTTTAGACACTTGGGAAGAACTTCATGAAAAAATAGTAGACTCTCTGTGCAACGAAGACCACATCAAAGAAAAATCCATAAACCAGACTCTCATAAAAATGAGATCGATGAATCAATCCGAAAGTAAGTTACAATATTTGCTCAAAATAAAACTTTATTTCCTTAAGAAAATAATTATTTGTTTTATAACAATAACCATATCGTTTATCTATTAACAAACTCAGATGTTTTGCATAAGATAAATTAAAACACTAATGCTTGTAGATTGATTTAAACAAAATTAGTACAGGAGGGTATAAAACGGTCTAGAACACCCATTAACGTTGGAAGGTCAATATTATAAACAAAACTTAAAATATTAAAACAAATTGTGGAAAAAAAGCACCACTAAATATACGATCAAGGAGTTCTTTCTTTATATTGTGAGGATGATTCAGGTGATTGAAGACAATATCGCATTTTTGGACCAGGGCCAGTGGTCGGAAAGTGTTCAGCCCTTCATATTTGTCATTGAGGAAGAGGTACTGCATTTTCAAGAAATACATGTGCTTTTGACGGTGTTGAAATTCCGTTCGTATCTTTTGTAGGAGTTGTAGGTATTTGTCTTAAGATATTTGTTTATTTGACTTAAGGTTTCTCACTGCATCTTATAGTTTTTGGAACTAGTTGAATCCCTATAATTGGGGAAGATGTAATACATTTTCAAGAAATGTATGTGTTTTTTGATGGTGTTAAATTCTGTTCTGTATGTATTTGAAAATTGATAATTTTAACTCGTTGTTGTGTACCTACTATAAAAACATCTATTATAAACACAACAACTTTTAAAGTTATCGAGATATCAACGGACGGATATCTAGGTATTATTATGTCTCAATAAACTGGCGTTAAAGTTCTCATTTTAGTATTTGACTTGAAATTGATCAAAGATTCAAGCATTAAATATTGAAAAAAAGCTAGAGAGTAACGAATATCTCTGGTACATTACTTGTCAAATCACTCTTTTTTATACATGGTTTAGTTAGTTTTGATACGATATAACTTTAAGCAAATATCTTTCTAACACAGTGGAAGTATAATTTAACATTTTCTTCATTTTGTCTTTTACAGATTGTCGAGATGCTACAATTATGTGGTCACTTCATGGGTACTATATTCCGAGCCAGAAATGTGTGCGAAAAGACAGATTTGGAAAGAAAAGCACCACTAAGTATACGATCAAGGACTCACAGGAATCATTTCTTTACATTGGGCGAAATACACAGGTGGTTGAAGAACATATCGGATTTTTGAACCAGAGATCAGAAAGTGTTCAGCCCTTCATATATGTCCTTGGAGAAGATGTATTGAACTTTCAAGAGATATACGTCTACTTTGACGGTGTTAAATTTCCAATGGTATCATTTTCTAGAGCAGTAGACATTTGCTTCAAAATATTTTTTTTATTCAATTTAAAGTTTCCTACTGCATCCTCTAATTTTTGGAATTTTATTGAATCCTTGTATTTTAGAAATAAGAAAAATCAATGTTCAAAAACTCATATATTGCTTAACGCAATAAAACCAATAAATGTATGTGACTAAAAATTTGTATTTTACTTTCATATTTTCAGAAAAGAAAACGTATTGGACGTTGCTATAAGAAATTCACTTGGATATATTTCAGAAAACGTATTAGACTTTTCTCGAAAAATTAATTGGCTGTATAATAAAAAACCTATTGGACGTTGCTATATATGGCCGTATACAAGAAAACGTATTGGACGTTTCTATAGCAAAGGAAAGCAATTTTGCAAATTTAAGAAATTATTTAATTGGCTCAACAAATAATTTTGCTTGAGTCAAACAAATAATTTCTTGGCTCAAGAAACAAATATATCCAAATCAATAAACTATTTAATTGGCTCAACAAATAGTTTTGCTTGAGTCAAACAAATAATTTATTGACTCAAGAAACAAATATTTCCAAATCAATAAACTATTTATTTGGCTCAACAAATAATTTTGCTTGAGTCAAACAAATAATTTATTGGCTCAAACAACAAATATTTCCAAATCAATAAACTATTTAATTGGCTCAACAAATAATTTTGCTTGAGTCAAACAAATAATTTATTGGCTCAAAAAACAAATATTTCCAAATCATTAAACTACTTTATTGGCTCAGCAAACAGGTTTATTGGCTCAACAAACAAGGTTGCTTGAGTCACTGAAATATTTAATTGGCCCAACAAACAAAGGTAAATACATTTATAAACTGGATCAATAAACTTTTGTTTGAGCCAATCTGCGTTTATTGAGCCAATAGACAGCCTTTCTTGGCCCAATAAACCTGTTTGTTGGACAAATATTGATTAACTTTTTTATTGGCCCAATACATTTTTTTATTGTATTTACGTACCTTTTTGGTTCAGTGTAGTGTGTACAGGTGCATTATTTAAATATGACCCATTTATTATATTACACTCAATTCTTATGACGTTAACCTTATTTATATCCACAGGTAAATCAGAGGTATGTTTCTTACCGGGAGAAAGAACCGTTTTGCTGAAGCCCAGCAATTCTCCTATACTTCTCTCCCTATTGAAAAATATGTGTTCGGAGGATTCGATAGTTGTTAGCAAAGTATTAAAGTTAGGTTCAATTTTACACGTAGTTGTTGAATTTAATGATAACAATACTTCAGCTACATAGTTGGCAATGTCTTCGATTTCGTACGATCCAACAGGAATTTCAATTTCATGCTCCCCTATATGGAACATGTTGTTACGTTCATCAACATTCGGTATAGAATTGTAGGTTTGAAAATCTATCAATCCGCAAACATAATCCTTGTTAACATCGAGAGGTGGAAAATATTCTGCCGATAAAAGGGATGTTCTACCTGTTAAAGTAAGTGTCATTGCCATGATGATAGAAAACAGACTAATCGATTTGTTTAATATTTTTTTTATTTATTAGAAATTAGAATTGTAAAAGAAAACTTAAACATAAGTGTCCACAGTTAAATGAACCATAATTTTGATACCGAGTGTAATTGAAACGAATTTGTCTGCCTAAATAGTTAATTAATTCTCTGGGAGGTTGCAAATTGCCAAAACTATCAAAATATTCAACATGTTTTCCTTTTTTGTAATACGCTACCCAATGAGTCCCATTTCCATTTTCTGAATCTAGATTTACAATCCCACACTCATTTTTAAAAGGTTTTGTCTTTGGTAAATTATCTCGCATGAAGACTCCTCGAAAATGAGGTATATATTTGTTTGCAAAATTTTGTATGTCAATTTCATTCAATGCACTATTGGGTAGCGTTCCTAGAAGTTTTTTGTTTGTGGATTTAAATACAATCCAAGACCTTTTCTATACGGTTTCAGATGCAGTCCATGACCAAGAGCAATTGATTCCATTTTGAGATTATGTCGTTTTTTCTCATCGATGTCCTTTCTAGCGTTGCTTACATCATTGACAGCTTTGATAACCCCAGCAGCACCTCCCGTCAAAGCACCTAGAGCAGAGAGTCCGGCAAATAATGGCACAAGAAATGGAATAGCCTCGCCAATTTTTGGTACTGGAATAACTCTGGGAGTTTTTATATTTCCTTTGTTCTCTTTAACGGTTTTCATTGCAGACTTTAAGGCTATTTTACTCGCCTTTTCTAGATTGAAAGGTTTCTTTCGTTTCAGGTGAGTTCCAATAAGTTTCCTTAATTTATTTAATGTAATGTGTTTTATTTTACTAGCTGTTGTTTTTTGCTTTGTCATTTTATTCTCCCTCTTATAAGTGCTTAATTTAGAAGCTGAACAACCCATTCCAAATTTTACTTTTGCTTTCATAAGATTAGTAACTAGGAGTGCATTCGCTCGTTCAGATAAGGTAGTGTCCCTGGATTTGACACGTTGCCAAGCTTTTTCAGTTAAAATTCTATCAGCTATGTGACGATCGGATGTATTTTTATGTTTGGAATATGAAATGTCATGCTCTTTACACGCCTGATCTAGAAAATTAATCCCTGAATCTCCTCGAACTAATCGTTCTTGGAGTCTTGTTCCAGGTCCACAATACTGATAACCGGGCAAGTGTAATTCAAACGGAAGTTTATTTATTAGAGAATTAACTAAACCTTCACCTCTCGCGACTTTTTGTTTACTAATCAATTTTTTCGAATAGTCAATCATTTTTATATGATCATCTTTATTGTGGAAAGGCAAAAAACGAAATGTTGTTCAAATTAATAAAAACTCCTGATATATAGTATTTTGTTTTAGTATATGTCATCATGCGGTTCGTAACACAACAATGCAAATTACCAGTGCGAAACCTAGAAGTTACGACGAATCTTAAAGTACATAAAAAACATGGTCAGCTTTTTCCAAATAGTATAAGAGGACTGATTACGGGGCCATCTAATTGTGGAAAAACAAATGCTATGTTGAGTTTACTACTACATCCAAATGGATTAAAGTTTGAAAACATATATATTTACTCAAAATCTTTACACCAAACAAAATATGAGTTCCTAAAACAAGTAATTAAACCTATAAAAAAAAATGGGTTTCTTTACATTTTCTAATAATAGTGACGTTATTCTACCGAAAGAGGCTAAACGGAATTCAGTATTTATTTTTGATGATATTGCTTGTGAAAAACAAGATACAATACGAAACTATTTTAGTATGGGTCGTCATTATCAATTAGATAGTTTCTACTTGTGTCAAACCTATACAAAAATACCAAAACACTTAATTCGGGACAATGCAAATTTTTTGATCATTTTCAAACAGGACGGTATGAATTTAAAACACATTTACAATGACCATGTTAATTCCGACATGACATTTAAAACATTTCAAAATGTATGTGCAGACTGTTGGAAAACCGATTATGGATTTTTTGTAATCGATAAAGAAAGTCCACTGAATAATGGTCGCTATAGAAAAGGTTTTGACTGTTTTCTCAAGTTATAAAAAGCAGGTACATTTGAATTCTAAAGCCAAGTCCAAGCCCAGTAATGGTTGATAAATACAGTTGCGAGCAGTATAGTGAAGAAGTACTTTCTGTTAATAACAGTTCGGTTCAGTTTTGAATGTTGGCTTTTTTTTTGCGGTTAAGACTAGTAATTTACAGTTCAGTTCGGTTTAATGCGGTTAAGACCAGTAACTTGCAGTTGAGTTCAGTTTTGATTTTCGGTTTTATGCGGTTCAGACCAGTAATTTGCAGTTCAGTTCGGTTTTGATTCTCGGTTTTGTACGGTAAAGACCAGTTATTTACAGTTCAGTGTAGCAGTTCTATCTGTACAAATCGCAGTTGCGTTTCTTCATTTAAGACCAGTTATCTTAATAATAAAATAAAATCTTAAACCCAATACATATTTTCGTTTGAATTTATGCACCATCATCGTCATATACAGGAAAAATAAAATTTCCAACAATATGATGAACGTAGATGTAAAATTAAAGAAAGAACTTATTAAAACAACGGATGACCTTCGAAGAAAATTCAAAACCTTGAAATATAATAGGGGAGCTTATGAATCTCAGTTAGAAGAAGCTTTTAAACCAATCACTGTTCCTCTTAATGAGCTGATTAAGCAATCATCAGCTAACGTTGAACGAAACAAGGAAAAAGAAGAAGAAGAAGTTAAGAACAATGACTATTACGAAACTCCTTTAAAGAAAACAAAAACGATGAAATACATTAATAATGAATTTGCAACTTTGAACAATTCAATTGATAATAATAACCTTATTAATAGTACGCCTAAGAGACCAAAAGAAGAAAAAGCAACAAAACAAATTAGGCGACGTCTTTTCGCAGAACATTTGTCAGCTGAACTGTTCGATAAAACACCTAAAAAGTATATAGATTTGTTCAAAAATAATTCAAATAGTATTGATAGAGCATACGGTATACATTCCAAAGAAGGAAAATTGTTTATCGGTGATGGAGAGTTCAGCATTCATGGACAAAATATAAACATAAAAAATAAAACCTTTAAGGGAACAAAAGGTCTTTATGAACTGATATTCAAGAAACGCCCACAGGAATCCTTTTACAATAATGAAGATTTGAAAAATTACGAAACGATTTTAAACGATACAAATGCATACAGGAAAGAATTTGATTCACAAAAACAAGTGAAAGGCAATCGAGGGTACAAATACACAAAAATTATACGACCAATGATAGAAAAGACTTCATTTTCACCTACGTATTCAAATACATTACCAGTAGGTAACGGATTGATGCAATTAACAAACAAGAAAAAAGATTATATATTTTGGGATAACCCAAATGAACTTGTAGATCGAATGAGACTTCTTCTTGGATCACATCAAGCTGGGCATAATAATCACTCTAACGAAATTATTTCTATTATTGAAGAGTTAAAAGAGGCTAACATTATCAAATAAATATCAAATGCCTATTGACAAATTCGGTCGTTTTTCACATAGAGCACCAATAAGGGGCCCACGTGGAGAGAGAGGCATACCGGGACCACCTGGTGATGGTTTTCTCAAAACTGAAAATGGTGACTTTAATATAAACTGGAAACAATTAAAAAACATAATCGAACCTCAAGAAGATAGTGATGCTGCTACTAAAAACTATGTTGACACAAAAGTGCAGCAAATTAAAACAATTTTTGAAAGTGAAATGGACAATTTCAAAACTAATAAATTTCTATATGAAACAATAGTTGAAGAAGAAGGAGAAAAATGAGGGAAAGAAACAAATAAATTATCAATTTTTTTTTTATTATTATTAAAAAACCTTATAAGTATGTATTATGTTTAAACAATTTTTTTTTTTTTGTCGTTTTTTTTTCCTTAACATTTTATTTTTATACAATAATTAAAAATCAATAAAGTTATAAAAATTATCAATTTTTTTTTTTTTTTATATTAATTGCAGTAGTAATAGTTCCTCCTTCTTAAATGGCAGTTTTCTCCCTTCTGTTAGGTGGTAGATTAGGCTGCACGTCAGGGTTCCGTTATCGAAGCCTTGTAACTCGTTTGGGACCCGTACATTTTTTGTGGTGTATTCTGGTGTTTTTGTTTCTTTCAACTGTCTCTTCCACTCTCCTTCCAAGAATTTTTCGGTTGCAATCATTGCGTTTGTTCCAGAGGTTCCTAGGCCGTCGTAATATTTTATGGTCTTGTTTGTATTGTTTACCACTATAAGCGACCAGTGCAGTCCCTTTATTTCTATTGGGATGTAAAGGAGTTTGAAATCGAACACATTGATTTGTCCTAACCATTTTGTCATCTCAACACTCTGTTCTCTTCTAAGGATTTTGTTTGCTATGAACTGTAGATTGAAAACAGAGTGTTCCGGTTGATCTTGCACCCGTTTTATGAATTGGTGTACCCGGTTTTCATTTAGGAAGTTTTTGTTTTCCTGTTTCAGTTTCAGCTGTTTAATGCTGCACAGTTCATTTTTCCTTTCGAACATTATTTTGAATTGAAAAATTTAAAATATAAAATTGAAAATTTAAAAATGTAAAATCACTTGTTGATTTTCTAACAACTTGTGGGATACTGAATTCAAAAACCTTAATCCAGTTTGTTTTTATACCATCAAAATATGATAAGAAATCTAGCTCAGTCTTATGTTAAAAGATCCATCTACTAAAAAAAAAAAGATGAGATATCTGCATTTTTTTTTTTTGTGGGGGGGGGGTTTTCTTTGAGAAAAATTTTGAATTGTCTTTTCAAGTGGATTGTGCATAGATCACAATTTGATTTTATTATTTAAGGACTGATTTTTGACAAAGTGTCAAGGTCTTTACACAAAAGTATCATATTATTGAACATAATATTCCATGAACTAGAGCTATCTTAGTCTCATGTTTTTCACACAATTTTATCAACCTAATAACTATACTCATATTCCAAAATATAAGCAAGACCATTACCATAAATAACCATGGTCACCAAGTCAGTCATACATCCGTCCCTACTCAGATAAAAAAAAAAAACTACCCTCACTCATCCTCACATAAACGATCCATTGTCATTATTCCTATACAAACCAAGAAATAAACCAAACTCATCCTGACCTGACATGGGTTTCGCTGAAGACTATAAAAAAAAATCATAACAAACGCAAAGCATGAACTAATTCTGATTCGATCTCGGACCAATGAGAATATTTATTTATCTAATTCAAAAGAAAACGAAGAATTACAATTGTCAATTCTTAAAATACAATGGAGAGTTCCGCACATTACATTGGCCGATTCAGATAAACTTTCACTACTGAAACAAATCCAATCAAAACCTATTCAAATGTACTTTAGAAATTGGGATCTCTATGAATATCCAACATTACCAGCAACCACTGATCTTGTATGGACAGTAAAAACTTCTACCCAACTTGAAAAACCAAGATATGTGATTCTTGCTCTACAAACCGATAGAAAAAATCGGCGTAATAAAGATGCGAGTAAATTTGATCATTGTGATGTAACGAATGTAAGGATCCATTTAAACTCCGAATCTTATCCTCGTGAAGATTTAAATCTTAAATACGAACAAGGTCGATATGCTGTCGTCTATGAAATGTATTGTAAATTTCAAGAATCATACTATGGTAAACAAGCTCAGCCGCTCCTATCACGACAAGATTTTAAAAATATTGCTCCTATAATGGTAATTGATTGCTCACGTCAAAATGAAGTGATTAAATCAGGACCTATAGATATTAAAATTGAACTAAAAACATCCGCTACAATTCCACCTTTAACAAGTCTATATTGTCTGATTCTACACGATCGAATAATTGAGTATAATCCTATGAGTGGAGAAGTTCAAAAACTTACATAAACAAACTGAATGCTATTCAAGAATTAGTTTACAAATCAAACTTGACAGAGATAGGCAAACAATTATCATGGATTCATATTTTATAATTGATTTTCAAGGATTTGGAAATTTAAGTCAAAATTTCATTTTAAAAGAAATTGCAATTTATGATAATGGACACCATCATCATTTCGTCGTCACTCCACCATTTCGTAAAAATAAAATGTCTTTTTCACTACGAAGACAATCTCATTGGTTATTAAGGAACTTTCATGGATTGACATGGGATGGCGGATTTACTCATTTCTCTGAGGTTAAAAAATTTCTTTTCAACAGGGTTCAAGGTGGAAAAGTTTACGTTAAGGGAATACAAAAAGCTAATTGGCTTAGACAAATACTTGATAATCAAAATGTTGAAATCATCAATATTGAAGATATTTATAGTTGCCCTAACTTGAAACAACTCAGACAATACTATACTTGTCAAATTAAATGCGAAAATCACGAAGTAAATTGTGCTCTTCAAAATGTTTACCTTTTGAATAAATTATTATTTGAATAAAGTATTATATATATAATATATATATATATGTATGTATATTCCTTTAACTTATTTATATTATTTTTTCTTAAATTTCATTCAGTCGATTGAGAACCATTCTCACAATAGTGTCTATCATGTCCAACATAAATTTTAGATTCATAATCGAAGATATTTCAAAAGTTCTTAATGAACATAAAGAAATAATTCTTGAAGAGCACTATACGGAGCTTATAAATCTTATAAATTATATTAAACAATACGTAAATGTCTCACAAGTTAACTCTAAATATGGATGTCATTATACGAATTGTTCATGGTCAACAGATACTTGCACCTGTGGACCAGATACATGCGCATGCTTTTATCTTGAACGTAAATTAATAAGAGCAAACAAATTATTGTTACTTTATAAGAGACTTAAATAATAATATAAACATAAATGTACACACTTTCCTTAAAAAAAAAAAAAAATAAATAAATAAAGTTATTCTTGTTATACATAAACACCAAACACATTCTTTTCTTTATCATTTGATATTAATATGAGTAAAAGAGATGTTGCTGAGGAGCTACATAAAGCTTCACGTAAGAGTTTCCCTAAAAGACGAGTTACCATCAAGGGTATTGATGATTTATGGCAAGCTGACCTTGTTGAAATGGGTCCCTATTCGGATCAGAACAATAATTATCGATATCTGCTTACAGTTATTGACACATTCTCAAAATTTGCATGGGCTTATCCGATAAAAAATAAAACAGCAACAGAAGTAACATCAGCAATGCAAAACATATTCAATAAAGGTCGCATTCCGAAGAATCTTCAAACAGATGACGGCAAAGAATTTTTCAACAAATCTTTTCGAAATTTAATGCGAAAATATAAAATTAATCATTATTCGACATTTACTCAATTGAAGGCATCAATTGTAGAACGATTTAATCGAACACTGAAAAACCTTATGTGGAAAGAATTCAGTATAAACGGATCGTACAAATGGACCGATATGCTGTCAACACTAACTAAAACTTATAACAATTCAAAACATCGAACTATAAAAATGAAACCTTCCGAAGTAAATAATGCAAACGAAAAACATCTACTCTCTTCTGTATATCAATATATTAAAATTCGTTTAACTCCTAAATTCAAAGTTGGAGATTCAGTGAGAATCAGTAATTGTGAAAGTGTAGCATTTTTTAGTAAGAATCTTATTTGCGAACAGCAACATGGTTTTGTGAGAAAAAGATCAACCGTTACTAATCTCCTCACATTCTCAAACATATCTACCCTCACTCTTCCTCACACAAACGATCGCTCCTCATAACATCCTAAACAAACCAACAAATTAACCAAATGCATATTCACTTCAACAGATCACCATATCACCACACTGCCGCGCCGCCGCGCCACCTCCTCGTCACAATACATCATACCCCTACAATCTACATACCATCTCACACATCAATAAAAACATTTTCTTTATCTCTTTTCCTTCTTTTTTTTTTATACCCACGCACACTCAAAAAATTGGTTCCCGGCTTCAAGGCCCCCTTTACCTACTAATGAGTTGCGGATAAATTTGAGTTTTACTATAGGAAACATTTTCCCTTCACAATCTTTAATCGGCGTGATTTTCTTATATTTTCTTAAAAAGCTCTTGTACTTTCCATAAAGAAACTATCATGCAGTTAAGGTCAACAGGATGAATCTATTGAGCTGCTAGAGCTTACTAGTTTAGTTTCTGAATGTTCTGCACTTCTTTTCGAAATTGTATACAGGTTGTTGAGAACTGTCAATATCAGCTGATGTTATTATTAGAATATATTTTGTTAAAAGTTATTTTGTTCGAAACTTTGTGTTTTTGATTAAAACTGAGTTGCTAAAAACTAGATTAGATCAAGCTTTTAGTGAATCTCTGATGACGCAGTGTTTTTCAAAACCAAACTAAATTTGAAGCAAAGAAAGAAGAAAATTAAAAAAATAAAATTTATCCAATAATGTAAATCTTCTTAAATTGTATTTTTTATTATTCTATTACTGCCGTCGAATTTAATTAGTATTTTTCTCTTTAACATCTGACTTATGACGTTTTTGCTTGAGTTTGGTCTGACAGTTTTCATGAACCTGCATTAAACTACATTACTCTAAATAGCCAAATTTCAAAGAAGAAGGATGCAAAACTTTCACAAATTTTCCAAAATCGAAAAAAGGAGGTGCTTTTTATCATACCAATTTATTTTTGTGGAAAGGAGACCATACATGAGATGAGTTTTTAGGATGGAGACGAACCAAAGTGTAAAATAGAGCAAGACTAACATAAGAATTCTGAAATTCTTAAGACCAGCGTTTAATAATTCCTAACATAGGATGAAATCGATATTATAATTAAAACCAACTTAAAATATCTTTGAAACAATGAAAAAAATACAGAGCGCTACGGTATTTTATAAACAGTCGAGCTAGAAGTATGTTTTCTTAGAGAATTTTATTGCTCGACATTTAATCGGGTAATGGTTAGTGCTGCTCTTTGGAGTAAGCGATCGTTTAGAGATATTATGATTTTAAATATTTTCGTATTATCCGCATAGATTAAGATATTACTGTAGCTTAAACAAAGGTGTACATGGGTGTTAGCTAAAATATAAAGTAGTGGTCATAAGTGACTACCCTGGGGAACTCCTAATTTGGCAATAAAATTGTTTTAAAAAGAACTTCTCAATCAACTTGATGGTTTATGTTATGAAGATGAAAGGAGGAGGAGGAAATCCAATTACCATGAGAATACAGGACAGTTTAGAAATTGGTCTATAATTCTTAATCTTAGACTTTATTCCTTTTTTAAATGCCGGTATAGTAAATGCCTTCTTCCATATGGTTGAAAATTAACGTGAGCTTAGAGAAAGTGAAAATACACGAGGAAGGTCGGATGCTTCTTTAATAATCATCTCTAAAATTTTGTCTAACGTAATTTGAACATCATTAAAAGAAGTAAGGGGACAGTCTTGCAAATTTAGGAAAAAAATTCTAATCAATTTTTACAGTAGTGTCAATGAAAATTTGCTGAAAGTTGTTAGCAAATGCGTTACAAATTTCTATGGCACTAGCTTAATAATTAATTAGTTTTGAAGTCAAAAACCATAGTCCTACAGAATTTTATTTACCAACAGTTTTTCTTTCAGCACTTGAATTCATTTTACAGCTTCATAAAATACATCTATAGCTGGACTTATGTATGTCTTAATTTCCACCCAATTACATTTTAATGACCAACATTAAAACTCAATGACTATACCAGAAAACTACAACTACGAGGAGATTTCTCATTCACAAGAAGCTTATCAGACGTTTGCAAGTACCTTCCATGATACATATGCCATATCATCTATAATCTGAAGCAGGCTACTCTATATTTAAGATACACACAGAATAATCATTAACCATAAATCATAACGACACACAAACCAGATCCTTTAAGCATTTCAGATCTCCATTTCCAATAAAATGAAGCTGGAGCCTCAAAACGAAACAACTTAAGAAGGTATTTCCAAATTCTACAAAATAGTCTCTATCTATTTTTCTCTCTCACACTCACACGTTCTTTGCTACTTTCTCTCTTTTTACTCTATACTAAAGTCATAAATGAAAACTTAAATTTATTATCTTGTTCAACTTTTACCACAAGTAGCAGCAGCAGTTTAACTTTAGAGCGGGATTCTCGTCTCATGGCAACAGAATACTTTATTTATGAACAGAAAAAAAATATCCAACTCGCGCCGCAGATATAAATAATTTTAATACCGATAAATGTTGAAAGTTTCTCATATAACGGCATCAGGAACGCAGAGCACTTCCGTTTCCGTTGCTTCTAAAGTAGCTTCTATAGGTAGCCTGGAGTAAGCGAGTTGTATAGAGTAAAAGTATAGAAGTATAGTGTGTGTAGTTTATAATGAAATATCGCATTCATTTGTCCAGGCGGTAACATTTTTAAGTGGCCCATTGTTTCGAATAAATTATCCTTAAAACTAAGTTATTACTCAGGGAATGAGGTGGTCAAGTTGAAGTTTTGAGTCGGAGTCAGAGTCGCAGTCGTCCGTCTCTAGCTTTCTTTTGTTTTGGCCGTCCAGTCCATCGCGTCGTCGGTAGTCGTCTTCCTCTTTCGTCCTTGGAACATACACAACATTATATCGGTTATCCGTGCTATGGTTGAATGGTTTTCCTGCGCTATACCCTTTTAGTTCCTTTTTCATGGTTGCTTGGCCATCAGTTGGCCGATCTGGCATAAACAAGTTAACTGTAAAAAAAAAGAAGAGCCAACAATAACAAAACTGCTGAGATAGTGAAACTTCTACTGGACTCAGGACACAGGAGTCGTACAACAAGAAGTTGGTTATTGTTCCAAAATTGTTGTGTGCTGTGATGGCTTTGGTATTTTTGTTTTTTTTTTTTGGCTCAAAAGAAGTTTCCCTATATCAAGGGTAGTATAGGGAAGGTGTATGTATACTTCCCCTCGGCTATCCACACCACAGACGGTGAGAAGAGGCGGAAGGATTATTTTCATTATTTCCCGTGGTGGATCATAAAATATTTTCCTGCACGAAAATATTGAGAACATAGAAATTACTTGGCCGGATATTTATGGCAAAAGTGAAGTTTGGGTCACTTGCAGTCGTTGGTTAGTTGGTTGGTTGGTTGTTGCAATGAAATTGAGTACTGTAATTTTATGAAACCGAAACCGGAATTCTTTGCCAAGGTAACTTTTTGTTTTTGTTTTTATTTTTATTTTGTTTATAGGTACTTCCACCAAAAAAAGAAAATTTAATAAGAACAAGATGGAATTTTATGATTCAATGTGCTGTTGGTGGTATTTTTGTAAAGTGGGTGTTAAGTTGACAGAATTATGTAAATTGTTGAGTTTGGAATTTAAATACCTTTTTAAACATTACACGGCTGTTGGGATTAGGAAATGCCAACAAGGAATTTAAGTAATTTGTTTATTTGAACGATAAACTTGATTTAGAAGTTAAAAACATGGTAAAGGAAATACAATAAAAGTGGCTTGAATTAAAATCAAATGACCTGGCTCATGGCTCACTTGGTTGATCTAACACTAGGCTGGAATAATTTATGTATATTTCACCGGGTGCCAACCGATAAACAGATTCCTTTATTTTTGGTACTTTGTCTTTGGTTCGTCCTTATTAAGCGCGTTTTGTTCGCATTCCATATATGTATGTATGTATAGTAAAGTGAGAAATTGCCAACAAAACGATCCGCAGTAGTCCGGTTTTTATATTTGAAAATTGATACAACTGAATATTTGCCAGAATAATTTATCAAAAAATTCCAAAAAAAATAGCGAAATTCAACCAGGGGTGAAATCGTGTAAGCTGATTTTTAATAGTTGACTATCAAAATCAAGAAAATACGTCTGTGTAAGGTAATAGTCGATTTCAAAGTTTTAACCAAACAATTTGACATAAAATAAAAACTTCAAGAAGGGGGTTTGTTCGTAGACTACTACATTAACATGTGGTGTTGAAGCGAGCTTGAAGCTCGCCTAAATTCTTTATATACCTGAATCGAGTTGAAATGAGCTTGATTCGCCTCGATTCCGGTCGGGGATCGAAGTCGAGTCAACATTTGTGAAGAAAAACCTGTGTGGGGAGTTGGTTTTACAGATAATGCGTTATGGTCTGTTTATTTGCATGTTTGTGTACAAAAAATATAGTTTTGTTTTAATCAAATTTAAAAAGAAAAAAAAATGCACATGGAGTAGGCAGCATATTCTTATATGGTGCTGAAGTATTCAGTTTTTCATTGTTTAACACTAATCAAACTATCTCACTTGCACTTCATAAGAAACATTGAAACACCATTTGCATTTTAGAAAGTGCTGTCAAACTTAATAATTTTTAAATGTTCTTGTGCTGTGGAAACACCAAAAAGATTTATATAATCTAAACTGAGATAAACCTTTGGTGGAAACATAGCAAAACTTAATTATCTTTTCTATTGTTTTCTCTTGCAAAATAAGCCCAGTTAGTCCATTTTCACTAAAAAAACTAAATAATATCAACAGTAATAGGTTGGTTTTTTCCCCAATGGAAAACACACATGATTCCAAATGCACAACTACTCAACCAACACAGCCATTGAGATACAAATGCAATATCAATCGTACCAACATTTGAGAACGAAATCACATAAGATCCATTCGAGACTCGTATCAATATCAAAAACCTATCCATAGTGAGATTATACTCTAACTTTTATCGGTGTTATTCATGGATATTGTTTTTGTTATTCGTGTAAAATCCTACTATACTATGGATAGATTTGCCAACAAAACACGGGTATTAATTTAAAAAAATTTCTGTCGTCACTGGGGCCCGACATTTGACAAAGTAGCTTACGGAGATGATGAATTATGCGCCTAGCCACCGCTTCTGGCTTAGTGAGGTCCTCCCAATGTTGTAAATTGTAATGACATACTAGTAGTTTTGTTAGTTTGCACAAGGTTTAAATAAATAAATAAATAAATTGGGTGGCGCAACAGTCCGTATGAGAACTAGGGCCTAGTGACTTACAACTCTCAACCATTCCTGCGTGCGAGTACTATTATCAGGGATGGAAGGGACCTACAGTTTTAAGCCGAATCCGAACGGCAAATTTGAGAAAGCACTTTTCATGACAATAATTACTCTTGGAGAATTTGTCAATTCCTCGCAAGAGGCAGTACCCGTGAAAAAAAACTTTAGATGGCATAGGCAGGGATCGAACCCAAGACCTCTTGCATGACAGTCCAACGCACTAACCATCATGCCACGAGTTGCACAAGGTTTGTTGTTGTAAATTCAGGTTCTTTATATGTTTTTCTCCTTTTAAACTAAATGTTAGGTAATTTTTGTTTATTGGCAAAAACCAATAATACATTGAAAGCTGTTGCTACTTCAAAGACTTTTAGACGCTTAATTTCCGAGGTAAATTTCCAAGTTTTGAAAAAAATAATCACTAAGTTTTAGGTTTAAATTCCGTTGGAAATGTGTTGTTTCATAGGTGCCAGAATTGCCAGTCCTATATTACCCTTATATTCCGAGACGCTCAAAGTTTTACAGAAAAATAAATGAGTGAAAGTCGTACATTAATTTGTTTTGTATAACTTTTGTCTTATCTCAATTTATCAAAAAATAAAAGATCCAATTTTTTCATTTTTAGTCGTAATATTCAAAAACATAGAAAAATGTAATGAAGTACAAATTGTTTTTACTTAAATCTCTCTTTTTTGTAAAAATGTACCCAATTCTGAAGTTAACAACAAGTTTGCACCAATTTCTTAAAAAGTTTGACAATAGGGCTTGAAGATGTTTTTTTTTTATACCAGAGATTTTTTTGAGCTTTTATATTTGTTTGTAAAGGGTGATTTTTTAAAAGCTATAGGAAAATTTTTCAAAAAAAAAACACATACAATTCAGAAAAATGCATGAACTCTTTATTTGAATCGATAGTACGGTCCATATAATTTAATGTTTGAAGATTATTTCATGCAAATGTTGACCTTGACTGCGCCTCAAATGGTCCATCCGCTTAGTCCAATTTTGGCATACTCTTTCCAACATTTCGGACGGTATCTAACGAATAAATTGTTGTCTTCTAATGCGTCAATTGAAGCGGGCTTGTCTGTGTAGACATGAGCTTTAACATAGCCCCACAAAAAACAGTCTAAGGGCTTTTAATCGCACGATCTAGGCGCCAATTGACTGGTCCCGAACGTGAAATAAAATGTTCACCGAACTCGCCTCTCAATAAGTCCATTGTTGCGCGTGCTGTGTGGCATGTGCCACCGTGTCGAGCTCTTGCATTTTGGGCAAAAAAAAGTTGGATATCATCTCACGGTAGCGCTTACCCTCCACAGTTACGTTACGATTCGCATCATCTTTGAAGAAGTACGCTCCAATGATGCTACCAGCCCATAAACCGCACCAAACTGTGACTTTTTCTGTATGCATTGCCATTGGTAGCTCTTGCAATGCTTCTGGCTGATATTCACACCAAAATCGACAATTTTGCTTATTTACGTACCCATTGGGACAAAAAAGGAGTACCCGTGGCATGATGGTTAGTGCGTTGGACTGTCGGGGTGGGGTTTTAAGCCTTGGCCGGCTTACATACTTGTTTTATAGTTTTAGGGTTTAGTTTTAAGTGGAATAGGCATGGTGGCACAAAAAAAAATATTAAAAAAAAACATGGAATAAGAAAAAAAAAGGACAACAAAATATGAAAACAAAAAATGTTAGATAGTTAGATTTGCTGCTGTGGTTGTTCTAGTTTTAAGTAGTTTATAGATATAATAGGTATGTAGTTTAAGTTTTATTTTAGGAACCTTATTTTAAGCAGTTTTAAGTAAAAATAAAAAAGGATATTGGTATTAGTTTTTTTTAAATTTTCTAATGAATACAAAAATGCCAGGGGTTTTGGATTCGATCCCTGCCTGTGCCACCTAAAGTTTTTTTTCACGGGTACTGCCTCTTGTCAGCAATTGACAAATTTTCCAAGAGTAATTCTTGTCATGAAAAAGTGCTTTCTCAAATTAGCCGTTCGGATTCGGCATATAAACTGTAGTTACTCGCACACAGGAATGGTTGAGAGTTGTAAGTCACTGGGCCCTGGTTCTCTACGGATTGTTGCGCCAACTTATTTATTAATTTATTTTTATTGAGACAAAAATGAGCTTTGTCGCTAAACACAATTTTTCGGTAAAGAAGTGGATCTTTGGCCAACTTTCCAAGAGCCCATTGACCAAAAATTGTACGTTGCAGTAGGTCATTCGGCTTCAATTATTGCACCAGCTGTATTTTGGAAGGCATCACACCTAAATCCTTCGGCAAAATTTTCCACGTTGTTGAGTAACAGAGGCACAATTGCTGCGAACGGCGGCGCGGCGGCGAATCGATAATTGATGGTCATCATTAACACTGTCCGATACAGCTGCGATATTTTCTTCAGTTCGCACTCCACGTAAGCGTGTTGGTGGTTTAATGTCCAACAATGTAAACTTGATGCGAAATTTAGTCACAATAGCCCGAATAGCCGCTTCAGTAGGTCGATTAAACTGACCATAAAATGGAAGAAGCGCGCGATGAACTTTCTTAACAGAGCACGCATTTTGATAATAAAATTCAATAATTTGTAAGCGTTGTTCGTTTGTAAGACTATTCATTTACATTGATATTTGTATTCATGTATTTGTATTCATGTGTTTCAACATTATTAAATAGAAAAAATAATATGGTATGTTATTATGAATTATTTAAAGTCAACATATTTCAAATTCTCGCACTTCTTTTTTGTTCAAAAGATTAATTTGTCTTACGACTGTCAAGTTAGCACTACATTTTTCGAAATTTAAAAAACTGAGTATGCAGTTAATTGTAGCTTTTTTGTTGTAAATTAGTTGTGGAAAAAAAAATTTGACACCGTGAGTCCACGCATAAAACAAGAATTTTCGAAAATGTAACGATGCAATTAATCGTAGCTTTTTTGTTTAAAATTAGTTGTGGAAAGAAAAAAATTCCAAACATTTTTTTTACTTTGATTTTTTAAAAAAAGGGGGTATGCAGTGCTAACTTGACACCGTGAGTCCAAGCATAAAACAAGGCTATTCGAAAATGTAACGATGCAATTAATTGTAGCTTTTTTGTTTAAAATTAGTTGTAAAAAGTTGGAATTTTGAAAAAAGGGGGGGCTAGAATTTTTGAAATTTTGATTAAAGAGGTATACAAATTTGGATCAATGTTCAGAACAACTAGAAAAACCTGGAATAATTTTCAAAAAATCGATTTTCGAAAAAGGGGGGATAGGTCAAAAACAGTTTTTTCTTGTTTTGTGAATGGACTCACGGCGCGGCGCGGCGGTGTCAAGTTAGCACTACATACCCCCTTTTTTTAAAAAATCAAAGTAAAAAAAATGTTTGGAATTTTTTTCTTTTCACAGCTAATTTACAACAAATAATTGTCAACTAATTCGTACTTAGTTTTAACAAAATCAAAAAGTGTAGTGCTAACTTGATATCAACCTAGCACTACATACCACTTTTTTGAAAAATCGTGGAGCTACACATTTTTTTTTTCCACAACTAATTTACAACAAAAAAGCTACAATTAACTGCATACTCAGTTTTTTAAATTTCGAAAAATGTAGTGCTAACTTCACAGTCGTATTTGTTTTATGTTGTGTTCCATACAGTGATTCTAAATCCAATTTTTTCTACTAGTTTGAGCCACTAAAAATCTTTAAAATATCATTAAGTACCAACTTTCAATATTGAAACTTGGGGCTCGAACTAAAGATTAAATATTGAAAATATAAAAAATGAAACTTTTTATTTTTAAAAGTAAATTTTTAGAACTAAAAAACACATCTTAATTTTATCTCGAAAATTTTTTCAATAAAAAAAAAAGAAAAAGGCCTTTTTTGGGGTCTTAACCAAATTTGGTTCACACGAACAATTTTTGAATCAGTAATAAGCACTAAATAAAAACAAATAACGTGGATTTGAATTTTCATCGATATACATATGAACTATTCACGACTGTCAAGTTAGCACTACATTTTTATAAATTTAAAAAACTGAGTATGCAGTTATTTGTAGTTTTTTTTTTGTTGTAAATTAGTTGTGGAAAAAAAAATTTTAAGCTCGACGATTTTTGAAAAGTATGTAGTGCTAGGTTGATATCAAGTTAGCACTACAATTTTTCATTTTGTTAAAACTAATTACGCAATTAGTTGACAATTATTTGTTGTAAAATATTTGTGGAAAGAATTTTTTCTTAAAAAAGGGGGTATGTAGTGAGTACCTAAAGTTAGCCCCTCTTTTTTCGATTTTCTTATTTTGGAAAGTTGTTCCGCATTGTTCCACAGTTTTTTTTTTTGAAAAATACCCAAAAATGAGGGTTTTACACCCGAAAAACTGTTTTTGACCCCGCCTTTTTCGAAAATCAATCTTTTGAAAATTGTACCAGGTTGTTCTAAATGTTATGAACATTTTTTTTAAATTTTTGGACCTCTACGATCAAAATTTTAAAAGATATGGTCAAAATTTTAAAAAATGCTAGCCCCCTCTTTTTCGAAATTCCAACTTTTTATATTTTTTTAGATTCTAAAATATGTTCCAACTATTGTTCCAAAAACTAAGAGTCGTGAAACGTATATTTTAAAAGATATTGCCCCAAAATTTGTTTTCAAAAATGTAAAATACGTCTCCCAGTTTTGTGTTTTTTTTTAAGCCTACATTTTAATAAAACATGAATAAGCATATGTATAGGAAACAAAACTTGGCTTATACACTATTATTTACGCTCATGATCGAACTTTCAAAAATAATCTCGATGTCTTTTAATTTTGTAAACATTTTTTTAGCTTCCCTTTTTAAGAAATCAAAAATTCAAAAAATGTTCCAAATCAAACCATATTTCCCCCAGTTCGTTTCCAAATTTCTTCCAAAACCATAAGCAAATATAGCTGATGGCGAACAAAAACAAAATAAATAATGTTTTCACTCCCTAGTGCCCCCCTTTGAAAGAATTTAACATTTTAAGCAAAAGCTGTATTCATATATTTTCAGCAAATACCAAAAGGTCTTAAAGATTCCGACTCTATGAAATAAATAATGATTATGCCTATATTAAAAAAAAAACATCCCCAACCCCTCCTTTACATTTTCGAAAAGGGAGGACTAGGTCAAAAACAGTTTTTCGGGTCTAAAACCCTCATTTTTGGGTATTTTTCAAAAAAAAAACTGTGGAACAATGCGGAACAACATGGAACAACTTTCCAAAATAGGGAAATTAAAAAAATGTTTGGAATTTTTTTCTTTCCACAAATAATTTTAAACAAAAAAGCTTCAATTAATTGCATTGTTAAATTTTCGAATATCCTTCTTTTACGCCTGGACTCACGGTGTCAAGTTAGCACTATATACCCCCTTTTTAAAAAAAGATAAAAGTAAAAAAAAGTTTGGAATTTTTTTCTTCCGCAACTAATTTGCAACAAATAATTGTCAACTAATTGCGTACTTAGTTTTAACAAAATAAAAAAGTGTAGTGCTAACTTGATATCAACCTAGCACTACATACCACTTTTTTAAAAATAGTCTAGCTACAAAGTTTTTTTCTCTGAACTAATTTACAACAAAAAAGCTACAATTAACTGCATACTCAGTTTTTTAAATTTATAAAAATGTAGTGCTAACTTGACAGATTGGATTGGACTATTTCGATGTATTTAAAGTTTGATATTCTATTCTATTGTTCCCTTGCTTCCGATTTCGCTGTTCTTATCCCGCTAGGACAAAAAGACTAGAGTACAATACTTAGGCAAAAATCACAAAATTTCAAGTTTGATACGCACACAGTTGGAAAGATAAAGTTTTTCCACTCCATAGATGTCAAAATTTCTGTTTTTAACGTTCTAGGATACTCAGTCTCCGAGTTTTTTGTATTCAAAATTCTTTGTAAAAATGTCCAATAAGAATAAATGTCCCATATACGCCTTTGAACACCTTAAGCATTTACAACCTTTAATATTACTTCGAATATTAAAGTGCGTACATTTTTTAGTAATTCAATAAAATAATAATCATTTCAAACAGGTAACAACTTTACATAGTGTTCTCAAACGCAGTTGGGTGGGTGCGTATACTCGTATTTTAAATTCTAAATATTAATCTTAATTGCTCTAAAATGTTTCATAATTTCCTAAGATAAGCTCAACAAAATATGATAATTCTCTAACAAATTTTCTCGACATTATCACATTAAAAATATAACAAACAAAAGAAACATAATACATCTTCTCTCTCTAAGCACATATCTTTTTTGGTTTAGTGGCAAAGGATGCTTAAAATATGTGACCAAATGTACATACATACCAACATTCTTTTTCAATAAATAAATCTACAAAAAGGATTCTGATGGCAGTACTCCTATATTCTATCTCCTTAAAATGAAACAAATTTAGTTTTATTCAACTGAAACTGGAACCATCCAAAGTCGAGGCGGTAAAAGTATACGTCAAGTCACGTCCGTCGTCATCATCATCATCATCATCATCGTGCGTTCATCCTATAGAATCGTCCTTTCTATACATTTTAAGCTTCTCCACAAAGTTGTATGGTAGAGGTATGTGGGACACTCTGTTACTATACCACACAATGGCAAGCCAAATTACGATTACCACATTCTATATTACGAGTTACATAGCCATAGACATAATGTACAGAACATACATATAAATTTAGGTACTATTTCAATTCAATGGAGAAAATGGCAGTGGCAATGAAACTCTTGCGTGCAATCGAATGTATCCTTTTCGGTATAGAAGATGTTATACCGTTAACGTTTTACTGCTGCTCTTAGCTTAGAACTTAGTTTGCATTTGAATTAGATAAAAACCAATGAAACTTACGAAGTCACTCAACTAAACAAAAAGAAAACGAAAAAACGAAAATACGACTAAGAAAGAATGAAATAAAAAGAGAATTAAAATGTTCTATTTTGTGTTTTTTTTTTTTTTTTTTTTGAGAAAGAGAATTTTAAAAGACAGAGAAGTAAAGGGACATAAATGGAATCCTTGGGATGCCAATGCCAATACCTAATATGCACAGAGGATGTAAACTCAATCGGTAAAGTCTTTGAATTTTAAATTCAGGACATTAACTTTAAAGGGAAATTAAAATGGAGAGAGATTCCTTTTCTATGCTATACTGAAAAACACAGTTCTTAGAATACTCTCGAAGTGAATAGAATAGAATAGAATAAAATAGTACTGGTATCAAAAGGAATTTGGTTGTCGTACTTTTATTCAAAGTCTCAAATCTACCCTACACCCCAATTCGACTTCTGCTTTTTGTGTGGACTTTCAGTGGTGGACAGACATTTGTATGATTTTGAAGACCTTAAAGAAGGCACTTTATGAAAATTAAATACCTATTCAACAAATATTGAACAACTTTCTGAAAATGCTTGTTGCAAAAGTTTGTAGTGCAATCACCCTCCGAAACAAAAATTAAAATTTGTTCAACAATAAAATCCGAGAAGCTACTTTTATTGATTTCAATTTTTACTGTACTAGAACTATGTTACGAGTCTTAAGTGGTTTACTAAAGGGTCTACAAATATGTCATATTAACAAACAGAAGTTGGGACCTAAGCTGGATGAATTTCGAGATTTGTTTTTAAATTTCAAATTTGATGTTGTTTGCGTTAGTGAAACTTGGTTTTCCCCCAGGTACTATCGTTTGCATTGAAGGTTATAACACCTTTCGTTGTGAAAGGTCAAGTCGAAGAGGTGGTGTTGCTATATTCACTCGTAAAGGAGTTTTGCTACCAGAAAACTCTTATGTCATTTTCAAAAGCGATATATCGTATGTAAAGGGGTTTTCATTTGGCGCGGGTAGATTTTGGCGCCCCGTGGCGGTTATTTTGTTTTGGTGACATCTGTCAAATCTTTTGTTTATTATTCAGTTGTTAATGCCAAATCAGCATAGCAAGTTACACGATTGAATTAGTGTTCGTTAACGCAAACGTTGCGCGCATTGCGCCCATCTTACCGTAGATGTGGTGGCCCTTCACAGTCGACTCTTCATAGTTTGGTGGCCAAATTTGAGACGACCGGTTCAGTTAACAATCAGCCAACACTCGTACGTTCAAAGAACGCAAGATCGGCCGAGAACATCGCCGCGGTCCGTGAAAGTGTACAGCAGAACTCGAGGCAGTATATTCCTCGCCGTGCACAAGAGCCTTTCGCAGACTTCAACTTGGCGAATTTTGCGTCGGGACTTGGGCCTACACCCGTACAACATCCAACTGACCCATGAGCTCAAAGTTCATGACAACGCCGTTTGTTCGCTGACGGGGCTTCGAATCGTTTGGAAGAGGACCCCAAGTTTGGCTGAAAAATCATCTTAAGTAACGAGGGCCGTTTTTGGATGAATGGATGTGTTAACAAGCAAAATTGCCATATATGGGACGTCACCAACCCACGCGCGGTTCACCAGGTGATAATGCATCCTCAAAAAGTTACCGTTTGGTGTGGATTTTGGGCCGGCGCGTGGCGGCTTAATTGGTCCGTACTTTTTTGAAAACGACGTTAGTGAAAAGGTTACCGTCAACAGCGAGTGCTACATAACGATGATAACTAATTTCTTATGACCCAAATTGAACCATGACCTAGACGACATGTGGTTCCAGCAGGACGGCGCTACGTGCCCACGCCACTATTGACATTGACAACATCTACCCGCCCTTATTGAAAAACCCTTTAGTACAGATTTGACATTATGTGTGTCAATATCATATCAGGGGGGTCATTCCGTAAAACGATTATCGTCAGACGATATCGTTTCGACGATAGTCTCACTTCACGTAAAACGATTATCGTCAGACGATATCGTTTCGACGATAGTGTCACTTCACGTAAGACGATAATCGTCAAAGTGATATCGTCAAAACGATAGCGTTTGCACGATAGCTAAATAGGTATCGTTTGTCATTAATTTCCAAATTCAACTAAGCAAACTGAAGTCAAAATGATTCGACGTAATGTAGTTCTGTTACAATGTGAAAATGAAAACTCAAAAAAAAAATTAATACGGTTACGAAGACGGTGGTATGTTAACTATAAAAATCAAACAACATCAATCAAAATCGTAATAAAATACAAAAAGAAAATAGAAAAGAAAAAAACAGAAAGAAAACATCATCTATAAGGAAATCAAACATTTACCCACCAAAAATTTCCCATATGATGTTATTCACACAATGACACATTTAAAGGTCCTTTCTATTTACAACTGAACTAGGGAATATAAAAGTCTTAACAAAAGAAAAACAAAATTGACATACATACAAACATAAAACGGGATAGAATAGAAAAAAGAAGAAAATATTATGGATGTAGTGGTAGGCATAAAAGAAAGCAGCTGCTCCAAATCAAAATCAATACAAATGCAATAAATTCAAAACGCACAAGTCTCATAAATCCGAAAAGCTATAAGTTTTTGCACACATAACTATGATTTCTTCTTTTCGCCTTTAAAATAGTTGGCATGGTAACATGACATTTTTTACAAATTTTCAAAATTTCTCTTTCGTTAAGTTCATTTTGACTTATAGTCATAGTATAATAATATTTGAAGTATACTGAACGATCTACTACTGAAAACGATTGACGAGACGATAGCGATAAAGTTACGTGAAGCAAATTATTGACGATATCGTTAATGATAATCGTTTTGACGATTATCGTTTTGAAAATTACGGAATGACTCCCCAGGGCTTTTAAAATCTTCCGATTGTTGGGTACACAAATAAAAACACGTTTCAAATGTCATATTGTCTAATATAACATAATAAGTAACTCTCATATGCATTTCAATCTGCGGACCGCACTATCACTAGTATCAATTTCGCCATTAAACAACCCAACAAAATATATTGACAAAGGGTATCTCTTTCAAAAGGTATCCTTGTAGGCAGAAACATATAGTGTATATTTAAGATATGTATATTTATATCTTCCAGTTCTATCAGGTATATTGGTGATGGTGGTTAACATAGAAAATTGATACACCCAGGTTTTTAGCCAAAAGTTTTTGTACTATAAAACCCCTGTCACCCATGGTTGCGGGCGTTTGGCTCCGCGAAAACCATGCACCCTTTATAAATCAGGTTTTTGCTAAACCAAAAAGGATATTTAAACGAAATATCATGGGCAAATGAAAAATGCAACAAACAGATAGAAAACACAATCACACAAAACATCTACATACACAAATAAATTGCTTTTGTTAAGGATTTGTTTTCTATGTTTTTTTAGCATGTACCTATTTCAAAAATGCTATAAGCATTCAATTGTAAAATAAATAAAATGATATTTTTCTGTGTATCCTTGTTTATTTTTTCATATCAATACTTAGTTCGATCTTTTTAAAAAGGATTCACTTTATCATCGAAAATGTTTTAGTCAAATGTCTTTGTGAGAAAAATGGCAAATATAATAACAAACGACTTTCAATTGTTGTTTTATGTTTTGAAAGGGAGGATTATAAATATGCATACCAAATATATCTCCAAACATAGGTACAGATATTTGGTACTTTGTTTTAAAAACTGAAAATGGATTTATTTTTGTCTATATGTCTACCTGCATACCTATCGTTTGGAAAAATGAATCGTGAAAGAGAGAGGATTATTTAAGGTAGTCGTATCGTAACTTTGTATAAAAGCGAGAGACTATCAAACTATTGTGTAAAGTAAAAGAGCTTCAGCTTAGTCTATTTGTCATGCTGATACAAAAATAAAACTCAAACAAATAATATAAATCTAGGATTTGAAAAGAACAGCAATGGAAAGGTTTTGTTTGTTTTAATCTAGGAAAAAGATATAAAGCATTTTGGTGATGATCGAAATGGAGTCCTATTGTAGAGGAAATGTAAGTAAAATTTTTACAGATAGGTTAAAATGTGAAACTTTTCCAAAATTCCTAAGTTTTTTTTATTTGACACCGTTTATGTGCAGTAAAGCTTTAACATTGGCTAAGTTCAATCTTAGAAAAATACCTTTTCGTCAGTGATTAATTTGTAAGGAAGAGCTGATCCAAAACAACTGGGCTATCAAAATAGAAAATCAATGGTCGCATTCACAAAGCTAGTAGCTAGTCAAGGGATTCTGATTGGCTAAATCTAACTACAAAAGTAGTTGAAATTTCCCCTCCGACGTAGTGTAAAAATTTCGGTTACAAAGTTAGTGTACACTGGTTTTGACGTTTCACAATCAGCTGCTCGGTAAAGACACAAGAATTCAAAATAGCTGCGTTCAATTTCGTGTTGGGTAGGGTATCTTGGATAGGTGGATTTTTAGACACCTTGTTGAACAAGTTGGATAGCTGTATTGAGATAGCTGTGAAAAAATAAAAACAACTTTCAGCTGTCCACAAAAAGCAGAGAAACATTAAA
The DNA here is from genome assembly GCA_951509635.1 of Eupeodes luniger. Taxonomy (NCBI): domain Eukaryota; kingdom Metazoa; phylum Arthropoda; class Insecta; order Diptera; family Syrphidae; genus Eupeodes; species Eupeodes luniger. The sequence goes on along the minus strand of OX608073.1, from coordinate 102,409,117 downwards.
GCTTCGAAGTCAAAATTATTGTAAGATAAAACATTTAATGGATAATTCAACTGATTCGTCGGACGATGATGAATTGATAGGTGCGTAACAATTTAATAAATAAGAGATAACCTTAATCTGTAATGTTAAATTTCCTCTTACCTCAATTGGAATTCTATACGATTAATAATTCAGAGGCAAATAGCTTCTTCGTCTATTATGTACAGAACATCCTCAAATACAACTTCAACTAACATTTTGAATCATTTTGTTTACCAACAAATACAAAAAGCTGAAATCAATTTTCAAGTTTCTTGAAATTCAACCATGTGTTGAATCAGCTGTTCTTCCAGATACCTACATACCCCAGAAATTCTTGGATACCTTTGGATTCCTTTTTTGACATTTCAGCTGTTTTTGATCAGCTGTTATTTTACACGTAAAACACTAACAAAAAGGTATCCGGATACCTTATCTGTCTGAGATTGAACGCAGCCAATGAAATGAATCTTTCGGTATTTAAATACAAATATAAATCAATCATATTATATCTTCTATTTAGTTTTATTGAATTAAAAAAAAAAAAAAAAAAAACTATTTAAGGTTTTGAAAACACAAATGTTTCTTATTTTATATATTTGTATTTGTCATTAATATGACAGTTCTGGATTGACTAGCTTTGTAGTGCAATTTTGCATTCACAAAGCTAGTTGAATTTTGACTACGTAGTCACTAGCTTTGTGAATGCGAAAGTCTCAAAAGTTGTCAATAATTTAAAACTTGTAATTTTACTATCTTTTAATTCCAGAAAATACCAACAGCATTATTGTCTACTACCAAGAAAACTCCTGTAAAGAAAAAGCCTTTTACACAAAACTTTAAACGAAATTGCCTACTAAACAAATTATAGAGTTCTAATGATGAGTTCAGGTTAAAGTTGAATTAAAAACAAGATCAGCTAACAATTTACTTCCCTTACTTGGGGAACACTTTGTGGAGGAATCAAAAAGAAAATAATCTGTGAAAAAATAGCTAATTAAATGCTTATTATACCAAAAACTTGTAACTGGCATGGTTTTTGAGAAATTGAATTTTCCGCTTAAGTAAGTCAAGTTAGCGGACAAAGTCTTCAATAATGAAAAAAAAAAATAATTTGGTCGGCAGCAAAATGTTTAGTTCTTTAAATGCTTTTGAGTTGTACAAATTTTCTATTTGTTGCCACAACCGTTAATTAGTTATTAGAAATTGTGTTTAAATAAGACTGAAGTAATATTTACAAATTTTAAGCTAGGTATTAAATGCTAATTATATGATCAAATCTAATTTTCCACCACAATATCAATGTGGATGAAAACCCTAGTCCATTGATTTTTCCGAAATTATCGGAAAACTGACTGGGCTACATACATAAACATATTACAAAGTTTACTAAAACCTGGACTATTTAGTCCTTCCTCTAACGCTAGCGAACTTGACAACAAAGTCAATGACCTCGCCTTAGCTATGAATAGATCGCTAGAAATTGCTTGTCCACTTATACTCATAAGAGGAAACCACAATGGTGGGCCTCAGAGCTTGACTCGCTCAGAAGAGAATATAGGAAAGAATCTTTAAGAATTTATAAGAAGGCACTAAGGAAATCGAAGCGATTCTTCTGTGACACGTTATAAGACAGTTCTGAAGCATCTAGGCTACGGAAAATTCTTTCAACTAATCCAACGATATCAAGTGGTCTGAAAAATGCAGACGGCTCCTGGACAAATTCAAGTTAAGAATTGTTGAACTTACTACTCTATCTGACAAGCATCAATGTTGTATGCATTTTCTCATTTTTCAGAAATCAAATACACATTCATGTTAAGCAACCAAAATTAAAATTGGCTCACCATTAACATGGAACCCACAGAATGATATGACAATAAGTTCGATAACTTCAAGTGTTAAAAATATATTCTTGAAAAAAATATAAACACCCTGTTGAAATACAAAAAGCTGTTTTTCTTCATTAATCTCTCAACTTTTGCGTGTCGCCATCTATGAGTCGAACATAAAAACAATCATTTCAAAAGTTCCATCCGTCAAAAATAACTAAACTCACAAAAAGAAAAACAAATAAAATCAACAAGCTCTCTTTAAATAGTCGCCACATAAAAATTTGCACTTAACTCGACAGCATTTCATTTAACTTTAATTATTTCTATTAAAAAGTAAGATTTTTTTTCACTGAGAATAATTTAATAGTTTATAGAGTATCAATTTCATAAGAATTTAAGTGGATTTACAATAGAATTCAATGTGTATCTTTTTGTAAAATCAATCCCTTCCCTTATGATTTAAATTAAATATCTACAAACAAATTAATTGGAATGTGAAGAAAAGAATGTTAATTAAAATAAATTTATTCAAATTGACAGCACAGCATCATCACAATGTCCCAACCGGTTGCATTTTTAACTCGTAAAGAAATATTCAGTGCTTGTCATCGTTTGAACAGGTGATTCCCAAAACATAAGATTTGTATTCCTTTTATTAATTTCTTTCATTATTTAGTAATCAACTAACTGCAGAAGAAAATCTAGAAATCTATGGAAAATGCAATAATCCCAATGGCCATGGACACAATTACATTGGTAAGCGATCTATAAATCCTATCCTATCCTTGAGATGAATAATTGGAGTCTTTGTTACAAGTCTAAAGTTTCATTTTGTGTATTTCTATCTTAGTTGAGGTCAACTAGGCCACCACAAAGGCATAGTTCTTAGCTTTTTATTAAACCACAACCACAATTATTAATACAATTATTTCACAATTGTATTATCATAAATCAATGTGATCTGTTTTTATTGCATTCATTAATCCACGCTAAGAAAAAATGATAAGCTTGTCACAAATTATATACTAATGTTATTACTAACCGAAGAGTGTTGAAGACTATTGCTCTGGCTCCCCATCAACCATACGCAATAATAAGAAATGTGATTCTCGTTAATATTAAATCTGATGGTCTTTTTGTAGCGTCCGTCGTCGTCTTCGAGTCAGAACTCAGAAGCTCTGGCTCGTCTGTAGAAGTTTATTATGCCGCTTCTTGGTGATAAGAAATGATGAGAGAAGCTCAATACTAAAATTTGATGTTCGTTGAGGGGTTAAGGTTGAAAATGTTAATAGCTTTGGTTTGTTAATTTGAACATACGCGGGAGATCGAATATAGTCAACACTCGATAATCCGGTTCTCGATTAATTGAAGGCCAAACTAGGAAGGAATATTTGTTGCAATGGAATTTAGTTTAATGTTTTTGTTATAACAATTTTTTTGGTATGGTTTGACCTGAACGAAGGTGCCAAATAAATACAAATTACGGTAGACAAACTGGTTTAAGAGGTTTCAAACTATTCCAAGAAAGTTTCTCAAGAATTCCCTACAAATTGGCCAGATTAGTGCGTGAAAAATAAAAACATTTTTTAAGCATTTTCAAAAATTGAGATTTGTCCTCTTTAGTAATCTCTGTTGCCCAGCAATCTTTCAAATAAACACTTACACAAGTTATCTCATATTTTAAATAAAAGCAATTGAATTTAGTTGATAGATTTCAAGTGAACAGAATTTATAATCCAAGAACAATTTATTCAACCCAACGCAACGCGGAAGTAACTAGGATGCATTTTATTAATATATCTTTTTCTTTCATTTTCTAGTGGAAGTAACTGTTCGTGGTCCCATCGATGCTCGTACTGGAATGGTTATGAATATAACTGATCTCAAATTTGCAATGGATGATGTTATTTTCAAACACTTAGACCACAAGAATCTCGACAAAGATGTTGAATTCTTTGAAAATATTGTAATATTTTATTTAGACCACCAAAAAATAATCTTTATTTAATTTTTGTTTGTTTTTTTTTTCCAGCCAAGTACAACAGAAAATGTAGCAGTATATATTTGGGACAATCTACGTCAGAAACTTAAGAAACCAGAACTGTTGTATGAAGTTAAAATCTATGAAACTGACAAGAACTCTGTGATCTATCGTGGACCATATTTCCAAAATTATATATTTGCTAATGGAAAACGTAGTCAAAAAGATTCCTGTGCTAATATATCATCCGACTCGGACTAAATTGAATCTTACTTACATCACCTGACATTCCCTACGATTTTATAAAACAACACAAAACCTGACTCACCCAACGAATTTCATGGAAAATAAATACATAAATGGAAAAACAATAAAATTTTATAATTATATATTTTGTGATTGAGTGACTGATGTTATTTTGGAATTTAATCTCGGACTGATAAATTGAAACTTTATATTTTTTATGGTGTGCAGTTCTGTCATAACAAGGACCAAAAAGATGACAATATTTTTAGGTTAGTTAAACGTACAAAATAATTACCTGCGTTTTGAAATGTTTGTAAAGACGAATATATTTTAATGTATGTTTAAAGTGTGTTGTTTATATACCTATTTTGATAAATTACTTGTTGTTATTTGCAATAAAATATGCAACCTATGATTTTCTTTTTCTCTATAAAACTTATTTTCTTAGATGTTTTATAAGTGAAGAGTACTCACCTATAGTTCATTCCAAACCACACGATGAAGGTTTCACATCGATTTCGCAGTTAGGGGTATTTTTCCTCAAAAATTGCGTGATAACCCTTCCAAACCAATTGACCGGCTAAGCAGGAAGGAAGCTCGCGCTTTGGGCTATAATTTTTAAGAATAAAATCAAAAAATGCAGGTTTTACACTCCGGTTCGGAAAATGAGTTCCTTGTTTATTAAACTAACGAACTAAACGAACACAAAAGTCGTAACTGAACTATGTTTTAAAGCGATTCACACATTTTTCACACGCGGATTATTTTATTCGATTAAAATAAACATTATTTTAAGACGAGGAAACATTTATTAATATTTTTAATTAATTTTCAAAGTTTCACTGAAATCACACAATAAAAATGGTTTGCTACTTTTCGTTTTTTTTTCAGTGATGCCAGATGTACACTTTTTTAATGCTTTTATTTAACAGTTACTCAATTGGCCAGTTTATATTTCTAAAATGTCTGTTAATTTTTTCAGAAGGATTGACAGAGGAGAAGAATGAAATATAAACACAATAATTCACTTTTTATTCTTCCCTTTTGAATTGTGCCATAGAGAATTCTTAATAAATGGAATCATACAAATTCTGTTCTCAGATTTTTGATAGCTAAAGTGAGAAATTTCATTTTTTTATTTTTGAGAATAAGGAATTTTCTAAGATCCTAAAAATAAAAACTAACGTTTTTCTTTTAAAGCTCAGAACAAAGCACTGAGCAGAGCCTGAGCTCTGACAGTTCAGGCTCTGCGCTTAAGGACGGCAATGAGCAAGCTCAGACGTCAAAAATTTACTTAGAGGCAGGGCAATTTTCTAGTATCTGATTGGCTAGCTGTCAAAAATGACAGATTATCATGTTCTTTTTCATTCAACTCAAAGCTGAACTTAATTATCCTGTGAATGAACAGGTTCAGCCGACGTAAGGGACTTAAAAGTTAGGGAAGTTTCTATTATCTGATTGTCCAGCTGTGAACTTAAAGTAGAGATTTGTGAAGTAAAGTTCTGAATTTGAAATTCATGACACTTAAAAAACTAACTAGTTGCCCTGGTCAAAATGTACGTTCATAGAATGAAATCCCTTATGTTGACTGAACCTTTCTTTATAATTCCATTCAATGTTTTGTTTGAAAGGGTTCCTTGTGAAATTGAAAAAGGAGTAAATAATATTTCTTAACAATAAAAAGTACAATTTATGAAGGACTTGTAGCTGGGGAATATTTTATTGTAGACAATTATGGTTTTGATACTTTTTGCAAGAGCAACTGAATGTAGAGGCTTATGTAAAGTTCCGAGTTTGATATTATTGACATCTGTTGAAGTCTCGGCAAGAGTACGATAACTTAGGCGACAAGATATAATAACGGTTTTTGGAAGAGGGGCTTAATACAAGCATTTTTTATTATAGGAGGGGGGGTCTATCTCCCCCCGTTTAGGCGGTAGGGGCAATTTAAAAAAATTGTTATTTAAAATGAAAAAAATTAATTAAAAAATAACGGTAATACTTACAATTAAGTATCATACCTTTTTTTAAAGCCAACATTCTGTTTTATTAGCCAGTTTTTAATTCAAGTCAAAACTATGCGTAGTTTTTGAAAAATTTAATTTTAAACTCAAAATTTGAGTAAAAAAAGTTAAAAAAAAGGTTTAAAGTGTAATTTTTCAATACTTCAAGATTATCTACCATTGTTTTTATTTCAGAATTTATTGCTCTTATTTGTTTTTGATCAAAAACTGAAAACTAGATGATTGTATGTCTTTTAGGTTTTGGGAAAATTGGATCTGCAACCCCCCTGCTTGGGCACACTATAGGATTTGGGGTGGGTGCGAGGTGGAGTGGGTGCAAGGTTGGGTGGGTGAAAGGTGCGGTGGGTGCAAGATGGGGTGCATGCAAAGTTTCTTTTGCATTTAAATAAGCTGGATTTAAGAAAAATTAATTTATCCTTGGTATATCTTAATCCATATTCGATTATTACTATCAAAATAAGACTACGTAAATACTCAAGCAAGGAAAAAATAATTTAATTAAAAGATTTTTTTTTGCTAATTTTCAATTTTCTCAAGAACTAGAAGACATAAAATCATCTTGTTTTCAGTTTTTAATCAAAAACAAATAAGAGCAATGAATTCTAAAAAAAACAGTAATAGATAATCTTAAGGTTTTGAAAAATCACACTTTAAACCTTATTTTTAACTTTTTTTTTGTCCAAATTTTGAGTTTAAAACTATTTTTTTCAAAAACTATGCATAGTTTTGACTTGATTTGAAAACAGGATAATAGACAAAAGTGTTGGCTTTAAAAAAAAGTATAATACTTAATTGTAAGTATTACCGTTATTTTTTAATTATTTTTTTTCCATTTAATGTGCATATTTTTTAAATTGTCCCTACCGCCTAAACGGGGGGAGATAGACCCCCCCTCCCATAGTAAAAAATGCTTGTTTTTAACTGTCCTATACAAATCCGTCATTAAACTTTGTCGCCTAAGTTATCGTACTCTCCCCGAAGTCTCTTATGTTGTTCTAACCTGCACAATGTGTTTTAAAAAAATGCTTTCTAGCGTTTCGTGTACTTCGAAAGTTACTTCTTTATTTTTTTTTACTGGCAACCAAATGTTGAAGAGTCGACTGTGAAGGGCCACCACGTCTGCTGTAAAATGGGTGCAATGCGCGCAACGTTTGCGTTAACGAACACTCATTTTTATGAAAAAGTTGTATCATTTGAACGTGCTGTTCAATCATGTAACTTACCATGATGATTTGGCATAAACGACTGAATAATAAACAAAAGATTTGACAGATGTCACTTAAACAAAATGGCCGCCAGGGGCTCTAAAATCTACCCACGCCAAAAAAACCCCTATTGCTTAAATTTGTTTAGAAATAAAATGTTGTTTAATTCTTGAAGCTCTTGGTTATTTAATACCTCTAATTTACTGACGTAAGTAAGTGGTGATCACTTTTTGTGTATTACCTGATGCTTACTACAGCTATACTCTACAATCATGCGTTCTATCGTGCCAATTTTGACATATTCAAAAGAAACAACGGACTCTTATGAAATGTTAACTCAGGTTTTGTGCTCGGTTTAAATCGTAAATATTGTCTGAATAGATCTATTTTCTATTTTGTCGTGATTTGACAGCTGACAACTGTATTGTCATTGCAATTTTGTTTGTTTAATGTCTGAATCTCTAAGTAGCAGCAGTGTTGTTAAATTTTTTAAAAATAAAAGTCATTAAGTCAAACAAATTTAAAATTGACTTTCTTCTCAACGCCCAAAGTTTGAAGCTACATTACGTTTTGCAAATTTTTAAAACACATAATATCGTGAAATATCGTAAAGTCGGTAAGAAACCTGTCAAAAGCCCTACTGACCTAACGCGTGGTTGTGGTTATGGTCATCATAATCGATCCACTACACATGCAATATGTGAAGTGTAGAAGAGTAAGTAAGTTTCATAACTCGTAAGGTGTCAGCGTAAAAACCAATATAAATATTGCTCAAGCTATGGTTGAGATACCATCGAAATATGCAAAGGGATTGGAAATTAGGTAAAAAAAAATAGCATGCTGCAAATCTTGGCTACTATTAAAATAATATTGTTTTTCACTCTATGGGTCCAAAGTTCATAACGAGCAAAAGTTCATAAAAAATTAATCGTTTTTGTGGTTGTTTAAGTTGAATCCATATAAGATTTATCAAGGGAAATCACTCTTATTATAATTTTCTTTTCATGATTCAAATTTTCTTGACGTTAATCATTAAATAGAATACATAATTATACAAAAAGTGCATAGAGGCTGCTTAACAGACTGTCTCCCAATGAGTTTTTTCTATCTAAAATTTACTGACTGAGGAAATATATAATTAAGACATCTCATTTCTTATTTCAACTGAATGTTTTCTGGATGGATAATTTGATCAGACATGAATGTCAAGAAGATGTAAAGCAATTCTTACTTTTATGGGATTTTCCATGGGTAAAATAAATCAAATTATTTTTGATCTAGATCTGTATTTGCCTTCCAAAATAAATTGATTTATTTTTGATTTAAAATCAATTCTGCAGATCTGAATTTTTCGGCAGATTTATCCTTCTTTGCACCTATATTAATACAAGTATGAACAAGTTAAGTTAGAAATTTGACAGCTCTAAATGAAGCTATTAAAGCTCTTGAGATCTTGTAGGAGCTTTAAGTAGGAGTTGTTGGAAAAGCAAGAAGACAAAAAACAAGCCATTTCTTCAATCAGGCAATAAATTTGCAAATTTATCAATCAACACAACAAGTAACACTGAAAAAAAATGCATTATCCAAATTCAATGACAGCTTAACATGTAGACAGCCTGTCATTAAAGTTATGTTAAATTGTAAACATTTTTTTTAAGCTAAACGCTTTAACTTTAAGAGTTTTTGAAAATTAATTGAATAAAATTATATCATTACATTACCTATTTGTGATAGAATCTTAAAAACCGCTTTATTTTTGAACAAGGTGGTGCAATAGTTGTAGCTCGCACAGTCACAATTCAGTTAGAAAATTCTTCATATAGCTAAAAAGCTTTAATGTGAAGCTCCTACAAAACTTCTTCTGCTAAAGCTATTGCTAAAGTTTCAAATTTAAATTCTAAGCTATTGGCAGCATTGCAGATATCTTTGAAGTTCTACGGTATAACACTTATTTCAGTGGTAATTCTTATATCTATCTTCCAGAAGATGGCGTTTGGTGTATTTAAATTTTAAATTTCTTAAGAACCGTTACATTATCTTTGCAAACCGATAATACACCAAATCGTAATCGACAATTTTTCTGCAGCCATTTAAAACAAGTTCATTTCGCATCTTCGATTCATAAATACATTTACATTAAACTAGAGAGCACTAATTATTGTTTTGATAAGAAGTACGAAAAATTAGTAACCTATTTTTATTATTTAATATTTTTATTATATTAAAAGACCAGTTTCAAGTGAATTTAAATCAGTTGTGAAATAGTAAAAGCAATTAGCTAATCTTTGGAAGGTTTTTAAATAACATTTCTTCACAGAATCATCATGTACACCCCAATTGCATTTTTAACTCGTAGAGAGACTTTCAGTGCTTGTCATCGTTTAAATAGGTAATTCAAATCGGTTTCCAATAACTTAATATTTATTTCTGCCTGGAAATTATTGTTTACTATGTGGGAACTTTTTACCTTTTTTTTAGTCAATATTTGAGTACTGAAGAAAATCGAGAAACTTATGGAAAATGCAATAATAAGAATGGACATGGTCACAATTATATCGGTAAGTCACATAATCATACCTAAAGATTTTTAATTTTATTCGGCTTTAACGTGAAAATGATATTAAATGACATTAGGATTGTGTGTTAAATATTCGTGAAAAGCTCTGTTTCCTTCAATATCTCTTCTGTAAAGATATAAACAACATGTGTTTCGAAACGTGACAATGTAAATGTTTCTAGGGGTCTTAAATGTCACCTTACTAAATGAGTCTCTTTGATACCAGGAATCAACTATCCTTTGTGCGTATATGATACATTTTTATTTAAGAAAACAAATTGAAATTTGTATCTCAAGGACGAAAAGATTTGAACTCTTGTGGCAGAACGCGCCGATAATATGTTACCCTCTTTATCAAAGTTTTCATGTTGATATATTGCTTCTGCCTTGACAGTAGTTGACAATAAATGCGATCTAAACAATTAAAGCTTAAGCTTGGCGAAAATTATTGCAGCGGCTCCTTTTCAAGTATAATCTTATTAATATTTTTGTTTACAGACAAAAATGACATTTAATAAGTAATCATAATAATCATAATCATTTTCAGCTTGTTATGCATACATTATGTACCATGAACTTTTTAACTTCAATCAAAATTCGGCAACACGTTTTGTGATTTGGCATGGTTTTCGTTTTATCAGTTATGATTCAGAGAATTTATGAGCAGTGCTAACAAAGGACATTTTAACAAATGGAGGAATACCTCTATTGTTTTTGTATAAATGTCAAATCTGTTATACTTAGAGAGAGGAGAAATGTTAGTATCCTTTGAATGCTAAATTTATGACAGTTGTAGTTATGTTTATTGTCTTTGTTAAGTTGTTTTATTATAAGGATTCTAGGTATGTTCGTTTTGTTCTTCCTTAACCAGAGAGTTGGAGCAAAATTTGTATGTTTTGGCATTAAAAAGATAACACGCCAAAACATTATTCGTCTTGAAGTCCTATTGAAAGAATTTCACAATTTTGTTCAATATTTTATTATTGTTTTTTTTTTCTTTTATCATAAAAAAATAATAAATCAAAATAATTTTCTAATCAATGAAGAATCAGGTTATATTTCGGTCCATATGTCAAAGAGATGATTTTTTATTGAAGCCACGCATCTACGGTTATCATCAATTAATTAATTGCTACGTACAATATAATGTGTCTATTTCGGTGACATTAGCCAAACTTACTAGGGATTATCAAATTAATTATAATTCTTTTATAACAAATGAACGAGTGATAATGATATTTGTCTACATGAAGAGATAATGATAATGTTTAACTCTTTGGGTGGTCTTATACTTAATTTAGGAATAAATGGTTATGAGTGTCAATTAAGATTAAGCTGTAATAGATGTCAGATCGTGAGGGAATCACAAACATTTTCTAATTCGTCAATAAAAGTCAAATGTCAAATATGTCAAAGATCAGAAAAATACTGGTTTCGCTAAATCAAAAATTATAAAAAAGAAAAGAGAGGCAGAATAAGGATCACTTAACTGATGATGTAGACGTTATTATCGAAAAGTAATTACCTCAATCTTGGCGTTTTATCATCCAGTACTCCAAAAATGTAAAGTAAAAGAATATGCAAAACTATCTGTAATTGTCAAACAATGAACATTCAATTGTGAATAACATTTAATTTGAGATTACCAAAAGATGATGGTACTGACGTTTAAACAAAAGAGAGAGGGTATATCGCCATGTTTGTTTCATTTTTTTGTCGCTAATGTAAACAACACTTTAAATACATTGTGTACACATTTATCAATCATGATTGACAATTTGCTGTCAATAACTGATAATATACAATTTTGCTTTAAGAATATACATTTATGTAAATATTTTATGAAAAATTATATGCCATATGTTGTTATGTTATGCAATTTTGATGGTCATGATAAAAGAAAAAGGACAGACACTTTCAGCGTATGTCTTAACATATTGACGGTGACGTTTAGTCACTTCATCTCGTTCTCACTCAATTTGTGTCGGCCTCAATTTTCTATCTCACTTACGCTATGAAGTTAGACTGAAATAAAATGATAAAACGTCAAAAAAAACGTCACCTTAAAAAAAATTCAAATGTCAACTTCATCATTGTCCTTATCAAAAAGCTTATTTCAATTAATGTATGACATATGTACGTATAAATTTTAAGATGCTTCTGACTACAAGTTCTACCTTGAAGTCTTTTGCATTCGGATGTGAAGGGCATTACAACGCTCCTGCGAACAACTTTTATAAAAGTTAGTTTCTATCAAGTATCCTTTGATCATCTTAATAATTTAAAACTTACTTTGAGTGTTAACCTCACAAGGAAAGTTTTTTTAAAAAAAGCTTTAGAATTTCCAAAATGTTCTCATTGGAAAACCAACATAGTGTCTGTTAATAAATTTTCTCATCGGATTTTGTGGATGTGAGCAATCTAAAGTGGTGTTAAGTTTTTGTTTAAATATGTTGACTACGGTAACAATTCAGCGATGTAAAGTGGTCTTTTGGAAACAGTGTTTGGCAAATAACATGGTTGTAAATGTAATACAATTAAACAGTTTTTGTGATTTTAAAGCAACTTTTAAGTCTATTGAGTGTTAATTGCAAATATCAATTAATTATAGAAGTTCCTGGTTGGTTAGTGTCTTTTGCAAGGAATTAAAAAGGCATCATGCGATTTGATGGTCTTTATGAACTTTTAGTTAATAAAATTTGATTATTTTTTCAAACAATTAATATTTCACAGGAATTAACTAACCTTAACCTGACCTTTGTCTTATTTTGATGGTTTTATATGCGGAAAGGCTCTTATCTGTTTGTTCTTTTTATTTTTGTATTATTATTTTGAAGTTTATGGATGATTACTTTTAGTTTTATAGTCTTCTTATTTTCAATTGTTATTTCTGGAATTGTTTTTGAACTTTATGTTAATAGAAAATAAAGGGCAAATTTGGGATTCACGAAAAAATCCATCGCCATAAAATATGAAAATAGCTTAAAGCACGCGAAACACACGTGCTTACTCTCCAAATCATATGACTCTGGAAAAATAGAAAGTTACAGAATTGAAAGTAAAGTAACAGAACTTTTCTGTTCTAGTTCAATTTTATGATAACTTCAAAGGCATTGTTTTGCTAACATTGCCGACACGAGCGAGAAGTCCTCTGGAAGTGAACTATTAGTCTATTTATTGAGTAACTAGCTGTTGAACTTAAAAAAATGTCCATGGATATTTTAAATAATTCACCTATAAAGCTGTTATGTTTTATTGTTTTTACCAACAATTATAAACATTTATAATCAATTTTTCAATTCTTTGAACTTGAACCATATTTTCAATCAACTTACCAGACATTTTTGTATAGCTTTGGATTTCTTTCTTAAAAGCCCAGCTGTTATTTTACATGTAAAACAGTAGAAAAAAGATATCCCGATACCTTGATCCATCTGAGATTGAACGCAACCAATGGCTGCATTCAATTCCATTTTGGGTAGGCTTTACTGGATATGTGGATTTTTAGATAACTTATTGAAAGAGTTGGATACCTAAATTGAGATAGCTGTCACAAATAGCAGGCAAACATTTAGATTTCGAGGTCCAAAATTATTGTAGACAATGGATATATTTAATACTCCACTGAATACCAAAAAACGTACAATTTTACCAGAAATTCCCGGATACCTTTATATCCTTTTTTTGACATCTCTTTTACACGTAAAACACTAACAAATAGGTGTCCGAATACCCAGTTTGTCTGAGTTAGAACGCAACCAATGAGTTTCTTTAAAAGAGTCCAATGTGAAATGTCATATAGAAATGTCATACATAGCTTAATTTTGTTGACTCAAATGACGTTTTCGAAACAATTATTTATGTACATACATACATATACATATAAGAAAGTTTATGAGTAAAATATCATGTACCTTATTTTAATGTTTATTATTTCTTTTAGTTAAAGTAACTGTTCGTGGTCCTATTGATACTCGAACTGGAATGGTTATGAATATTAATGATCTCAAAGGAGCTATGAATGCTGTCATTACCAAAACTTTAGATCACAAGAATCTGGACGTAGATGTTGAATACTTTGAAAAAATCGTAAAATTGAAATTTGAATTTCCTTTTAGAATTTTATTTAAAAAAAAACTTTTTTTATTTTAGCCCAGTTCAATGGAAAATATTTCAGTTTATATTTGGGATAAGCTTTGTATAAATCTTAAGAATCCAGAACTTTTGTATGAAATAAAAATTCATGAAACTGAGAAGAACTCGGTTGTCTATCGTGGACCATATTTACAAAATGGAACATATTCTAATGGAAATGGACACCGATGTGAAATTATTTCCAGCAATGGCAATATAACTTCTGAGTCGGAGTAAATAAAATTATTAACTTTTTCTTCAAATGGAAGAAGTTATTTTTTGTAGTTTGTAACATTAGCATTAACATCAACTTATCTGTATAAACAATAAGATAAAAATATATTATAACATACCTGAATAACCCAAATTATTATAAATTATGTTGACCTTAAATAATAAATAGATGTGCTTCAATTATTTTTAAGTTATTTCATAAAGATTTAATATGAAGGTCTTTAATATGTATTAGAAGTATTTTAAAACTCTTTGTTATAACACACTGTAAATAAATATATGTATATATTTTTGCTAAATAACAATTAATTGCTTACAATTAGTTAAAGCCAAAGATTAATGTAAAATTCTTGATTTGACTATGTTGACTTTAAAACCCTAAACGAGGCTCAACAGAGCGTATACCTTCTTTTCTTGTTTAGTTTATTTTTTAGCAAATTCTCTTCAATTTAGTTGGTTGTTTAATTTAAAAGGCCGATGTTGAATGTGAACCACACCTAAAAGTCAACTTTTTTTCTGCATTTCATTTGACATTTCTCAATTTGAAACATGGAAAGATACACAATCAAGCAACGTGTTACAGTTATTCAGGCTGAAAATGGGCGTTCAAATCAAATTGCAAGTCTATTAATTCGTGCTTATTTTGGTCAATTTCATCGTTCAGATATGCGTACAATCGGAAAAATTGTGCAAACATTTGAGCAAACCGGGTCTGTAGGAGATGTGAAAACTCCAGTGACCAATGCATGCTTGTGTACAGCTCGCACTGCAGAAAATATTGCTGCTGTTAGCGATAGTGTGGCTGAAGAGCCGCCCACTTTAACTCATCATCGTGCCAAACAATTGCACCTCTCAGGCTCGTCGTTCATGAAAATCATGCATAAAGACTTTTGACTAAGGAATTAAAGCTTCTTGACCATTTCAAGCGTCGTCAATTGTCAGAATGATGGCAAGAAATGGCAACAGTGGATGATCAAATTTCGGAGAAAATCATCTTCAGTGATGATGCACATTTTCACCACAGTGGATTAGTCAATGAGCAAAATGGCAGCATTTGGGTGAATGATAATCCAAGATTGACTGTTTAGTGAGGTTTATGGGGTGGGGGTATCATCGGGTCGTATTTTTTTTCCGAAATGAGGCCGGTCAGGCAGTTACTGTGAATGGTGTTCGCTATCTTGAGATAATAACGAACTTTTTATGGCCCGAATTGGAAAATATGGATGTGGAAGATACAGTACGTTCTCGATTATCGCAACTAATTAAAACAAGGGTGGTTGCAATGACCGAAGTTGTTGCAATAACCGAGTAAATATTTTTTAGGCTCAATTCGAGATGCAAAGTGAAAATCAGAAAACCAACACTTATTTAATGCAACATGAATAATAAGAAACAAAACTAAAGTAAGATAATTCATTATAAGATATAAAAATAGATACATAAGTACAAAAATATTTTTACATAATTATTATTTTTGGACAAAATTGGACTTTTTGGAAGTTTAGATTTTTTTAAAATCGCCATTTCTCGAAGTTTTTGAAGACTCAAAATTTGTTCATTAGGGGCGGAATTCTGTTCGTTCCTAAAAGACAGAAAAAACGTATAAAAAAAGACATACCTGTGGCCGGTTAAATTTTATTACCTCAGGCATACATAAATGTCGAATGGAACCATTGTTGAAAGAATGCTAATGTCATCTAAGCATTTTTTTCTGCCTTGTATACAACGATGCGTTGGAGCAGTCGATTCCTTAAAAGCTACAAGGGTTTTGTTGAACATAAGTCAAATCTAGCTCTCTGACTTTTTCCTTAAATTTAATCAAGAATGGATCTACAAGCTGCGGTTTGTTTGAAAGTTTTTTTCCACAAATGATTAACAGGCGAATTCCGTGTCTTTTCTTAAAATTTGTCATCTCATGTCATCATGTTTCTTTGATTCAGACTCACTGAGCAAAATTCATTAAAACTAATAAGAACATCTTGCATTGTATAGATACACAAATGTACATTCATACAACTTCATCGTACCAATTACTCAAAAGTAGCGGTAAAATAACTGCCGACACAAAGTGTAACGCAATAGACAAAAACAAAAATAGCAAAGAACCTGTGTAAATAAGGATATGCATATAAAAACAAAAGTTGCACTTATCAAGTCAATTGTTTTTGTTGAGTTGCGATTACCGCGTCAATAATGATAAAAATTCAGCTGTTGCGAAAATCGAGGAGTTGCGTGAATCGATATTTGCGTTAATCAAGAACTTACAGTATGTGGTTTCATCAGGACGGTGCCACTTGTCACAAAGACAAATTCAATGGCCGTTTTATCTCACGTGGTGGCGATGTCAATTGGCCGTCAAGATCATGTCATTTCACACTCTTGGACTTCTTTCTTTAGGGTTATTTCAAATAAAACGTGTGAGTCGATAAGCCAGCAACAATTCAAGAGTTAAATGATGAAATAATTTGACACATTAACGGCAAAGAACCTCACTTATGCCTCAGCGTCTTCGAAAATTTTGACTTTCGGATGGAGATGTGGCACCGAGGTCGCGGTGGCCATTTGGCCGAAATCCTTTAGAAACGAACATAAAACAACATATTGCAGCATAGAAATAGAGTAATACATGCAACTTTTTTCGTGGAAAATCAAAGGAATTTCACGAAATATGCACAAAGAAATAACAGCTGAAAATGCAAATTTTGTTCTTCAATATTTTAGATTTTTCAATGGAAGATATGTATTATCAAGTCTGTTTGTTGTTTTGTGTTATACTTTTGTCCATTTCTAATAATACTTAACGAGTTGCAGCGGATATTGTGTTCGCAAATAATTTAAGTAAACAAAATAAGGCACTAATAAATCATTAAATATGATTTTGGTCAACTTCATTAAATTTAATATACATTTACAACTTTTATTGTGTTTGAAATTATAAAAAGCTATTTATATCTTCCAATTTAAGGCCATGTCAGCACTTGAGATTCTGTTGGTAAGGATTGTTTTGTTCTAGAACGCGGCCATGAAACTTTCCAAATGAAGCAATTTGATTGGTCTGAAGACTAAATGCGTAAATGTGTTTGGTTTTGCATCATTTTAGCTCAGTAGCCTGTAGGTAAACCGAAATGTCAGTGTGAGATTCTTATTTTGGTAAATTATGTATTTTTACATTTGTAACTGGGCATTCAAGTATAAACTCTTTTTATATTCCTACAAGTTGAAATGTTTCTGTAAATATTTGACACTTAAATTAATAAGAATTCAATGACGTTAATTTAGATATGGATTTACTTTTTGCAAAATGAATGTATTCAACCCAAAAAGCCTTTTGAACGTATTCAATTATTTTTAATCTGATTTGACAGCGTTGTAGTTATTTCTAATTTACTTGAATGTACTAGACAACTTTCAAGAATTTAATCATATTGGAAAATTGAAGTCCCTGAGTTCTTTCATTATTCAAGACTTCCAAATCATTTGTATGATATGAAATGCAACTTTTTTTTTTAGAAAAAAAAAACGCAATTAAGTTTTCGATTCTTAGACTTGGTTTATATATTTCAGTAGAATTCGTAAACATATTTTACCTAACGACTAATATACTAATTTATTAAAAACATAACCGGTTAATAGTCTTTTGATTAAAATACACATAAAATAAGATAAGTCATAAATAGATTACATAATTCTTCTTTAAACAAAAGAATTTTGTATTTGTTATATTTTTAATGAAACTTAAACTAATCAATAGCTTAATTTACAAACAAAATTACAATTAAAACAGTTAAACCTTTTAATGGTTTTAAAAATATAAAATACAATAATAAAAAGTATGATGGTATTTTGGTTAAATACATTGTTGTTCTTAGTGTTCAATTTTTAAATTTATCACCAGCACTACAAATGGCAGATTTTCTATATAAAAACCGGAAAAATCTCAAGGCAATTAATACATTCCTATTTTAATTGTATGACAGTTCTATTCTGTCTTTTGCTTTCAAGTCTGTCACCTCCTTTTTGACTTGGTTTTGTGTGTGTTAAAATCGGAATTGAATTATTTAATCTTGCCAATTTTCAAACCAAAAAAACTGATGTCAAATTATGATTTGTGCATGAGAGCAATTTATATTAATCAATGGAAATCATTATTTTATTGACGTTTGATTTTCAACTTGTCATTATATAAAAATGTTATCATTCATTGCTTATACCATTACCATATTTACATGACATTTATTAACAAAAATGAAAACCTACTCACCCTCTTTACCAATATCTGTCATACTTATACTGAAAATCACTTTATATTTTGACAGATAAAGTAACTGTAGTTCATAGCCTGGAAAACTCAAAATAAACATTTAAACAAAAGCTATGTATAAATACAAAACTTAAATGTCTATAAGATAGGATATGTTTATGAATATAACAACAATTTAGTTATAGAGTAATTTCATTGTTAAATTTTTCTCTCACATAATTTACACCATGAGTTTTTATATACGTTGGTGAAATTTACATTTTTACTCTCGTTTAAATAATAAAGCATTTTTCTTTAATAATATTTTTTGGAAGCGTTCATAATTTTCTTTCATCGTCTTTTTAGTATTAAATAACATTGTGTAAATTTAAACTTAAAACTAGGTTTCTTTTTTATTTTGTTTCTTTTAAAATTAATGTTAAGCGCTCAAAAGAGTGTCTTTTCTTCGACTGAATTTTTATATTATGTATTATATGTGCAATTTTGGTTTAAAAGTGTACAAACTCTTTTTGTTTAGCTTGTTTAAAAGAAAATACTTTTCTCACTCAATAAATAGACAATACAATATTTTAAATTTATACTTTGGTTTTTTTTATTTTAACTACTGTATGTATTTATTTTGGTCTATTAAGTTTTTATCTACTTCTATTTTTATTTTTGTTATATTGTTTTGAGCTTTTATATGGCACTCTTTTGATCTGGACTAAGATTTTTAAACGATATAAATGGTATTCCAAGTTCAAATTCATTTTTAGGCCAGTACCTTAGGACTGGCTGTCGTTGTGGTAATTCAGTATCTACGTAGAAGTATGCGTACAACACAAGTACAGTGTAGGAGGCTATAAATATAAATACATGCCATAAGCCATGGAGGTAGGGAAAATTAATGGCTGACCAAGCATCACAGAACATTCGATCGTTGACCCAACAGAAGACTGCTATTAACCAAACGGCACACGAACGTAGACCAAGTCGATAGACTCGTTGATCGCGAACTCTGAAATAAAATACAAATAATCTTATTAGGTATGTATTTAAATTGAAAATGAGTGTAAAGACAAAGACTGTTATTATAATTAAAAATAATAATTAAACTTACCAAATCTAACAAAAATGTAATGTCCCACTAAGCTTTAAAAGTGGTCTTTCTTACGTAATTTTATCAAACATCTTTTCATTCTACAAATTTAAAAATTTACTCCAATTGTGTATGAACTTTGACAAAGCTTCAATTAAAATTAAAAGAACAGGACTTAATAACCCTCTAGTTTGTAGTAAACGTCAAATATGTAACTTTGGAGTGATTTCGCGATCGAAAAACTTCAAGTGTCAAATTATTTGCTGCTTCTTCAAAATGCAGGCTATTGACTTCGCTCATTTGTAAAACTTTCTGTTCAACCATATTAAAAATACATAGACGTAATTAATTTCAATAATTAGAATGGTAACATCCAAAAACGTTTGTTCGCTATTATCAATCATTTTAACTGTTCATAATTTTATGAGCTACCTACTTGATATTTAGAACGAAACGGAGAGCACAATTAAGAAATGTCAAAACGATTCGAATCAGAAAGCCCATTGGCTGCGTTCAATGTGGTGTTGGTTAGTCTATCATGAATATGAACATTTGTAGATACCTTATTAATAAACTATCAGCTGTTCACAAAAGGCTGAAAAACATTTAGATTTTAAGGGTCTAAATAATGTTTTTTCAGAATTCCACTGCACTAAGTACAGTGCCAGATTTGGTCGTAAAATATAGTTTTCTTCCATCTAATGTTTTTTTTTTCACGCGTACTGCCTCTTGCGAGGAATTGACAAGTTCTCCAAGAGTAATTTTTCTCATGAAAATTGCTTTCTCATATTACCCGTTCGGAATAGGCTTGAAAATGTTGGTCCCCTTCATCCCTAACAACATAACTCGCACACAGGAATGGTTGAGAGTTGTAAGTCACTAGGCCCTTGTAATCAATGGACTATTGGGCAACCTAATTTGTTTGTATTTATGTTTGCCAGCACTTGATTTGATTCACTTATTATACTTTTGGAAAATCAGAGCACAATTCAATAAAAAGGCACATTGTAGATAATAAATACTAAAAAACATAATATTCTATACAAATTTACAAAAACAGTATTTAAAAGAAAAACAAACAAACAAAAAACTTAAAACATAACAGCTAACAGTTTTTTGGGACCATACAACATGTAGTGTTTTAAAAAGTTTTTCGAAAGTACGGTTAAGGGGCCAGTTATAGCATTGAAATCTATCCGGAACAAATTTTGAGTCGATTTTTGACTAGAAATGAAAATTATATACCGATCGATCGGAAATCACAGAAAGAATTCTTTTGAGAAAAAAAGACTTATTTTTCGTTAAAAAATGTATTTTATATTTTCCGGCCGGAAACTCATTTTCCTTTTAATTTCAAAAACGAAACGAATTGTTCCACTGACTTCTGTTCCAATTTCACATAATTCAGATTTCGGTCAGTCAAAATTTTAGGTGGATTTCAATCCAGAAACAGAAATTTGTAATGATCGCCATAAACGACCTGCCAAAAAATTACAATGATTGGTTTCAATGATGAAAACCAGTGGTAGCTATAATTGGCTCCTAAGGAAAAATTTGTATGATACCTTTTCTCAAAAATATTCTGTTTAAAAAACTATGTACTTTTAAATAGGCTAAAAGAGAAAAATCGTGTTGGCACGATATCTTACAGCAATTTAAAATACTGAATTTTGACCAATCAAAATTTTGAAATGCAGAATTTTGTTCATAAAGAATTTTGTAATATGGAATTTTCGCATACAGAATTTTGACCTTAGCTAATATAAGAGTCTTAAAGCTTCGGACAGTGTAGTTGTGTTATTTAGTCGGATTTTATCCTAAATGGAAGGTTATCAATTTATCTGTCTACGTATTTAGGACTATTATATACCCGGATACCCTATCTTTCTGTGTTGGGCGCCAGTAATAGCTATCATTGGTTTTCATCATTGAACACAAACATTGTGCCCGATTACACGAGATGTTTTTTCGGTTGTTTCCTCTTTCGTCTTTTTGACAGATCGGGTGAGGGGTGTAGAAACGTAGGAGGAAAGAAGTCGTAAAAAAAGTCCTGAAAATTTATGGACTTTTGGTTGAACTTTGACGTTTATGGTTTGACAACCAATAAAAAAAACAAAATGCATAATTTACAGCTATAAGTTCAGTTTTCCAGAGTACGGTGTAGTAAAGGCAAATATAAACTTGAAATAATGTAAATTTAATTATTTATTTAAACGATTTAAGAAATGTGGACAAAAACTCAAACGAAGTATTATTAACGCTGTTTCAAAGTTGGACCAATTTGTATAACAAGCTGAACAAAAATTATAAAAATAGAAATAAAAGAATTGAGGCACTTGAAATTATTCGAAAAGAGCTTTTAAAAATCAAACCGGGTGTTACAATTTCGGATATAAAAAGTAAAATAAAAACAATTCGGTCACAAACGTCAAAAAGAGGAATAACGAAAGGAACGAAAAAATGAAATGTGTAATCACGAGGGTACGAGGTGTCAAAAAGACGAAAGACGAAAACGAACGAAAAAACATCCCGTGTAATCAGGGTCATTGGATTTTTTGACAGGTCGTTTAAAGCTATCATTAAAAATTTCTGTCATTGAAAAAAATTTCCTGATTGAAATCCACCGAAAAACTTTTACTGACAGAAATCTGTCATTGGAATTGTGTGAAATCGGAACCCAAATCAGTGGAACGAATTGTTTCACTTTTGAAAAGAAATATCAGCTGTTCAGGAAAATGAGATTCCGTCCGGAAAATATAAAAATACATTTTTAGAGAAAAATAAATGCGCAATTACACTTTTTTTCTAAAAAATATTCTTTGTGTGATTTCCAATCGATCAGTATGTGTATAATTTTTATTTCGAATCAAAGGGAAACACCGTCAAATATTGATTCAATTTTTTTCCGGATCGATTTCAATGATAGCTACATATAACTGGCCCCTTCAGGGCCCACCCGACGTATGCGTTGCGGCAACGAATCCGTTGACATTGACTTACGAAACGGAATGGAGTGACCCAATGTTGTTTTGACAGCTTGATCAAAATTACCTTAAATTACTAGGACTATTCAATTCCTTGAACCCAGTGCGTATTAAGGAATTCCAACGCTATTATCGAACTGATAAAAGTTTAACTTTATTTTTTTTATCGTTTGTTAGATTAATAATAGAAATAATAAAAATAATAACGAGTAAGTTCATTTTCGTATTTTATTAACAAAAGATTCAGTTTTCGACATTATTTAGGTATTTGTTTTCTTTTTGTTGAATTATATTTGATTTTAATTCGAAAAATGAAACCTTTTCATGTGTAGAAATTTTAAACACTTTTTTCGATTAGAAGGATAAAAACAAGGACTTAACATCGTTGTCGTATAAAAGCAATCATAATATTTATAAGAAACACCTTCTATTTATGCTCAATACACGTTATTCACCAAAAAAACATACAAAATTTTGAGAGAAAGTTGATTTTTGAGTCCATTGATAAAACACCTTGAACTGATCGCAATAAACTAGAGGAAACAAACCTCATTAGAACGTGTTCGGAGCACAGCGATGCACCATGTTATCGAACATGTCTATTATTGACAACTGCTACTTTTTGCGTTTAGTCCGATCTGTAATTAATTGAGCTTTCAGTTGTATACTTTGCCGCAACACATGCGATGTATTTTATGGGTCAGCCCCTTAAATACCGTAATTTAGAAGCATGACGATTATCTTACAACTAATTTCAATTTGACACTTAACTTCAAACTTCAAATAAAGGTAGGGTAGTGCTTAACTCAGTCGAAAAAAATTCTGCTTTTAAAAAATAAAAAAAAGTTTCTTAAAAGAACACTCCCAAGATGACTTAAGATCTCAATAAGTTTGAACCAAATTATAGCATAAAGTCAAAGACTCATCTTCAACTAATTTTTATATAAAAGACAGATAAATAAAAAAACCAGTGCCAATAATAATGCAAAGCTTTATTATACCTGTAGTGCATTCCCCAAATTGCTTACTGATTCACCCTAAATAACATTTTTGTGTCAAATTTAAATCCTGGACAACATTTTTAATGTCATCAAATTGCTAATGAACCTCTTTCTTCAAGTTGGTAAATTTATAACATTTCTATGGCATAGTTTCAAAAGACCCCCTTTAACAAAGTTTAAATATGTACAAAAAAATAAAAAGTCATGTATTCCGAGCATGGAAGAAAATTATGACAAATAAATCACTTTAAACCCCAAATGCCAAACAATACTATACCAACCTTGCACAACATGGCCCATATATTTGTTTGTATGTGAACAAAATGTCAAATGAATATTGTGTTCAAGAAAAAGAAGTCACGGATGATACGGTGACTTAGAAACCTAATTACCGACCTTTTTTTGAATTGATGTTTTTAGTTCCGTATATCTTTAATATACATACATACATTCATATGTAGTATTGTAGTCATGTTTGTCTGTATACATTTATTTCCTTCCGTTTTCAACCGGCCTTCCTGCTGTCTCTTGGGAATGATACTATTTCTCTTGGCAGGCAGGTGTATACTTCATTGTTGGCATTAGATTTTGTATTTGAAATCGATATGATATAATAAAATATGCTGATATTATATACAAAAAAAATCATTCTTAATATAGTGAAATTTTTAGGACATGCATAGGTATACAACATAGATAAGACTGCCAAGTTCTTGAGCGTGTTAACTTATCTTGATGCTAAATAACAGAGTCCACATACTTGACATGATGATATGTCTGGAAGTTATATATTATTGTTTTCGTGTATGGCACCACAAAAATAAGACATGATGAATGTGTTTCATTACTGGAATTATATATTTAATTAATTTAATTGAAATTGTTAATTAGGGATAAGCATTTTCAAAAAAAAACAGAAATACCCGCCAAATTCTATTTCATAATAATAGAGTATATTGTTAATTAAGTTAGGAGTTAAAGCGGTCCCACAGGATAAGAGACCTTCACCAATGAGTCTCCTGAACGCAGTGACACAAAACTTTATTGACTTTTCAATTCTCAAATTAATAATTTGTGCCTATATTTATTTTAATTTTTGCCAATATCCGTGTTTTGTTGGAAAATCTCTCAATAGTACAGTAGGATTTTACACGAATAACAAAAACAATATCCGCAGTATGAATACTACCGATAAAAGTTAAAGTAGTTGCTACGGATGGGTTTTTGACATTTATACGAGTCTCGAATGGATCTTATGTGATTTCGTTCTCAAATGTTGGTGCGATTGATATTGCATTTGTATCTCGATGGCTGTGTTCGTTGAGTAGTTGTGCATTTGGAATCATGTGTTTTTCATTGGGGAAAAAAATCAATTTGTTACTGTTGCTGTCATTTAGTTTTGTTAATGAAAATGGACTAACTGGGCTTATTTTGCAAGAGAAAAAAATAGAAAAGATAATAAAGTTTTGCTATGTTTCCACCAAAGTGGATTAAATAAATTTTTTTTGGTGTTTCCACCGCACAAACAGATTTAAAAATCATTAAGTTTGACAGCACTTTCTAAATTGCAGATTGGTGTTTCCACCCCACAAACAGATTTAAACATCATTAAGTTTGACAGCACTTTCTAAATTGCAGATGGTGTTTCGATGTTTCTTATGAAGTGCAAGTGAGATAGTTTGATTCGTGTTAAACAATGAAGAACTGAATATGCTACCTACTCCATGTGCAATTTATTTTTTAATTTGTTTTTTTGTACACAAACATGCAAATAAACAGACCATAATGCATTATCTGTAAACTCCTCCACACAGGTTTTTCTTCACAAATTTTGACTCGACTCCGAACCCCGACCGGAATCGAGTCGAATCAAGCTCATTTCAACTCGATTCAGGTATATAAAGAATTTAGGCGAGCTTCAAGCTCGCTCCAACACCACATGTTAATGTAGTAGTCTACGAACAAACCCCCTTCTTGAAGTTTTTATTTTATGCACAATTGTTTGGTTGAAACTTTGAAATCGACTATCACCTTACACAGATGTATTTTCTTGATTTTGATAGTCAACTATCAAACATCAGCTTACACGATATCACCCCTATTTTTTGGGAATTTTTTGATAAATTATTCTGGTAAATATTTAATTGTGTCAACTTTCAAATATAAAAACCGGACTGCTGCGCATCGTTTTTTGGCAATTTCTTACTGTACTATATATAGAATACCAAAAAAACACTGCTAATATTTATTAAAATCTAGTGAATTTGTATGAAATTGTATGATATCAAAAACAACCGTAGTATTAAAATACGAGTACAATTTTCATGAACCAATGTATGTTTATAGAGGGCGTTTTTTATTACTTTGAAATGGAATAAAACAAAGATGATTTTTTAGATTGACATGAAATTTTCTGTATTGGAGATTATCAAACATTTTTTGTATATTGAGAGCGCACTTAAGGGGTTATTATTAAACACAGTGCGGGCAGTTAAGATAGGAGCACAGGATTAGAAAGGAGATAGCGATGCACATTAGTTTTAAAGTTTCAGTAATACACCGATCGTCGATATCATTTTAAGAGCTCTTTTTTCAATTGTATCCAAAAGACTTAAGTACGATATTGGGGCACCACCCTAAATATGAGAATTATACTCGAGTTTTAGACGAATATAGGTTTTGTAAATTATAGCCCAATCAGAAGTGGTAATAAAACTTCTTGTATCGTAGGAGAAATCCAAACACACAGCATTTTTGGCGATGTCAAATATGTGCACACTCCACAAGAGATGGTTTGTGATGAACATAACTAAAATTAAGTTTTCGAAGCATTAAACTCTACACGGTTTTTGATTTCCCATTGGACGGACAGTGCTGTCAAGATCAGAATTTAATGATCTTATAATACGCTGCCGTTGATAATCCACATCCTATATTAAAACGAATATGAAAAGCTGAGGGTACTGTCATCAGCGAAACAATTTAGTGGGTAAGAAGTTTCAGACAAAAGATCTTTTATAAAAATAAGAAAGAGCGTCGGAAACAAAGCGGAGCCCTTGGGCACACCAGCGTTTGTTTTGTGGATATCAGAATTGAACCCATCCAATACTTCTTGAATTGAACGGTCCGAAAGAGTATTTGTAACCCAACAAAAAAGAAATTCATGAATCTTAAATGCATGCATTTTCGATAAGAGAGCTTGATGCCAAACTCCATCAAATGCCTTTTAAATATCAAGTGCAATAATCTTACTTTCTCTAAGACGATGAAAAGATTTGTTCTACTCTTTGGTAAGGTAAAACATGAGACCATGGACCTATTACTGTCGGTCATAAAGGAGCTTTTATTCTTCAAGATATTTCTTAAGCTGAAAACTGATTAGCGTTTGCATGACCTTGGGAAGAATGGATTTAAGTGCAATTTGACGAACGATAGTTAGAGGGTGAGAAGGATTTGACTTTTTTAGGGACAGGCTGGGCAAATTCTGTTTTCTATCCACTTGAGGATTTTTATCAACATGATTTTTAAAATAAAATTGCACAACTTGAAAGCGTTGTTCCAATGGAAGTCTTTTTATGAATGAATGAATCACTTAACAAAATGGCCGCTGCACTTAAAATAGTGTTGCCAACTTAAAGTTCTATACTTCTAAGAAACACCCGTTCTCTTTTGCATGTTTTTTTTTTATAAAAAATTAGGTATTTCTTTATTAAACGAAATTATTATTAATTGATATAATAAACTTGATTAAGAGAATTAAGTTATTAAGCTTATCGTAGTCATTATTACGGACTTTTTATAACGTTTACTATCGCAAAAATTTCCAATCCAAAATAGGGGCATACCTTGTGAAATTTAAAAATCAGTTTGTGATTAATTATCTTATCTATTAAATTTATTAATCCATTGGATATACATAGAACAAAAGTGTATTCGTAAATTTGCAACAAGATGAAATATGTAAACAAATAAAATATACTAATTTTCACTTAGCGTCTAATCGACCAACTTCACTTAGCTCTCGTATAGCTTTCTTATATTTGTTCGATATATTCTAAAACATTCAACATCTGGATATTAATTAACACAACTACATCACAATTCACAACCCATGTACTTTTAAGTTCAATGAAATTGAAAAATTGGCCTTGATCATGAATTATTGATTTAATATCAAAACGTTATAACAAGACGAAATTAAATAGAGACCTTTGATATACGTTGTTTGGACTCGTAAGTGATCATTTATTATAGTTTATATTTTAATGTGTGCAAGGTGCAATTAAAGTTAATTTAGTTACATCAAATATTTTTAATTTAATTGAAATATTTATTTATAACTTAGTAATAAATGGATTTATGTAAGAAGTTCATAAATGCATAAAGTGCTTATAAAGTTGTTTTAAATTTATTTTTCAAATGCGGTGACAGCTATAAGGTGTGTACAAAATTTTGGATTTAATAGTTTATAAAAATATCAATTCCCTTAAGAAAGGGAAGCTGCAAGCTGTCAAAAATTTTGCGTTATTTGAAAATTGGTTTTGAATCTTTGAACATTGCAATGACAGGGAAAGACAGGGTGTGTTAAAGTGTTCCACATTAGAGTAGTATGGCTTAAAAACTAATCTCTTTACTTCAATCGGCTTTAGTAGAACTCGATGACTTTTTATTTGGTATTTATAGAGGCACGAATTATAAATGTACGTTTGAAGTACTTGAAAATGATTGCAATTGTATTTTACTAAAGCAAAATCCGTTTAAACAACGGTATGCAAATCTTAAAGGTCATTTTAGATAGTTCGCTTTCCATAAGGTTCATATCAAAAGTCCTTATTTTTTACTTTGAGTACCAAAAAAGAGGAAACTTCGTTTAAAAACTCATTGGCAAAAATGGTAATGTGGAAACTCTGTTTTGGAATTGGAATGGATACCGAACTTTACAAGACAAAATATCACCTAATGTGAAATATAAAAAAACTAAATTTTTGGATCACAAAAATAGATCCCAGCATAAAGCAGGGTTTCACTTTATTGTTGTATCGCAAATGAATAGATGATATGATACACGGTTATTGTTGTTGTCATACAAGAAATGTTAGATTTATAAAAATTTATGGATCAATAATTCTTGACATACTTAAATAATGTCAAATATTAATTTAATGAAAGCCAAGAACCAAAAAAATGATTGATTAATCGTTACTACTGATTATGACTTTTTAAATAATTTCACAAATTACAAACGAAACCGAAAAATAAAAACAAATTATTTATTATTATTATACTTTTAAACTCAGAGTTTATGACCTTTGTTTGAAGTCGCACACAATCGTATGAATTCAATTAAGTATACAATAAAAACAAGTTTTTCAAGCTAAATTCAGTATACTTATACTTCTTTTTTCTTTATTCTTTGTAAATAATGTATTATTAAGCTATGGCGTTAAATTTTTTGTAACGTCTTTTTCAACATTAAAGTCAACTTAACAATGTGTCACTTTATTGCCCGCATATCATAAAACTTCAACCTTCAACTTCATTTTGGTTATTTATTTTTATTACCTGGTTTTATTAGTCACGAGACATGAACCTGGGTGGATCTTAATAGTCATAATTAAAAAATAAATTAATTTGATTTAGTTGATATAAAAAGAGATATCTCTGAGTGCAGCAGGGGTATAATGTTGTTGAGTACAAAATACTCGTATAAGATACTTTCCTCTTTCCTACAAGTGCGTATACCTCCATAAGCGAAAACCACATTCGGCAAATATCAATATGGTTTGAGACCAGGCAATTCAACAATTAAATTTTTTAGTGAGTTATGTTCCTCCAAGAAGTGAATTGAAAATTTATGAAAAACATATAACTAATATTGAATTCATTAACAATTCATATATCAAAGATTTTCAAACAACTTGTATATTAGGAGATTTTAATATGGGTAATGTTAACTGGTTTTGGTCAGATGATGATAAAATGTTTATACCAGCAAATATGCTTAGAGACTATGAATATGCTTTTATTGATTATGTTTACTCTTTAAACTTACATCAAATAAACGATGTTCATAATTCATTACACAGATTATTGGATCTTGTATTTACATGCGAAAATGATGTTAAGGTTGATGTGTTAAAATGTCCTTTTCCTTTGTTAAATAATTCTGTTCATCATGAGCAGATTGAGTTGAAATTCGAGTTTTATAACCCTTTTCGCGAAACCGACTCCACGCCAAAACGTAATTATGCTAAAACTAATTTCATTGCATTCAATGCTTGGTTAAATACTATTAACTGGGAAATGGAATTTAGTAATAAAAGTTTACAATCTATTTATAATCGATTCATTGAAATTATTATGACTGGGGTTGAAAGTTTTGTTCCGTTATCATCGAATAAAAAAAATAATAAGCCTCCATGGTATAATAGACAACTTTCTCACTTGAAAAACTTAAGAACTAAAGCTTTCAAAAAATATAAATACTCGGGAAATGAACTTGATTTAGCTAATTTTAATAAATTAAGAAAAGATTTTAAAGTTTTAAGTAAATTCTTACACAAGAATTATGTCATGGGCATAGTAAGTAAACTTAAAAAAGATAGCAAATGTTTCTGGTCATACATTAAATCAAAACGTTGCTCTTATGGATTACCAGAGATAATGGAGTATGGCTCAACTTCGGCAAACAATACACAATCAGCTTGTGAACTTTTTGCTCAGTTTTTTGAGTCTGTATACTCAAAACGAGACGTAATTTTAAATCAAGAAACTATATGTACTACACCAGTAGATTTAGGATCGATGGTTTTGGATATTAATGATATAACATCTGCAATTAAAAAGCTAAAGCCGAATACAATCCCTGGTGCTGATGGTATCCCTGCTTCTTTTTTAACAAACTGTATTGAAAACCTAAGTTTAGCCTTACTCATTATTTTTAATTTGTCATTGCAAGAGGGCATCTTTCTCAATGAATGGAAAATATCTTATGTTGTTCCAATCTACAAAGCGGGTTCAAAAAATAATGTTGAGAACTACAAAGGTATAAGCAAACTTTCTGCAATCCCAAAACTATTCGAAAGTATAGTCAAAACCAAGCTTGAATTTTTTGTAAAAGAATATATTTCAGAGCTGCAGCATGGATTCGTGAGTGGTAGGTCCACTTCTACAAATCTTTCGTATTTCTCTTCATTTGCCATTAACCTAATTGAAAAAGGAAAGCAAATTGATGTCATATATACTGACTTCAGTAAAGCTTTCGATTCAGTTAATCATACCATACTGATAGACAAATTAAGGAGATTTGGATTTCATTCAAAGCTTCTGAATTGGATAGAATCGTTTTTGGTAAACCGCATACAGTTGGTAAAACTTGGAAATCTCTTCTCCAGAGAATTCCATTGCACATCAGGTGTGCCACAGGGGAGTCATCTAGGACCGCTTTTATTTATTATTTTCATTAATGATGTAACATCAATATTCAAATTTGCTCAAGTTTTTCTCTATGCAGATGACTTAAAAATGTTTTCAAGTATATCAAACATAAATGATTGCTTCAGTATGCAGCAGGATTTCGAATTTTTATTATTATGGTGTAAGCAAAATCATCTTCTACTCAACATTAAAAAATGCAATGCTGTATCATTTTATAGAAGCTCTGTGCCTATTTTATTTAGTTACTCTGTAGATTCTGTCCCTTTGAATAGGTTAGAAAAAGTTAAAGATCTTGGAGTCATTTTTGACCGGACTTTATCATTCAGTGATCATGTTGATTATATAACGTCAAAAGCCAATTCTATGGTTGGATTTATTAAAAGGAATACAGTGGACTTTACCGATCCTCATGCTCTATTATCCTTATATAATGCATTAGTAAGATCTATCCTTGAATACTGCGATATTGTCTGGTGCCCCGCTTTTCAGGTGCAATCGAATCGAATTGAAAAAATCCAAAGGAGATTTACGAAATTCATTTTTGTTAAAATGAGGTGGGGATTCTCACCAAGTTATGAGGCTAGATGCTTATTTTTAGGCATCTCTAGATTAGATAACCGCCGTAAGGCCCATGGCATAATGTTTGTAAGAGATATCTTGTGTTATCATATAAAATGTCCAAAATTGTTAGCTTTAGTTCCGTTATATGCTCCTGAGAGACTACTCAGACAACGGTATTTGCTTTATCAACCTCACCACAGAACCTGCTATGGATTAAATGAACCTCTTTCAAGATGTATAGCGAATTTCAACTCAATTTGCAACCAAATTGATTTAAGTCAATCTAGACCAATATTTAAAAAATCATTAAATAACTTATCAATTTAGTGTTAGTGCTTTTTAGTTATTTACAATAGATATAGATATAAGTTGAAGATTTAAGCTTGTAGATCTAAATAAATAAATAAATGTGATTTTGTTTTCAAATGTTGGTACGATTGATATTGCATTTGTATCTCGATGGCTGTGTTGGTTGAGTAGTTGTGCATTTGGAATCATGTGTGTTTTCCATTGGGGAAAA
The DNA here is from genome assembly GCA_951509635.1 of Eupeodes luniger. Classification (NCBI taxonomy): domain Eukaryota; kingdom Metazoa; phylum Arthropoda; class Insecta; order Diptera; family Syrphidae; genus Eupeodes; species Eupeodes luniger. Next base: position 102,377,041 of record OX608073.1, on the reverse strand, counting down.
AATCAATCTATTACTGTTGATATTATTAAGTTTTGTTAGTGAAAATGGACTAACTGGGCTTATTTTGCAAGAGAAAACAATATAAAAAAGAAAAGATAATTAAGTTTTGCTATGTTTCCACCAAAGGTTTATCTCAGTTTAGATTAAATAAATCTTTTTGGTGTTTCCACTGCACAAAAAGATTTAAAAATGATTAAGTTTAACAGCACTTTCTAAAATGCAAATAGTGTTTCGATGTTTCTTATGAAGTGAAAGTGAGATAGTTTGATTCGTGTTAAACAATGAAAAACTGAATAGTTCAGCACCATATAAGAATATGCTACCTACTCCATGTGCAATTTTTTTTTTAATTTGATTAAAACAAAACTATATTTTTTGTACACAAACATGCAAATAAACAGACCATAACGCATTATCTGTAAACCCAACTCCTCCACACAAGTTTTTCTTCACAAATTTCCGATCCCCGACCGGAATCGAGCAAATCAAGCTCATTTCAACTCGATTCAGGTATATAAAGAATTTAGGCGAGCTTCAAGCTCGCTTCAACACCACATGTTAATGTAGTAGTCTACGAACAAACCCCCTTCTTGAAGTTTTTATTTGATGTCAAATTGTTTGCTTAAAACTTTTAAATCGACTTTCACATTACACAGACGTATTTTCTTGATTTTGATAGTCAACTATCAAAAATCAGCTTACACGATTTCACCCCTGGTCTGAATTTCGCTATTTTTTTGTGGAATTTTTTGATAAATTATTTTGGCAAATATTCAGTTGTATCAACTTTCAAATATAAAAACCGGACCACTGCGGATCGTTTTGTTGGGAATTTCTCACTTCACTATATATGGAATGCGAACAAAACGCACATAATTACGACAGGAAGCTCACTTACGGTTAAGTGTTGACAGTGAAAAGAAAAGAAAAGAAAAGAAAGTGAATGTGATGACGATTCCCAGTTGGGTCATTGCGTAACAATTTAAAAAATCGAATAAATAATGATTTCGAATCGTTAATTGGCCTCCAATTTAAAGAAACATTTTTAAAACACTTATTTTGAGAATTTTGTTCATTTTATAAAACTCTCTATTTTTGTTATGTTTTATGCACTTCACTTTTTAATAATAAAACAATATTTTAAAACCTAAAAAATTGAAAAAGTGCCAGCGTTCTGTTACTTCTAACATCGAAAAATGTGGTCGAGAAACGATACAAATTTAAACGAAATGCAAAGGTTTTGTGCCATATTTTATTGTTTTTCCATCATAACATATTACAAGATTATACAAAAAGAAATTGTTACGACAAATTTGTCAGTAAATTTAGATAAGAATGACAGTGACAAAATTGTCACTACAGATATGTTAGTAAATGGATGCGTTCAATTTCAGACAGATTGGGTATCCGGATACGTTTTTGTTAGTGTTTTACGTGTAAAATAACAGCGGATCAAAAACAGCTGAGGTGTCAAAAAAGGAATCCAAAGGTATCCAAGAATTTCTGGGGTATATACATATGTAGGTATCTGACAGAACAGCTGATTCAACACATGGTTGAATTTAAAGAAACTTGAAAATTGATCATTGTTAAAGCCGAAGAAGTAAGAAAGTGAGTCATAGTGTTCAAATAACATCGAGTTTAAAAAATTGACATGACATATAAAGAGGCACTTAATGTAACGTTTTTTCGATGTTGATAGATGAGTGAAACTGAGGTCTGTTCATTTTTGTAACTATATTGTTAACAATCCTTAACTATTGAAATAAACGTTGCGATTGCTTTGATTTGTAACAATATGACGTCATCACATCGTTTCTGAACTCATTGTGTAAGAGTTAAGTAACTACGAGTTGTAACAATTCGAAACTCAGCTCGGGAGTTGAACTATCAAAGTGAATAATTTGTTTACAAACAAGAAATTTTTTGTTAGGCTTAGGAGAAAACAATGAATTTAAAAGTAATTTTTTATCTAAATCAAACCAAAATATTTCATAAAACAATAAACTAATGTTTTTCGTTGATTTCTTTCTTTTCTTATGTTTTAAAAGCAATTCTGTTCATGGTATTAGTAGTTTAACAGCTCAACAATTTATAACAACAGTAGTTCTTAAATGCTTTTAACAAATTTCAACAATTCGTTACAATGACACTTCCACTTTTGTTTGACAATTAATAGTTTGAAAACAAACATGATGTTCTTGTTTTTGCTTGACTTTGTACATATGTATATATTTATAATTCATTTTTGTCCGAGAGCTAAAGTTGGGTTTCGACTTAAAAGTTTGTTTGATTTTGTGACAAGTTGAATTTAACAATTTTATCTTTAAACTTCTTTCAATAGGTAGTTACATGTATCGCAATAAAATCGTTTGCATTTAATTCCTGTAAATTATTTGTATTCCCTTTGTTCTAACAACAATATAGTCATAAAGAATTCAAACAAGGGATGCAATATAATTTGTTAATATAATTAAGCTACTAAAGTGACATTGTCATCAACACTTTCTATCTATTCATATATGTATGTATGTACTGTAATATTACATTTATTTCCCTTTGCTTAGTTCTCAATTTCAAAACAAACAATAAATTAAAACTAAACCTAATCGTACAAATCTTATATTTTTGTTTGTTATCTTAATTACTAATACTATACTCACCGTTGTAATTCGCTATATAACATGACCATTGTAGGCACCGATAAGGCCATCAGCACAAAGGCATTAATGAATGGTTTCCACAGTGACAGACCAGTCGCCAACAGGGCTGAGTAGAACATAAATTTGCTGAATGTTTTTCTAAAGTAAAATCAAAAACAAAAATAAAAATAAAAACAAAAGAAAGATAAGTTAGGGAAGACCAAATCAAAAACAACAAAGGAAAGTGAATTGAAATTTGTTTACATTTATTGTTATTATTGTTACGTGTTGAAATGATTAATTTTATCACACGAACGAAAGATAAAATTTAGAACAAAAGAGAACACATTTGAATTTTGTAGTAATTTCCTCAAACAAGAAGAACAACAACTGTGATTAAGAAATTGATGATGATATCAATCTGAAAACTGTCTTTGCCAATTCAACCTTTAATAAAAAGATTAAAATGAAACACAGCGTTTTAGTGGAGCAAATACTCCATAAAGTTGAGAATGTGCTCGTAAAAAAGAGAGCAAATGCTTCCAAAATCACTAATCATGGCTGGTCTATTTATTTCTATGACTTTTGAATGTCAAAAAACTTTATAGTCAGAAGACCTAGTATTCAATTAAGCTACTTCATTTCTTGTTAAGGTACCAATTTTTCTAGTATATAAGATAAAGACTTACCTGTCATTGTGACAGAATCTCGGATAATGACGTTTTGGGAAGAACAAAGAATATGCTGCCATAAAAACCCAGAGAATTGCCAACTCATCTAGAAGTTGTCCAATTAGACTAAGGGTTGCATGAAAGTACATAGAACTTAAGCCGACAACAATTAGAAGAACCCATAATATGTGTATTCCAGGTGTAACAAATCTTCCATATTCTTTGAATAGATAAATTAAAACGGGCGGGAACAACAAGAATAAGAAATTGCTTATCTGAAATGAAAAAGAAGGAAAAACAAGCACACATAAATACAAATAATACAAACAAAGATAAGTACATACATATGTACGTAAATTATACATATGTAAAAGTAGAATTAAAAATTAATGTAAACATATACGTAAAGTCACGCAATTATTTACTTAGCAAAAGTTGTAGACAGAAGAAATAACAATTTAAAGAGGGTATTAAGGGTAAAAGAGCTAACGTCGACGTCACGTCACGTCGTTGTCACGTTGGTTTAGTCGTGTTTTTGTTGTTGTTTTTGTGTCAATTGCCGGATATACACGACTGTAGAAAAATGAGATTTTCGCAATGGAGACGAAAGACTGTTGCAATTTTCCTGTATTTTTTGTTTAACCTGTCTTTTAATTGGTTTTATAGTAAGTTTTTATGTTTAGACACTATTCTGTATTAAGAAAAAAGAATTAAAGCAGTAAAGAACGTTTAAATTGGTCTTGAAGATCAGAAAACTTAAATTTGATGGAAAATACTTTAAAGCTAGGTAAGAGACTATTTCGTCTAGACGGTCCTTAAAGTTGCACATTTGCATATTTTGATTTATTAAATGAATGTTCGTCTTGGTTAGGGGCCAGTTATATTTATATAGCTATCATTGAAATCAATCTGGAAACAAAATTTGAATGGATAGATAAATGATTGTGTTTCCATTTGATTAGAAATACGAAATTATGTACTGATGGATTGGAAATCAGTGAAAGCAAAATTGCACAGTTTTTTTCCGCTAAAAATGCGGGGGGAAATTAATTTTCCTAAACAGCTGATTATCTTATGTCTAAAAGTGAAAAGAATCGTTCCATTGATTTGTGTTTCAATGGATAGGTTCAGCCGACATAAGGGACTTGAAAGTTAGGCAAGTTTTTAATATCTGATTAGCCAAATGCCAACAAATTATCTTCCAATTATAATAATGACAATTAAATCCTTATTTATGTGTTATTCAAGCATTTAATGGATTAAATGAACACTTTTAGTGTTTGCAGTAAAATACAATTTCTGATATTAAATTTTAAGATCTACATTCGTTAGCAGTGTTTCAAAAGCTAAAATCGACTTCCTTAGACACCAAGACCTAACCGGAAGTGCAGCCTTTTGATTCTGTGGCAGAAATAAAACAAAAAATTGGCGTAAACTCAAGTCGGTCAACAGTTTTAAGAGTTATTGAAATTCGAGCCATCTCAACCATAAGAAAAAACCGCTATTTGACGAGCAACAGAAAGTCATGCGATTAGAGTTTTTCAAAACTCAGATATAAGCTGGAAAAAGAATGGTATCACGTGTTTTTTTTTCAGACGAAAACCATTTAATTTTGATGGACCTGACGCATCAACCTTGGTAACTGACTTCGAAAAAAAATATCGTATGACTGATTAATAGACTGAGATAGTTAGATAGTTTGTAGATGGCAAGATAAGATTGTGTAAACAAACAGATCTACTTGGCTTGTTTATTACCCACACACGGCAGAGCTGAGCCTTGTCTCGTTAGTTCAGGCTCGTTAATTTTTGACTTGCTGAAAAACCAAATGGATCGACAGAGCCACCTCAGTTTCACCACACTCGATCGAATTTGGTTTGGCCCGGGTCCATTTGGATCTTTGTTCTGCCGTGTATGGCTCGCTTAAAGCACTACTTAGAGCTTTCTAAAAAAAAGTTCATCTGAATTTCAATATTAGCATTTCAGGTAACTAAATTTAGTCATTAGAAATCATATGACCTTTTATGAAAATTTGAAAATAAGGGGCTTAAAAATTCAGATACTCACGAGTATATGTCTTAACGCATGAAATAACAAGTTCTTTTATTCATTTTGTATTAGATATTCTTTTCAGTTATGATGGGTGTGAATCAATTGAATTATTGCTAACTTCTTTTTTTATAATGTACAGGCACTCAAAAGGTTGTTAATACCCTTAACATGTTTAGGTTTAAACACGGTATGAGTGTTAGAAAAATAGGGTAGGATTAGAGAGGAGATACCGATGCACATTGGTCTTAAAATTTTGAAAATTAATTTTTTTTTATTACATAAAAATGGGAGGTTAGAACAGAATTCGGTAAAGCATTCCACATTCACGATGAGTGGTTAAAAAAATAATCTCTATGCCTATCAGTACGTCTGAAATTGAGCTCATGGGTAAACTGATGAGCATTCCCCTTCAAACAATTCGGCTGAATTGTTTGAAGGGGGGAATAGAACTGGCTAATCCGACAGAACATTGTTTGCGAAAATATCTGTAAAACAACGCATGGCATGAAATATTTCCATGGTGTTCGAGTGATGTAAATGTTTCGGTTACAGTTCTATCGCCTATCATTTTTTAAAGATTCTTTTTGGGTCCTATCTAAATGACTTAAACTTGTTTTAGGGGCACCAAATATGTGAGTTATATTCAAATTTCAAACGAAGCCTTTGTAAATTACAGCCAAACCAAAAGGGGTGACAAATTTCTTGCACCGTCAAAAAAATCTTTATATTTTATTATTGGTAAAAAATTATATTTTGATGTTCTGCACTTTTTCTTAGAACATTTGCAGGAAATAAATCAGTAGGCTTTAAAAAACAATATTTAACAGGCAAAAGCTTTACAAGTATTTTTCTGAGTATCATTTCGTTTATACATAATTTTCTATACAATTTTAATATTGGGCATATTAAATTTAAAGTTATTCTTGTCTAGTTGAAGAAACAAAATGTGTAGATTCCAAAGAACCTTATCTGTAAATTATCTATCACTGAGGAAAAATTTCCGCTTTTAAATATAGTTATGTAAATATTACATACAAATGTGTATATGCCATTATACCTTCACTGTTATAAAATAGCTTTTTTAATTGTAAACACGAATTCCAAGGTATACTATTCTAATCGCACTTTCAAAGGTCAAATAAGAGGTCTGCTCTTATTAATTTTCAGTATTAATATGTAATAGTAGGTAGCCATATTTTGCCATTGAGCTTACAACAAAGATTAATTAACATACAATCTTAAACTTATTATTTTTTCTTATATTTCCAGCTAGTCCGACAGACGTTTGAACATATGTATGTATGTATTTGCCTTTTTATGTTAATTGTAATCATGAAGTTTATTTAATATAATATTTCAATTGTACGTTTAAATTTGGTTCATTACTTTCCATTTTTGATACGTTATTGTCAAACCTTGTCAGATGACGATTGAAATTGTTAACTGTCATTGCTTTATACATCTGACAATTGCTAAAAATTCCTTCATTCTTCATTTACAAACTGATACTCGGAGGCAGAATCGAATCAGCTTACAAACTGACAATTAAACCTACAAAACAACCATTTTTCATTTTATTTGGCTTTTTTCATTTAGTTTGCAGCCACTGACCACTGACTGACCTAACAATATTAGACGTGTTTATTTTTTGACTCAGAAAAGAGTTCTAAACAGAATATCGAGCAAAGCTATCACAATTTAACATTTGTCAATTTATCTGTCATTTTCTTGTACAGAAACAAGAAATATTATTAAAAACTAAAACTAAAATGGAAAAACTAATTATAATCAAACAAGCATTAATATATTGTATTAAAACAGCTGGTTTTTATTAAAGCTACGTTCTATTAAAATCCTTATATATTATATAGAGCAGCAGATATGTCTGCAACAAATTTGCATTCGTTATTGGAATTGAATTCAACCGAGAGCCCGAATAAATACAGGAAAGTACAATGACCACTTATAAAAGTATCGAAATAATAATGACACTACGTATCACATGATTGATGTCATAAGAAGTTGATTTCTTTAGACGGAGTTCACATTGCACTTATTGATGTGACGAAACTTTTTGACGTTTCATCATTTTATCTGATTTCTATGAATATTGAAAATAATTATTGTCTCTTTCTTACAGCCAAGTTAGAGCGAGGTGAAATATTGAGACGTACATAGATACAGACAAATAAATTCTTTATGTTTTCGATTCCATATTGGTACAATGTTAAACTTCTTCTTCGGATAGACGTCAAAATGCCGTTTATAATGGGTGATTTTTTTGAGGTTAGGATTTTCATGCATTAGTATTTGACAGATCACGCGGGATTTCAGACATGGTGTCAAAGAGAAAGATGCTCAGTATGCTTTGACATTTCATCATGAATAGACTTACTAACGAGCAACGCTTGCAAATCATTGAATTTTATTACCAAAATCAGTGTTCGGTTCGAAATGTGAAATCCGCTTTTTTATCGACAAATTTTGTTCAGCGATGAGGCTCATTTCTGGTTGAATGGCTACGTAAATAAGCAAAATTGCCGCATTTGGAGTGAAGAGCAACCAGAAGCCGTTCAAGAACTGCTCATGCATCCCGAAAAATGCACTGTTTGGTGTGGTTTGTACGCTGGTGGAATCATTGGACCGTATTTTTTCAAAGATGCTGTTGGACGCAACGTTACGGTGAATGGCGATCGCTATCGTTCAATGCTAACAAACTTTTTGTTGCCAAAAATGGAAGAACTGAACTTGGTTGACATGTGGTTTCAACAAGATGGCGCTACATGCCACACAGCTCGCGATTCTATGGCCATTTTGAGGGAAAACTTCGGAGAACAATTCATCTCAAGGAATGGACCGGTAAGTTGGCCACCAAGATCATGCGATTTGACGCCTTTAGACTATTTTTTGTGGGGCTACGTCAAGTCTAAAGTCTACACAAATAAGCCAGCAACTATTCCAGCTTTGGAAGACAACATTTCCGAAGAAATTCGGGCTATTCCGGCCGAAATGCTCGAAAAAGTTACCCAAAATTGGACCACCTAAGACGCAGCCGCGGTCAACATTTAAATGAAATTATCTTCAAAAAGTAAATGTCATGGACCAATCTAACGTTTCAAATAAAGAATCGATGAGATTTTGCAAATTTTATGCGTTTTTTTTTAAAAGAAGTTCTCAAGCTCTTAAAAAATCACCCGATATAAAAACCACCTACGCAAAATGATCAAGTAGAATTCAGCTGTGAAGGCACCATTTAACGAGGTTTATATTTTAAGGAATGTGTTTCTTATTGCTTTTTTATATGAAATTCCAGTTTTTTCAAAAACTTTAATCACAATCAATGGGAACTGACTCTTTCTATACAACTTCCTTGTACAATATTTTATTTATTATTCATTAAACGAAAATAAAAACAACTTTCGGAGTCCAAAGTCGATTGCGAAAAATGACTAAGAGTGGCTGGATATTCATCACTTCAGTTTTCAGTATTTTTGTTTTTGGATTCAAGCAATCAAGATTATAGCCGGTTCTTTGTGTCTGACACAGAATCAAATGAGCATTTTTCATTGTTTATATACACAGTGGGATTAATTTATATTCTGAAGACCTCAAAGTTTTTTGTTTTGTAATGTTTGTTGTTTAAATGAAAATCAGTGGCGCCTTTAAGCTATGAAGCAAAATAAAAACAATAAATTCAAAAATTTGATGAGAACTTTCTGCTGGGAATTACTCAATGTTAAATTTATTGGAATTGGAATAAAAATCAATGTTTTTGACTTTTTATTTTCTTTGTTTATGGGTTGAAATTGATAAAAAATATTTGCAATAAAGTCAACATTTTAGTGATATAAGGTTTAAAAGTAATTAAATAACCAAATAATTTCTCTAATACCACTTTAAAACCTTTATGCGAGACTTAAGTGTCACTTATTGAGGTTATCCTCCACAGTTAAGTGGTCGTTAAAGTTTCCATATTGACCACTAAGGTATCAATTCTGTGCATTTAAAATTTAACCTCAATTGCTAAGTCATCACTCATTGAATACAAATATAACCATCAACCGTCTTTTAGGCTTCAAACATAAAATCAATTAAATTTGTTTTGCAAATAATAATTGCAAAATGTTTGTACATTAGGAATGTATTTTTAAATTCACTTAAGGCAAAACTTTTAAAAATAAATATAAAATCAAAATAAATATTTTTCGCACAAGACAAATTGTTGTTGTTGAAAAATTGAAATTTATAATGATGTCCATTAAATCTTCTGCCCCCACTTAAAATGTGCACATAATTTATGTATGCGCTGTTCATAAGCAAAGTTTTCAATTTATTATTTTCCCTCGACACGAAAAGTTTGTATTCCATCGCCCACTTAATGGTTTTCTCTTTTAAACTATTCTCGCTAGTGAAAATTTTTGTTGTTTGTTCGTGGATAAGGTCAAGTTTGTCATGAAAGAGAAAAAATTAAACGAACAAATTTCAACTCAAATAAGGAAGACGCAAAACAATTAAAAATGTGTTATAATAAAAGTGATCACAAAAATATTATTCGTCAACCCACATAATTTTTCTTTAAATAGCATTTATCCGGGTTATTGTTGTGCGTAAATGGCGCCCAACATGTGACGGCATAATTTGTGTTTGCCTTGGAAAAAAAAGCGAAAATACTTGATCCAAATTATTCACCCTAGGTTCTTTATTTTTGTATTTATTTTTTTTTCGTACAACTGTTTTGATGGTGAAATTACTTATTACAAATATATATACAAATATAGACACAAAACAAGATAACCACAAATTTATAGATAGCTTCATATTACTACATTATATTTCCTCGTTTCCCTCTTTTGGTTCTGAAATTTCCATTACCATGTTTTGTCCTCGCTTTCATAGGAAAACCGAAGCAAAAAAAAATCATACCCATTAGACAACAAACACATATATTACAACGAAATATGAAAAAGATACTTTATACCTAGGTTCCAAATAAACCGCTAACTGTGCTTATGAAATGTTACAATTAAAAAAGTCAACATTTTTAATACACAATAAAAAATAAGATATTGTAATAAATCCTAGAAATTATTTTGACAGCAGACAATTGGCCAAACATTTCGAAAAAAACTAACTTATCAACGTAACAGTTAGTGAAATTTCCACTCTGACAGTAACATCATGTCAAAAATTAGATGTTAGATATCAAGCGTTGTGTCATCAACTTCTTTAACTATTTTTGTGTGCAGATTTAGAAAAAAAAAATAAAGTATTGGAATGTTAGAACACCAGTAATTGCTTTACATTTTTCTGCTAGCTTTTTGACAAATTTCATTAAGTTATTTTTCTAGACTGGTTAAGAGTTGACATTACATGCCTTATCACATGAACTGAAAATGTCAGATTTAACTAGTAAAGGTCTAAGAATGTAGTTTCATAGGTTGTCTTCTTTACTTTAAATGTCTGTGAAACGTATTTGTATGGACAATTCTATTCATGTTCTTGAAAAGACATAAATCTCAGATATCTTGGACACATAAACTGTCAATTTAATTTCAATATCATGAAATTGACAGTAAAGGACCATTCACATGAGAGCGACCAAAAAATGAACGAATATTCGTCCATTATGACATTTCTTTTACATATCTTGTTTTTGTACGTCATTATAGATGCACAAAAAAGACTAGAATGAAATTGTTGGGCTTAGAAGAGAGCAAGCATTTTATTCTTTGAAGTGTGGATCGTAGGTAATGGGTTTGACAGTTTGTTGCAATCAGATTGCAACTCGCCACTTAACAATTTTTCTTTAAATTCTCTAATTTTGGCTGATTTAATTACCTTAACATTAACTTAAATTATACTTATGCCTTTTTGTTTACAATTTGCACAGAATTGAGGTTTATAATTTTTAATAAAATCACATTTGTTAAATTATTCAGCGGTCGTTGGTAGCTCTCGGAATATTCCTTAAAGAGACACAGATTAACTGCCCGAACACAATAAGGAACTGCAACTGGTACTGCATGCTACAGCTAAGAGAGTTGTCAAAAAGTTTCATACGTGTTATTTTGTACATGCTCACAACAAAGCACACATCTTTTTGACATTTCATGTTTTATTTTCATTTCTTGGGGTCAGTAGTTGAATCTTTTGCTGGACAATTTTTATAAAACCTCACTTTTGCAAACCGCTTGAATATTTTTTTCATATTCAAGCAAGAAATCGTAGCAAACACTCAAAAGCACTGACAGATACCATGTTTCTCCATAAATCTTAAAATGTCAAAATTGCTGAACGGAACAGTTAAAAGTTGGCAAACCTTTGCAGCACCGACTGCATTTGCGTTGCGTTGTTTTCGTAAAATGGAATTTATTTGTATTTAATAATTAAAGCTACGTAACCATAGTGTGAAGCCAATAAAATAGCAACAGCATAATGCAGAAAAGTAGATGGAGGCAGAAATATAGGTACATATGTATGTCAAATTTGACAGTACAGTGTTGCCGCAAGCCTTAACGAAAGTGTATTGAAATCAATAAAAAAGTGTAACAAAAGCTTAAAAACTAAGAAAATTGAAAGATATTTTCGGACAACCAAAAACCGTGATACAGCTGATACTTTTATGTTCAAATTGAAACGAATCGTTCCACCGATTTGTGTTCCAATTTCACACAAATCCAATGACAGATCTCTGTCAGTAAACATTTTTCGGTGGATTTCAATCAGAAAATTTTGTTCAATGACAGAAATTTTTAAGGATAGCTATAAACGACCTGTCAAAAAAATTCCAATGTTTGTTTTCAATTATGAAAACCAATGATAGCTATAACTGGCGCCTTAATTAAAAAAAAAAAACAGGCATCCAAACATGTCTAAAAAGTGACAGTTCGTGAAAATAAACAAAGCAACTACGTTTAAACGGACCTATTAATTGGAATTCCCAACTGTAGATTGGACCATTCTGCTGCTCTTATAAGAATAATTGTACAGATGTCATATGGATTTAGCAAATTGCTAAAATTTAAATTTGCCATTCCGTGATTTTAACTTTAGCAAACTGTTAAGAGGTAGTAAGATGTTAAAATCGTTTAAAAATAGGTACATCATCTTTTAAGCTTAGTAAATTGCTAAAAATGGTTTTAACATTTTACTAAATTGTTTAAAATTTTGCACCATTAAGTTCGCTAGTTTTTTCTGAACTTGAGTATAGACAAAGCTAATATACGGGTTTTCTTTTTCAAGTTCACGCAATGCGCAACAATAGAAATTTAGTATCTATATAATGTATATGAAACTTGACACATATTTGGAATACAAAAAATGTGACGCGTAGCAAAACATAGATAAATAGATGTTGTGACGTCTTAAGTTTTTAAGTTTCTTCTAAATATTTACACGCACTTACCGTATTGACAAACTCAGCTATGTTCGATGAAATCAAATAATTTCCCTCACACCAGTCAACGGGTGAACTACCCGGCTTCAGGTGCTCCCAAGCCATTTGATAAAAATCAAAACTATCACTTCCGGTGATACTCAGATTTGTGGCAGCAATTTTACACCTTCTTCACACAAAAGAAAAAACCCTTTATCAAAAGGGCCTAGGGGGCGGGCTGTGATTCGTGCGGTAGCGGTTAAAGTTGATAGATGAGTGGACTTGAATTCACGTGAGACGGGTTATTATGCTTTCTGTTTACACACACTCGGCACGGATTTATGACGATTTACTCGAGATTCAAAGACACGAAGAAAGAGAGTGAGAGAATGCAAGTATAGGTACACCGAACACCGTACACGTTTTCGACACAAAACGTCAATTCACACGCGAGAGAGCACGTCCCTGACTGATGCGGCAGCAGTAAAGTGACAAGTGCACTGCAATCTTGCAACCACAACGAATTCGCAATTCGCAAGCAATCAAAAACAACAACAAAAGTTCACAAGGATAAAACAAGATTTTCTGCTAAAAGGGTGGTTTGGTTGGTGATGGAAGAGCTGCAGAGCAATAAGGTAATAAGTAAAATTTTACATAAAACACAAAAAAAAATTAACCAGGTTCTTCTGTGATGAGAAGAATTTATTTTATTATGTAAGTCGCAATTTATCACATTCGCTTTTGTTCACAAAACTTAAAAAGATTACTCTTTCACAGCAGGAATTCTAATCAAAAACAAACAGATCTAGGTTAGACTTTCAACGAAAGTGAGTTCCCGATGTAAATTATCGAATTGCAATTGATATCAGTGGAATGGACGTAAAATAAGTTACGGGGACCAGTTTTTAGTTTTTCTTTTTCACCTAGACCGAGGGTTTTTATTTATATACAATAAAAACACATAACAAAGTTAAACTAGAACAATCTAATGGATACATAGCGCACAACCGTTGCGATGTAGTATCTCTGTTCGACTAGCAGCTTACATAGCTTTTTCTCTGCGTCTGACTCTGCTTGTGTCTGGCGAAAAAGGAATTCGCAGAAAAGGACTGTGGTGTAGTCGTAACAAAAACCCCACGAACAACAACAAAAAGAAGAAAGAAAGAAAAAAAAACACTCATTCACACCCGTTTATTAAAGCAACAACAAATCAAAACTAAGCTATAGCCAGTCAGTCTCGGTCAATGCAGGTGCAGTTGTTGTATTTTTGAAATGTCATCATTAATGAGGGGACTCTTAGGAATCGGATTGAGTTTGGGTTTGGGTGAAGTACTGAAGTGTGGTGGCGCTGCGCTGGCAATTGACTCAAATGAGGCCCTTTTCGCCTCTCTCTCTCTATTATGTTATTTCGAAGTAACAGCTGTTTTTGCATTTTATTACATTCATATGACATTCGCAAACAGTTCTTTTTTTTGTTTACTTCATTGCGAGTAACAAACTTCAATGACATTATTTTGTTTATGTTTAAAAATAGGGTGAAACTGGTTTGTTTTTGTTTTTTTTTTTAATTTTTTTATTCCGTTTCAATATTTGTTGGGAAAAATTACGTATACGCCATGGTGTTCACCTAAATATAAAACGGATAGATATTGGATATTTAAATTTTGACATGGTAGTCTAATGCATGCAGACACATGTTTTAACATTAATTTCATTTATACAGAGCTGTGCAAAAAATTATGGCAATTTTTTTCTTTTCCCGTCTATTAAGGTTTCTTTCTTGATTAAAAATATCTTGTCTTTTTTAAAAAATGAGAAAACTTTTCCTAGAAAGCGATAATTAATTTTCTAAAATACCAAAATAACTAATACATTTAATACCAAGTTTTTATTTTGCATTGTTAATTTTAGAAAAATGAAAAAAAAATTCAAAATCAATAACTTACTGAAAAATAAATGTCAGTAAATTCTATTCGCGTGTAAAGATTTTGAGATAAATTTCGCTGTTTTTCATTAACGTCCCAAAGGAAGTTATTGTAAACGGTCCAATGTGTCGAATTGAAAATTTTAAACTTTCTCGACGTTTTTACGAAACAAAAATAATATTAGCTCCGGAATTTGGTTCGACGAATAAAAGTGTTTTTGACATCTAGTAAATTTTTGAGAAAAATCGAAGTAACGGTTTAAAAAATAAAAAAAAAAGAACCAGTAGATGTGTATATCAACTTCAAATAAATTTTGTTATACAAATAATAATGCAGAAAGGACTCTCAAGAAAATTGAGTGGGTGGTTTTTTTACCAGAGCAACAAAAAAACTAAAAAAAAAATATTTGTCACCTCGAATATTTTACGAACAAAAAAACATTTTATCTTCAAAACAATTTTATGCAACGAAGAATAACGTTTTTGACATCTGCTAGTTTTGAAAAAAATCGAATTGACAGTTTTTTTTACAAAAAATAAAAACCTAAACAAAACACTACTAAAAGTTCGTAAAAATTGATTTTCGACTCTAATATCTTTTCAAAAATTAAAAATATTGGCTTCAAACTAATATTATCTCACAGAAATTATTGTTTGTGACATTCAGTAATTCAACGGTAAAATCTACAAAAATAGTACGTAAATTTGGTAAAAATTAATGTTCAGTTCTCGGTATTTCGTGAATAATAGAAGATATTGACTTCAAATTAATTTCATTCATCCAATTTGTATTTGTTTATGTTAGAAATAAAAACTTTTAAGAAATGCTAATAAAATTGGTAGAAATTGGTTTTCGACCAAAAAATAGATTTTGAAATCAAACTATGTATTTCATTATATCCAAAATATTGTTGGTAATTTTTAAATATTTAAGAATAATTCAACTGACAACTTTTCTAACAAAACTCGAAAACCTACAAACTTGTAAGCAAGACAAATCGACAGACGGGATGGGAAGTTATCAGTGTGGGTCGCATTCCAGCTTCTTTTTTTAAACTGTTTTTGGAATTATTTTAAATTGGAAAAAGTTAATTTGGGACTTAGAACCTGAACAAAAATATGTAATATTGATCAACAAAATTAAGTTTTTTTTCCCCTATTATGGCTTACACAATTTTTTTTTCAAAAAAATGTGCTGTCATGAATTAGAATTTCTCTCAAAATGTTCAATTCGATCACTTTTTTTTTAATAAACCTCTATAAAAGTACAAGAAAATTCATACTACGCTATTTTAAGGCTAGGGTTAAACGCAGCCTAGTAAGTTTGTTCGATGTTTCTACAAAGTACAAATCTTTATCTTCTAGATACAATTGAAATCATTTTGGTATCTCACTTAGTTTTTGTAATTTCTCATAAGATATGAGATGACTTAGAGGTCTTTATTTGACTATATATGAAGTTTTTAAAAACTTTGAATGTAATTTCTTTAAGGCTTTGAATAATTAACTTTGAAATTCATTTAAGACTCATTACTCAGAAACACTAATTTTCAGCATTCTTTTCATATTTTGTGCAATATAAACAAGAAACTTGTTTTGCGATTTCCTGTTAAAATTTTAGCATAAATGCTTCAGCGTTCTTTTAAGGTTTACCTAACGAGGATTTTTTGAAAAATAAATAGGATAGTGAAAACATTTAAAGGGAATATTGAAATAAATACATAATTGTAGATTTCTAAAATCATTACGATTTTTATTGGCAAATTTTAAAAGTTTGTATCTCAAAAACCTGACGTGTTAGATAAATTTTGAAGTCGAAAAATATAATTTGATTGCAATATAACCTGTTGGCCTGTGTGATAAATCTAAATTAATCGTTTGATTAACAAAAAACAAATCTTATAAGTATTAAAAATGATTTTGTTTTAAAATTAAGATCTGAAGTCATAAACACTAGCGCTTTTTTCAAATTTATAAGGAGGAAAGCCCTTAAATATTGAAAATTGACTACATATTTTAATTTTAAACTTCTAAATAAGTTAAAGTAATCATAATTAAAAAGTGACAACTACATCATCTATTACAAACTAATCGCAATTGCTTACAAGTCCGAAAACTTCGTCTCGAATTATGTAGTTGCCCTAAACTCGGAGTGCTAAAATAACTTAACATTCAAATATTTTTTGGTGGGAATGTTTTAAGTAAAATTTGTATTCTTATGCAAATGGGTTAGAATCGAATGCTTGTAAATGATACTTCCATCAAACCATGTTTATTCATGTTTTTTTGAAGTAAATACTTAATTATTTTTAGTTTTAATTAAGTCCCCAATTAATAATTAGATTTTTAAAAAAATCAAAAATTGAATCTATCCCTCCAATTTGTCTGGTTTCCTCGATCAACAAAGAAAGCCGATAAAGCGACTTTTTTCAAACTTAAATATAATATAATAATCTCTTACAAAATGTTGACAGAAACTGTATGTTCGTTTCAATATTTTTTCGGAAGCAGAAAGCTATTTTTTAAAATACATACATACATACATACATATCAATGTACTTAACGTAAAGAATAATATTAAATACCTATATATTTAAAAAACTTAAATTAGTTTTTAATAAAATAATATAGTGTTAAATTTTCATTGAAAAATGTAAACATATGGAATGAATAAACCACATGGACTTGATACCTGCAATTGTTAACCCCCTAAATTCCTAGAAGTAATAACAGTGGTATTAAGTTAATTAGAAACGACCGGTTGTATCGAAATATTTTTTGAAGTACATAATTGGAAAATATTTTTGTATCTCATTCTTTTGTTCTTTAACATCATTTAAACATAGATTTCTTTTTTCTTTACAAATAAAAGCTGCATGTGATATTAGTAACAAGAAAATGCGTTCTCAGCTGGAAAAATTTTAGAACCGGATTAATCGGATTTTCGAACTTGAAAGGTTAGTACTTGATCGGATGACCCTCATTTTTAATAAACGGATGCACAACGCACGTTTAAGGTTTCTTGTTAAACTCATGGTTTTTTAACAAGCTATACATCCCCGCAAACTAATTTTTAAACGATTGATTCCTTAATAGCCGATGCTGTTGTTTTATGGCTTAATTGCAAAAGGATTATTAGATGACCTTTTCTCTCTTGCGGTTTTCTCGGTGTAAACCTTTAGCATTATATAATATATTTTTTCAACATTTTAACTGGCTTCCTTGGAAGATTTTCCTGAATAGTACAACTGCACAATTAGCTTACGCATTTCAAATATGTACATAGCTTCTGTTTTTACACATTTTAAGAATAAGAGATATAAGTTGATCCATCAGAAAGATAAACTGAAAAATGTACAAGCTTTTTTGCAAATTAGCTCTTACTTGAGCTGTAAAATAAGTTCACAAATTGAAAAAGAAGTTAAACTTAAGCGACAAAATGTGGATTAAAAAAATGCGTCTTGAGAGTGCGGAAATAACGTGTGGAATGGTTATTATTTCATTTCATTTTCTTTTCATTTTTCTTCTTAATTTTTAAATTTTAAATAAAATATGGCCGGATGGGCGGGATGTTTGAAAATTATACCAATACATTTCAGTTCACAATAGTGCAAATTTTTAACTGATATAATTCTCATAGTTTAAAATTAAATTCAATACATTATTATTCTGATTTTAACTTTAGTGGAATTCATTGAAACATAAACTTTCAATTTTTCGATTTCAATCACATACCACGTCTACACTACAGAATAATTACCAAAATTGAAGTCGTTTCTAATTATTTGTGGAAAAAATAAAGAATTAGTTAATTCTGTACTGTTCTGTTATTTAAAAAAATCCAGAGAGAAAGAGACTAATAATAGTAAAGTTTAACATAATACTTGCCATTTGTATTGAATAGGTAATATGGCCAACATTTAGGAGAGAACAAGCGATAAGTATTTGTTTCATCCTTTCTAATTATTTTTTCACCACTGTATGTAGAAACTCATAATTCATAGTAGTTTTGTGTGCCTTAATGATTTGATGTGATACAATTTTAGAAAAATATTTGTACATACATACTTAGTTTTCGATACTGACCCTAAAAAAGTTCTTTATTTTTATCTCTTTTGTCTTAATCAGATTTCTTCTTCAAAATTAAATGTTTTTGAGTTTTCTTTCTTATTTTAACCTTTTGTTTAGAAGTAAAGTAAGTAAGTAAAGTGATTTTATTTTCAAATTTAAATAATGTACAGTATAATGATTAAATAATCAAGTATAGCATGGCAATGCCGTCTGCCAGATTAACATTTTAATTGAATTACTATAAAATAATCACACTGTGTCTAAGCTTTTTAATTATCAAAAAATTGTATTAATATAAATTTGTTCAAAAGTTTTCATTGAGAATTCTGTGTCGATAAGCTTGTGCTATTTTGCAGTACATAAACAGTTTTTCACCTCCATTGTATTTAGATAGGCTATCATTTCTGCCTCAGTTAAGAAGTTGCAGCCGAAGAAGGATCGCCTAGTTTCCATTAAAACCGGACATTTCCCTAGGAAATGAAAAACATCTTCTCTTTCCCTGAGGTTACACAAACTACATAAGATTGGGAGATCCTCTCTGTGTGGCATATAATTCAGTTGAAGAAGTTCAGCACGCAGTCTCAACATCGTTGAAATTTCTTCCACACAATTCTCATCTCTAAAGTAGTTTTTGGGCCTAGATTATGACAAAGTTGAGTGTAGATTACTCTGTGGTTAGAGCTGACTGCATCTTTAATGTACTTCTCCCTAAGCTTCTCGTCAACGAAGGCAATAAGCTCGTACAGTTTACCCCTCCATTCATTGAGATTTCCAACATGCAAATTCAGTTCGATACCACACCATTGCGCGAGCTCCTTCCATTCCTCATACCAACTGAGACTTCGGTTGATTACGTGCAAAGCTGCTTTCTTTGGAAGTCTATCATTATTCATATGTAGAACTTTTATAACATAGTCTACCTGACTTTTCAGCGTCTGAATAAAGAGTGGTGAGAGACCAGTTTCTAATGCAACTACGTAGTTTGGTGTGTTGGACGGCAGGTGAAATATCCTTTTGATAAAAAATCTCAGCAACTTTTCTACGCAATCGTATTGTTTGTAACCCCATACTTGCGATGCATAAAATAGTACTGATTCCGACACTGCTTCAAATACACGAAACTTACAGCTATGCGCAATACTTTTGTTGGCAAAACACTTTTTCCATGTAGCTCCAATCGCACTCTTGGCCTTAGAGAGTTTTTCATTAAGATGTTTTTCCATACTTAAGTTTTTTGTAAAACATACTCCTAGGTATTTAAACTCATTTACGACCTCAATAGGTATTGAATTATAGAACCATCTTTCATTCTGACTATTTCTTCCACCTCCATTTCTGAAGACCAGTATCTTCGATTTGTTAAGGTTCACTTGGAGTTTCCACGTAGTACAGTACCTATATAGTTGGTTGATCATCAACTGAAGCGTTTGTGATGCTGCTGATAGAAGTACTATGTCGTCAGCGTAGAAAAGAGCCTTTATAGTGGTCCCCGCAAGCTCAACTCCTCCAGAAATATAATCTGTTAAATCTTCTATAAAAAGTGCGAATAGAAGAGGGCTCAACGTACAGCCCTGTCGAACACCTGATTCCGTTTGAAACCATTCCGAAAATTCCTCTCCATTCCAAACAGCTGCCTTTGTTTCGTTATACAGATTTTGTAAGACTTTTCCAAACTTTGAAGACATCCCCAGTGCATAGAGTTTGTAGATAAGCGCTCGCCTATCCACAGCGTCAAAAGCTGCTTTAAAATCTACGAAAAAGCTGTACAGTTTTTTCCCGTTTTGAAGAAAATTTCGGCGATACTTTTTAGCACAAAGATGTGATCGATCGTAGAGTAACCTGGCCTAAAACCAGCTTGAAATTCTTTTAATAACCCGTTTTCGTTTATCCACTCATTGAGTCGTTGTTGCAAAATTGACGAAAATATTTTATATGATGCATTAAGAAAGCTTATCCCACGGTAGTTCTCTGGATTTTGTGTACTTCCTTTTTTGTGAATCGGAAAAATTAAGGCCTCTTTAAACTCTTGCGGTATAATACCATGATCCAGAATTTGGTTGAATGAAATATAAAGTTTTTCAATAAGTTCCGATGTTCCGTATTTATAAAACTCAGCCGGTATTCTGTCGGTGCCTGCCGTTTTGCCATCTTTTAAGGTTTTTAAAGTGCGTTTTATCTCCTCTTGTGTTATTGGCGCATCTAAGAAAATATAGTCGAATTTAGGCTCAGCATACGATATATTTACGGAGCTGGACGGGGGATTTAAGAGTTCTTTGAAATGTTGAATGTTAACTCAATGTTTATGACCTTTTATTTCGAGAATATTATGAAATATTGAACATTTGGGTCCACAAATACGTTTATAAGCTCAAAAATGGATTCAGTAATATACATTTTGATTGCAAAATTCTGAGTGTACCACTAAAAACAAAGAACGAAATACAGAGTAGATCAATTACCCAAATCTCGATTTAATATACTTTTAGTGAATCAGAATAAAGTGGATACTTACATATATGTATGTTAAAAAATTAAATTCACGGATTAAAAACTTAAAGATTATCAATCATTTGGTTTTCAGTTGATAAGTTTATATTTTTCATTCTCTTCTCTTTTCTTGTAATGGGTTAAAAGTTTGCTTAAGTGTACTTATCGAAGTTGAAAAACGGTTTTGTGTCACTTCATGAATTTGAAGACTATTCAAAACAAATCATAGTACAATTAGTGAAACAAGAAGATCATTGTAAAAAATCCTTAAAACTCACGCGTATTTTGTTTGTATTTTTATTTAAATAGCTAATAATTTTTATTTTCTTAATTTTACGTACATACATAAATATAAAAAGTTTTAACTTAAACAAAATTTTGTAAAACAGAACAAAATTTAAAGCCAATAATGATTTATTTTTTCTTTCGATCTTGCGTACATTTGGGACAAAACCATTTGCCTTTTGGTTTTGTTGTAAGTCCAACGCAGGCAAAGTGAAACCATTCAATTGGGCACTAAAATATATTATTTGTTTTTTTTTTTTTTTTTAATTACAAACTTAAAATCGAAAGAGCAACGAAATAACTTACATCTGGATTATCACATCCAATCATCTCGCCATAAGACACTTGATGACACAAACAGTAGGTAGGTTCATTAGGATCAACTGGCATATCCAATACATCACTTGGATGCGTGGCAGGTCCAGATTCTTTTTCAGATTCTTCAACTTCTGCATTCTTCTAGAGTGAATAACATTTAAAAACAAAGAAAATAGAAGAACACGGGGAAGAAGTATAATTAAAACACTTATCACATTTTTGTAAGGACGATTATAATAGTATCTAAGGATTTGGTGTGAAAATAAAAATAAAACTAAACGATTACAAAAATGGAGCGATGAACAAAATGAGGATGTAATGAAATAAAAAAATATAAATCCAAAAATTCAGAAAAAGGAAATCAAATCACATGCAAAGTAGGTAGCTAAATAATTGAGGATATGAAATAAAATTTTGGAAATAGCGGTAATTTACCTGTGTCAAGCAACTCAACTAAAATAGAAATATTTTTGTTGTAATTTCGATTTTGAAATAAAAAGCATTCGTAGATTTTTG
The DNA here is from genome assembly GCA_951509635.1 of Eupeodes luniger. NCBI lineage: Eukaryota > Metazoa > Arthropoda > Insecta > Diptera > Syrphidae > Eupeodes > Eupeodes luniger. The sequence continues at coordinate 102,354,700 of OX608073.1, read as the reverse complement.
TTTTTGTTTTTGAAAAGAAAACAAAAAAAGCGAGAAATAAACAAATTTTGAAAAAAAGTTCATATTGTTTTTTGTTTTTGAAAAAAGATTTTAAGATGAGTGTTAGTTTGTTTAATGAACGAGATGATGATTACCTTTTGACCCTTGCGATTCTCTTTTTCTTGATTTACCTTCTGCTTTTTCTTTTTGCTAACTTGCGCCGCAGTACCACCACCGCCTCGAGCCTCATCCTCTGAGGATGGTGATTGTTTCTTTTTACCAGTTACCTTAGCGTCCTTGGTTTTCTTTCGACCTTCTGTTGATAATTTATTTTGAGGCAAGAACCCATGATAAATTATTTTAGAGAAACTGAAACTGAAATTCAAATTAAAAACTTACTCTTTACTACAGCCTCTTCGGATTTGCTTCGTGTCGACGATGCTTTCTCCTGAATCTCGCCCTCGAACCTAGCCAAATCATTGTCCAACCTTCGGATTTGTTTGTCAACCAATTCGTACGTCTGTATCGCTAGCTGAACCTTGTCATCACTGTACTCCTTGGCTTTGCCAAATAACACCTGGATCTCATGCAGCCGCTTCTTCCGTTCCTCCTCGGTCATGGCATCTTTATTGGTCACCAGATTTTTCATGTACTCTTTGGCATGGGTGTCGATACTTTTCATTGCCGTCTGGGCCCGATCATCGAGCTTACGCATAAGTTTGAAATTCCTTTCCAACTCTGTGGGCAGTGATTCAAGACCTAGAGACGGCAATGAATCCATATTTTTTGTTTGCTAGTGTTTTGCTGTTTCTTGTTTTTGATTCAATGTGTTTTTTTTTTATTATTTGTGCAGAGTTTGTTCTACTTACTATCGAGGTAGTTTTCTAGATAAAGTGCAGATGTCATCGTATTTGGTTAAAATAAGAAATAATAAATAAGAAAATATAAAAAATAATAAACTAACTTTTTTTTATTGTTTATGTGTACAAAAATAAATAATAAATATTATTTGTTATTTTTCCTTGAAGGCAGCTTTCTTTCTTTTCTCGTTTCTCCGCAACTGATAACGCGTCCAAAAGTTTGACTTTTGTGAGATTTTTGTTGAGTTTTCCAATTTGCATACATTTTTATGACAGATGGCATACGAAAAGTATTCATAAATGTCAAAACAAAGAGGAATTTGAAAGATTTAGTACAATTTAGAACAGTGTGGAACTCCTTAGGGCCGAGTTACAACGTATCGAATATAAAGTATTATGTTACTTTGATTTTATATATCTTGTATGAAGTTTGGATTAACAAATGGAGCCCGTTCTTTATTATACAAATATATTATACAAAAGTAATTTTAAATTCTAATAAGTTTACATGGACATATAAATACATTTATTTTTGATCAAGTTCTGTGAAAACACAAATGTTCCCTACTTTTGCATTCCATGGGGTAAAATAAATTGATTTACTTCTAATTTAAGATCAATTGTGTCGATCTGAATTTTTGGCTTACCACTCTTTGCACTATTATTTCTAGACACGTAACATAACAACTACTTGTGATCTTGGTTTCTATTTGGGTCAATTTTAGAAACCAAAAATATGGTTTTCATCATGACGGGTAGATGGCCATTTTGTAAAAGTTGGTTACATTTTAAAGGCCGATGCTGAATGTGTTGTTTCACCTAAACACCAAGTTTTTTTCTGCATTTCATTTGACATTTCTTAATTTCTGACTCAACTCAATTTAAACCTAGAAAAAACACAATCGAGAAACTCGTTAAAATTATTTAGGCTTATTATGAAAATGGGTGTTCAAATGAAAATGCAATTTTAGAAGTGCTGAGGCATATTTTCACCTCAGTGGATTCGTAAGCAGATTTGCTGCATTAGGGCAAATGATAATCCAAGAGTGATTGTCGAAAACCCAATGCCACAAAAAACACAAAGAGTGACCGTTTGGCCGTATTTTTTTCAAAATAGGGCCGGTCAGGCAGTTACTGTGAATGGCGTTCGCTATCGTGATATGATAACGAACTTTTTGCCACTTGCCACACGGAAAAGGAAAAATAGCTCTTTTAAGCGACAACTTAAATGGCCGTGTTAATCCACGTGGCCACCAAGGTGCAGGTTATTTGAAAGAAAAGGTGTACGTTGATAAACCAGCAGCAGTTCAAGAGCTAAAAGATGAGATAATTCTACACATTAATGGCATAGAACCTCAATTATGCCTTAGCGTCGTTTTGGCGATATTCTGTTCCATACAAAATTGAACTATACCAATAATATCATAACAAAAAGAAATCACAATCATTTTTTAAATAATCAGTGTTTTATTCTAAATTAACATGGGACCTTAAAATTTAACCACCCTTTGTTATAAAGTTTGACAAAATAAACAAAATACAAAAAGCAAAAGTTTCTCCATATTTCTGCTGAAGCTACAAAAGAGGTAGTAGAGTTAAGAAATAGATGACACACAGGAGAAATTGGCTACTAGATACGGACTGTGTCTGGTTTGTCAATAGCTTAGTGAATCGGTAATTTTATTTCTTCAATTTGGATGTTTTAATTGATGTTTAACCATGGTTCAATATTTTCTATGAGGTTAAATTACAAATTTTTACTAAAACTTCTTTAACACCAAAACGCGGAACTTAAATTATTGGATTTTGCAAGAGGCCATAATATTGTATTCATGGTTTAAAAAAACAGCTTTATTATAGCATTTTCCTTTTTCGTTAAATTAACTCAAATAGTTTTTAATTATATTGTGGATAAATAAATTCTATAACAAAAAAAAATCGAAAGCAGTTTAACGTCAGCCTTAATCTAATTACTTTCTTTTTTGTTTGTTCTCTTTCTGTATTTTCGTTTCGTTTGACTTTGACAGTTCTTAATGTTCTCAACAAAAATACCGAGAAACAACAAGTTTTATTTGTTTAATTATTACACAAAAATCAATTCCATTCAAGTAAATTATTAAAATAAAACAAATAAAATGACTGACTACGATTCGGACGAGGAAAAATCTCAAATGGAGAAACTCCAATATGCAGATGTTAAGCCGGGAATGTTTGTCAGCGGCTGGGACGATGAGAATGACCTAATCGAAGAGGACAAAGATCCTCAAGGTAAATTTTTGTTTCCAAATAAATAATCTAGAAATTATAATTCTTAGTTTAATGAAAAAACAAATATTAATACTTTTAGCAAGCTTAGAACGATTGATATTGTGGTCAGTTAATGAAGGTCAAATAGATAAAGTTCGTGAAATTCTTGAACTCAATCCAGAAACAGTAAATGCCGTCGATGAAGATGGATATACTCCTTTGCACAGGTACAAAAATATGAATGAAAGTACCTAGTTTCATTCATTACCTACCTGTTTGTGTTTTTGTTTTAATTTTCAGAGCTTGTTATAACAATTTCGTTGACATCGCCAAACTCTTGCTCCAATACAATGCCAATTTGAATGCACAAACCGAATTGAAATGGACTCCATTGCATTCGGCTTGTAAATGGAGCAATGCTGAATGTGCTGCATTGCTTCTCCAGCATGGAGCTGATGTTAATGCCAAATCAGATGGCTTACAAACTCCACTTCATGTTGCTGCAACAGTTTCCAATTGTCGCAATACAGCAATGACACTTCTATTGGATAGAAATATCGATGCTCAAGCTCGGAATAATTCAGACGAAACTGCTGCTATGATTGCAAGACGAACAGGAATGACATATCCAGTTTTTGAAATTGGACTACCAGCATTTCAAGTAGAAACTGGATTGATTGATTAATACAAATATTTTATTTAACTACATTAGATTTTAAAATATACCTATAAAATATACAAAAATGGTTTTTGTCCAAAATTAAGAATATTTTTCGATTAAATAGTGGGTCTATCAGCTTTCACTAAAATCGCCCTAAAAGTAATCCGGTATTCAGTTTTGGAATTCTTCCAATATTAAAAATAAAATAATTTTTTCACATGTCTGTTTCCGCCCGGGTTCGAACCGGGGACCTTGTGCGTGTGAAGCACACGTGATAACCACTACACTACGGAAACTTGAAAAATTTAGAAGCGAAGATTATATTTTAGGTCAAGAAAATACCAACATTCAGAGCAATAATTCATTCTAAGTTATTTCACATTTAAAAATAAATCTTTAAAACATTTTACAGCTAGTATTTTTTGGGTGATTAAGCGTAGTGTATTTGTTACTTCAGAACAATCGATAACTAAATTAATTTTGATAGGGCAGGAAAAATAACAAAATCTTTTTTAAAGTGGTTTAAGAACACCAACTCAAAGCATTTTCCATTGATAAAAAATCAATTTATTTCTCTTTAACTTTCTATTTGCTTAACAATATAAATTTCCTTTATTGGTTAAGAACTAAGATTGGTTAAGTTTTCCATTGGTAAACTAGTATTTTTCATGTCAAATGAAGTACATTTGATGTTTCTTCTTATTGGTGGGACAAGTGCCAGCGGAACTGTCAAATTTGTGTGTTAAAAAATTCAGAAGAAGAAATTTTTAAGAATTTAAGAAAGCCAGATAAAACAACTAATTGATTTTAACTGTAATCTTCTGGATTTGACATTAAAAACGGAACTAGTGTATCGTTTATTGATTAAAATTAAGTTTAGAAAAAGATTGAATTCTGTTTTAATGCCAGACAAAATTAAATAAATTACAAAAACTTACTTAAAAATCTCAAGTAGAATATTTTGTTTTGAAAAATAGAAATTGTGGCACTGTCATTTTTGACACGCAACAAAAATTCCAGAAATTAATTTTGTAATACAATCTAATACTACGTTTCCACCGGGCACTAAACCGAGATTTAGCTAGATTTGTCACAAATCTCCTTGAAATCTCGAAGATTTACCATACAAATTTTAATCTCCTCAAATGAAGATTTCAAATAAAACTCATTGAAATCTACTTGGAAACATTAGTTTGTCAAATCAAACAAACTTTTTTTTCGGAGAATAATTGTTGAACCGACCCATTTAAACGCCAATTTCGTTTATTGACAGATGGAAATGTCAACAAAAACTATCTGTCTCACTTCCATATGACTCAAATTCAAAACAATAAACAACTTTCAAGAAATCACAGACGAAATAAAATTTAAGTATACAAAAATAATAAATATGTACAAGAATATAATAAAACTAATTACTTACAGATGATGAGTGAACAAATACATATTTTTTTTCTTTTCGAAAGGAGAATAATTTGAAGTTTGGTTGTTATGACATTAACCAAACGTCAAATTAATCTCCTTTTCTTTGGTGGAAACACCTCAAGATTTATTTTAAATCACTTGCCTTAAATCTCGGATTATTTTTTGGTGGAAACGTAGTATAAGTTATTGTAATTTTTCAAGTGTCATACATTCTAAACTCGGAACTTTACTTCAATAACCTCTACTTTCAGTTGATCGTGCAAAAGCTACCAAAACCATTATTATCTACAAAACACTTTTTAGGCATTCTAATAGTCCACCACGACTTGTAATTTGCACTGTAAAGAAATATTACTTATTTTTTTTCCAATTTGACAAGGAACTATTTTACTCAAAATTTTAAATGGAATTCTGAAGAAAATTAACAAATTAAAAAGCTATGAAGTTCAGATTTGAGTTGAATGAAAAGACATGATCAGCTGGCATTTTGACTTAATAGACTTGACTTGATACATAAGGTCTGGTCAAGCAGAACGTGGTCTGGCGGGACGGGAAACAATTTTGGCAGGTGCGTTCCCTGTCTTTTAAAGAATTATACGTTGTTCTTGGAACAGAACGCGATCAAAGCCAACGGTCACAAATGGAACGCGAAGGTCAAATTGAAGTTGTAGATTTTTACAATGAACGCTAGGGTCAAACTTCAAAACAAAAAGAATACAAAAAACAAGGAAAGGAATGGGTGCTGCTCATTGTTCAAGAAAAACTTAAATTCTTAAATTTTGTCTTCAATTTGACTGTAACTAAATTATTTTACCCAGTGGAAATTTGACCCCAATACAATTTTGTGTACATTTTATTTAGTAAAAATTTACTATTACATTTCAATAAATAATGGGTGATTTTTTTGAGGTTAGGATTTTCATGCATTAGTATTTGACAGATCACGCGGGATTTCAGACATAGTGTCAAAGAGAAAGATGCTCAGTATGCTTTGACATTTCATCATGAATAGACTTACTAACGAGCAACGCTTGCAAATCATTGAATTTTATTACCAAAATCAGTAATCGGTTCGAAATGTGTTTCGCGCTTTTTTATCGACAAATTTTGTTCAGCGATGAGGCTCATTTCTGGTTGAATGGCTACGTAAATAAGCAAAATTGCCGCATTTGGAGTGAAGAGCAACCAGAAGCCGTTCAAGAACTGCCCATGCATCCCGAAAAATGCACTGTTTGGTGTGGTTTGTACGCTGGTGGAATCATTGGACCGTATTTTTTCAAAGATGCTGTTGGACGCAACGTTACGGTGAATGGCGATCGCTATCGTTCAATGCTAACAAACTTTTTGTTGCCAAAAATGGAAGAACTGAACTTGGTTGACATGTGGTTTCAACAAGATGGCGCTACATGCCACACAGCTCGCGATTCTATGGCCATTTTGAGGGAAAACTTCGGAGAACAATTCATCTCAAGGAATGGACCGGTAAGTTGGCCACCAAGATCATGCGATTTGACGCCTTTAGACTATTTTTTGTGGGGCTACGTCAAGTCTAAAGTCTACACAAATAAGCCAGCAACTATTCCAGCTTTGGAAGACAACATTTCCGAAGAAATTCGGGCTATTCCGGCCGAAATGCTCGAAAAAGTTACCCAAAATTGGACTTTCCGAATGGACCACCTAAGACGCAGCCGCGGTCAACATTTAAATGAAATTATCTTCAAAAAGTAAATGTCATGGACCAATCTAACGTTTCAAATAAGGAATCGATAAGATTTTGCAAATTTTATGCGTTTTTTTTTTAAAAAAAGTTCTCAAGCTCTTAAAAAATCACCCGATATAAAAATATTGACATTTGTTTTACAAAAAAAGTAATGTATGCATATACAATTGGAAAACTAATTTCTTTATACAATAGTTTCTCTGATATGATATATACATACATATATATACACTTAACTATTGAATTTTAAGATGTCTTTTTTAATATAGATTGATTTTTCAAAAGCTTCTTTTTAGCAAGTATTTTCAAGAGTACAAAAAACCAATCCCGGTAGGTGTTGTCATATTGATTGATTGATTGATTGATGTTTGTTTAGCATTAATAATGCTATTTTACAATTTTAATACTTAAAACAACTTACATAATACAAAAAAAGTACAAAATAATGGATACGAGTGATCCGAAAGATAACTCCCAATATTGAAACAGTTGGATGTTTAACCAATGGAAACCCCATTAGATAATTTGTATCTTCATGTCAAGGCGACTTCGTTCACATTCTTTTAAGCCGATTCGTTTTGACAATTTAGCTCGTTCCTAGAAACTTTTAAATACAAAACAAATTTTTGAGCGAGATGAATTGATGAATCGTTAAAAGGAGTCTCCACAAAAGAATGGGCAGGTTCAATCGACATAAGCGACTTGAAAGTCAGGAATGTTTCTACTATCTGATTGGCCATCTGCCAAAAAATTGCCTTCCAATTAAGGCAACTTTATTGGCAAGTTGACTGGAAAGTTAGTGAAGAAAAATCTCCCTAACTATTAAGTCAAGTCAATTCAGTTGATCATGTTTTTTCATGCAACTAAAAGCTGAGCTTTTTTATTTTGTAATTTATTTTTTTCTGCACAATTCCATTTAATTTTTTGTGAAAAGGGTTCCTTGTCAAATTGGAAAAGAAATAAGTAATTTTTTTTGAATATCAAAATTCAAATCTTGATGGACTTGTAGCTTGCTCGAGTAGTGTTTTAAAGACAATAATGTTTTTGGTAGTTTTTGCACAATTAACTGAAGGTAAAGGTTAGTAAAGTAAAGTTCTTAGTTTGAAATGTATGACACTTGAAAAACTAACTATAGTTGGCTTGGTCAAAATGAACGTTCAAAGAATTCAGTTGACTGCAAATGAAGTGTCTTATGTTGTCTGAACCTGCCCAATCAAATGTGAGGATTTTTTTTCCCATATTGCTGTATTTAAATTTTACAGAACATAGAATATAATTAAAAACACTTGTTGACGTAAACATTTTAAAACAAAACATTTTTAATTATTGCCTGCCAAAATGTCACAAAGAAAGTGACAAACTTCAAATTCTACGCATTCTCAAAAAATAACAAATCAAACAAACCCTATATTCGCTGTCTGTGCTGTAAAATGTCATAGTTTTCTTAATTATTTAACATTTTTTATTTTATTTTACAAAACTTATTAAATTTTAAATAAAACAAAAATTTTAATAAAAATGTTTCTTCGTAAAATAATCACCCAACAACGTCCACTGCTAATGCAAGTATTTTCCAAACTTGACAAACGCTGTATATCGGTCTCGAATCAAAAATACTCGGCAGATATTTCGTTTCAAGATGAAAAAGTGAAAACATTTTTGGAAAATATTCGTAAAGAGTTCTACGATCTTCGTGTGAATAATGAAGATTTTCAAAGAATGAATAAGATTTCGGAGGTTGTTCGGTCAATTGAGCAGCGTAATGTTCTCCTGGGAAATATAACTTCTCTCGATGATATGAAAAATGAAAAAGACGAGGACATGAGGCAGCTAATAAAGGAGGAGAATCAGGTAAGAAATCTTATGCTTGGTTAAATTGACTTCTCATAATTGTGTTGTCCTAGGTATACGCGGATCTCCTGAGTAAAACCGAGGAACAACTCTTTCAGCAAATGCTGACGTTAGCCGATGATGAAAGTTATTCGTCGCTTATCTTCGAAGTAAATGCCGGCGCTGGAGGCCAAGAAGCTATGCTCTTCGCCGGGGAGCTCTTTGATACTTACTGGAATTTTATGCACTACAAAGGGTGGGATGTGGAACCTCTTGAGGAGGATCGAACGGATATAGGAGGTAATGGTTGTAAAAACTGAAATGCGATTGAATTTGATAAGGATGTTTTTTCCTCCAGGTCTACGTCATGCCAATCTCATTGTCCACGGAGAAGATGCCTACGATTTTCTCAAGTACGAAGCAGGAGTACACCGTGTCCAACGCATCCCCGCCACAGAGAAAGCCGGAAGGGTCCACACCAGCACAGCATCGATTGCAGTTATCCCTCGCCCCGACGATGTTGATTGCACCATCAACGAGAAGGACCTTAAAATCGAAACGAAGCGGGCTAGTGGAGCTGGCGGACAACACGTTAACACAACCGATTCAGCTGTCCGAATTGTTCACATTCCAACAGGAATCGCTGTTGAAGCCCAGAGCGAACGATCACAACTAAAAAATCGAGAAATCGCCATAGCTCGTCTGCAGGCCAAGTTGTTGCAAAAGAAACTTGAAGAGAGTGAGAGCAGCAAGAGTGCTACTAGAAAATCTCAAGTTGGATCGTTAAATCGCAACGAGAAGATCCGAACGTACAACTTTGCCCAGGATCGCATCACCGATCATCGTATCCAGGGAGGTTCTGTGCACAATATGGCCGAGTACTTCAAGGGCAACCAACACCTAGAATCCCTGATTGAAAGACTGGCCAGGGAGAATAGAAAAACAAAACTCCTCGAAATGATTTCCAATGTGGAATCGAAAGATTTATTAGAAGCAGAAAATAAAAAGAAATAAAACTGAATTCACTTTGCAACATTACTCCAATCGCCAGCTGATCCTATTTGGGTCAGATGCTTTCTCACTTCCTTTTCTAGGATTGCTTGAATCTCCCGACAACCACCGAGAGCCTGTTCGATGACAATTGGAAGGTTGTCAAGGTGGAAACGCTGCGACATGTCCATGAAGGCGATTTTATTAGAACTGGGAAGTGATGCCACCGACAGAGTAGGGCCTCCCGAGAGTTCCTCCACATTCGAGACGTCTGTCAAGGGTATGTTTTCTTTGCTCAGTGACGCTGTGCAGGCACACACATACTCTTTAAGACAAATGCCGGCGTCGACAAGGGCCAGAGTTGCTGCATTCACCGAGACAGCGTAGTTGGCTCCATCGGATTGAAGGACCTCGATGAAGACATCGATTTGGGATCGGGGATACAGTTCAGTCTTTATGGCGGCTTTCAGAGCCTGCTGCAGATGGAGAGTGATTTCTTGGGATTTTCGATCACCACGAGGACGGTTCTTTCGTTCGGCAGTAGAAAATGTAGCCATGCTGTACTGGCAATTGACGCTGACCTCTTCATGGCTGCTTTTTTTCGATGAAGCCTAAAAAGAAAGTGTTATCGTCTTGAAGGTGTCCTATTATTTATAATTTTAGTTGATGAAAATTCACCTGATGTGGACCATAAACAGCGGCTAGAACTTTTGTGTTTCCCTGTTCAATGTAGGCACTTCCATCTGGCTGAGAGAAAACACCGAGTTTACATTTGATTCGACGCAGTTCATGTGGTCGGCGACCATCTAAACGAAGGCCCTGCTCACTAAGTAAATTGAAACCAGACATTAGAGAGAGTTTCTTTAGGAATTTGGGATAATTATTTAAAACTTCTTGATGTAAAGCCAAGAAATCACGCACATTTCTTTTTCTTGTTCGAATGCAACAGAACTGAAGAAATGACAGCTGATTTGTTTTGGGAACTATACGAAGACAGTGACACAACGGACTGTTGTGTAACTGAAAAGTAACGCATTCAGATAAAATATAAACAAAATTTGATTCAAGGGTGGTTATGCAGTATAATTTTTATCGAAGACCTTTAATGACGCAACAACTCTACCCTGATATTATTTCAAAATCAAATATTTTGATGAAATAGATTGAAGTGGTCAACTCTACATCAGGTAAATTTATGTATTAAAAATAATTAAATTATCTTGGACATTTTTTTAACTCATTGACATGGACTCGTGACATTTATGTAATTCACTTCAAGCTGCATATTTAAACGTCTCTTGACTAATTTTGTGAATTTTAAGACTACATGGGGTTTTTGTTGATAAATTTAGATTAAGAAAGTAATATTTTTTTTTAAAATGACGATTAAAAATAGATTTTTCAATAACATTTTGTTGGTTTACGTTTTTGCCGATGAAATTGTGTCAGATTAGCTGTCAAACATTTATAAATTCGTGGGCTTGATCCAAAACTGAAGACGGGGTTTGTTAATGTATGTCTCTTATTCAGTCTACCAAACAACTGAAGAACGTCTCAGCCGGAAATCTTGATTACTAGAAAAGTCGTCTATTAAATTTCGAGCTGCACATCTTCTTAGACAACCAAGTTGCCAAAAAATCATTGGACACTGTCTCTATAAACTTTCAAACAGACCTTAATCTTCTCTTGAGAGAGATGAGAAAACAGTAGTTGGGAATGGAACAACTTAACGTTTGTTAAATAACGAAACTAATATCAATATAACCTATGATACATGTAAACTTATGGTAAAGCATGACCCCTTAAAGGAAGCGAACCACAGATGGACCAACATCACCTCTTACCTGTCAAAAGAACTAATTTTGGCAGAAGCCTAATGATTAACGGTCAAAGCAATTCACCTCTATAGGAACCTTAACTGGACACTGCCTAATAGGTTAACATACTTTTCGTTTTATAGCTTCTTTCAATGATTTTTGCGAAGCTGCATGGATAAAGAGGAGGTATAGACAGTTTCTTATGTTCATATCCTGCCTTATTACAATGATTAAGAATCCTCTTAGGAAACTTCTATAATGATCCGAGTGATCTGATGAACGAACGAACTGTCAAACTCAATTCGAGTTCCACATACGATCCAAATTGAACGAATTGGAGATTTGCGAGCGTCTTATTCTGAAAATAACGAATAAAAAAAAATAAGCCAATTCAAAAAAAAAGATTAGAAGAATATTCGTTAATTCGTGGGTCACTCTCATGTGAATAGTCCTTCACTACTAAGTAATACATAAAAACTCTTTCTTTTTTTTCTTCAAAAAAGTATTCTTTTGTGTTATCGTCTCTCACTATATTTTTTTTTTCAAATTTTAGATATGAAATTTTTAATACTCGTATCTAATACTCTGAACGCTTTCAGTAGATCCTCTCGCTAAACGCTCTCAATTATCGAATTTCCTGAACACAGCCACCAATAACGCCCACTCTCAGATGACAACAAAAACCCTCACTGAAAATCCAACTGCAACTAGACTACTGTCAAAAATATTTCTTACAAATGGCGGATGTTTGTTTTTTTAACCGCGTTCCATAGTAAATTATAAATCATTTTTGCTATCCATCCATAAATAATCCTCATCCGCATTGAGATTCATTAAACACCTAGTTTTATATTAAATAACATTTGTTTTATAAGAATTGCATAACCCATCACATCCATAGCCAAAATTATGTCTGTTACCAATGCAAGTATGTCGCATCCATCCACCCACGACAAGAAATAAGTTTTCTATCGTTTTCATTTTTAAATATTTTTAGCACAATGGCTCAACTTTTTCAAAGCAGCTGGAGTTCCAGGTGGGTCAGCTGGAATGTATGCACATTTATTCGTAGTGAATCGCATTCAATTGGATATGCTGACAGATTTAAACAAAGAATATCTGCGAGAAATGGGAATCACACTGATGGGTGATATTATAGCCATTCTGAGGTAAGCGAAGTCGAAAAAATGTCTATAAATAGATGAAGATTAATTTGGGTGATCTCTTTGTAGGCATTCGAAACATGTGAGTGAGCAAACAGCTCGAGAGAAAGTCCTCAGTTCAGAGAATCCCTTGCCAGTGGCGACTGTGGTCGCAAATCCTATTGCACGAGATGTAAAGACCATAGAAAATAACAAAAATCGTAAGTTTTTGGTTTTACCCATAGAACCTTCGTTAAATAATCAAGAATGTAATTATTTTCCCCAGATAAATCGACATTATCAACCAATTCAGTAGTTCCCCTGCCCAAAGTTCCACGACGAGTTTTGCCAGAACACGAAGGCAAATACAAAATCAAATTGCCCTCTGGCACAACTGAACGTAGCAAAGAGATACTCGCCAAGAAAGCGATGCTCTATTCTGACAAAGAAACTGCAGTGAAACCACGAGTCTTCGAACGTCTTTCCCGGAGCACGCACAACATTGAATTCGAAGACCTGACTAAACCAAACAAGAAAAAATCGGTGATCGATCAGAAGATAAGGATCACAGGAGTTGGAAGCAAACCCTTCACCGCGTCATCGTCGTCGTCGATCTTCTCCCGCCTAGGAGGCAAATCAGATCCTGATATAATTGAGATACCATCTTCGGATCAGCAAATCAAGCCAATCCTCAAAAAGTCATCAAAATCTGTAAGTTTGATATGTTTATCTTTCCGCAAAGTCTTAATTATAAATTTGCCTGATTTTGCAGAGTTCCTCTGGCGTAGTCAAATCTATTTCAAAGTCTTCATCGTCTTCACAGAAAGTACTCCTGGTTAAGAAAGTCCCCCTCAAAATAGATTCAGATAACTCTTATGACTCAGAAGATGATATGCGAATGGACACGAGCGGGGACAAGATTGTGTCATTTGCATCCGAAGCTGAGGTTCGTGAGATTGCCCCTCGTGTGGTCAGCATCAAGGGAAAGTCCAAAAACCGATTGACTACAACATCCAACATTAAGTCTCGAATGGGTTCTGGGATGCATGGTAAAGTTTTTTTGAAATCTTTCTTCTGATCGTTGAACTAATCGTCCCCCTCTCCACATAGCTGATAGAATCCATCGCACCGCCAAGCCAGTGAAACTGAAACTATCCCCGCAGCAGAACAAAATAAGTCCAAATAAAGCTCATACAATTCGTATGAAATCGGACGAGCTCCTTAGATCAGAAAAACCAGTCTACAGCCGATTAGGAACCAATCCCGTGGGCAGTGGACTTTCAAAACTAGCAAATCGCATTGGACGAGTTAGCCTGGCGAGTAGTTCTAAGTCAGCGAGTTCAACAGCGACAGGTTCCTCCTCTCCATTGCCACGGAAAAAGACTCCGAGTAATAAAAGTGGAAGTGTTTTCGAGAGATTAGGATTTGCCCGTTAGACTTTCGAAGGCTTATCTATTCGAAGAGCTCATCTAGGTCATTAGTTTTACTTAAATTTTCACCTTGACTTCGTAATAAAATTGCAGATGATTTAGAGATGGACGAGATGTGAAGAAGAAGTAGAAGGACGTTGCAGTGGGCGGGGTGTTCAATATTTGAAAACCAGATTGTATCAATGTTTGACTAAAAATAATGCTTTTTTGTGACTACGAAGTAGTAAAACGTAAATAATTAAGTTAAATAAATAATTATAATTCATTTAACACTAAACTTTTTTCTTAGAGTGTTAACATAATCAACGACAAAATATTTAAAGGTATTTAAAGAAAAAGATGATAAAGTGTAGGGATTTTTCGGCCCTGATTTGTTCCTAAATGTGATTGGGAGAATGTATAAAGAACTAAAGTTCCAGCAAAGCGAGGTACCTTGTCATTGTCCCTTACATGTCCTTCGATAATTTTAAAGTATTTACTAGATTTTTCAACACATTTGGCCAGTTTGTATTTCTAACCGGCGAGTCGGGTATTTCTTCTCTTTCTACAAGAACGCTGCGATATACGATATCCTCAAAGTTTTAAAAGTAAAAACTAGAAATTTGTATGAGAAAAGTTGTTTATGTTTTAAAGAATAGGAAAATCTGTGAGGCCTTAGAAATATAAACTGGCCAATTAAAAAATCAATGCTGAGTTCGTAATTTCAGACTTTATTGCCCATGTCCTGCCTAGAAACTGCCCTTAGAACTGCATGCCTGCAGTAATTATACTTTGTTCAAAATAAGTTTGTAATAGAAAACGTTGACAAAATGAAAAAAAAATGCTTGCTAACAATCATCCGCTTCGCTGAGTGTATTTATGGAAGATATTGTACTTTATATTTCTCAATTTATTGTAATACTCTTTATTATATATTTTTTTTTAGTAATACCAAATATTTTTAAAGATTTGCATCGAGCTTTGTTTATCGTTGTTGCGAATGCAAGGCGACCCAGAAACTAAAGACTTTTGCGATCAAACAGTAAATCTGACGAAATCATTGGGATTCTAGTGATTTAAATTTATCACAAAAAATAGTACCTTTAATCTGGTTTGTCGTTGACTTCTTTACGATAAGTCTGGTACCATTACAAATTTTTGGGAGGTTAATATTTCAAACTGTTATTATTGGTGCTCCTACTATTAGCGCTAAGTAATTTGGTGGCAGTCCTGGTAAATCTTAGGAATTTAAAAATTCTGTCGGCTACATCGTTTGATTTGTTATAGTATCAATTGATTTGAATGCAGACAAATGTGTATTCATCCCGCCCAAAATTGTTGCGGTGATTTCGGAAACAGTTTTATACTAATTACAATTTTTATAATTTTCCCTTATGATCTTGTCCCTATCTATGTGACACAAAAAACAGTTGCTTTTTATGACCTTCTTGGGAACAAACGCCATAAAACTTGTATTTATCAACTTAATCCAAAATTTTTATTTGCAATTGGCTGGGATGCGACCAACACTGATAACTTCCCATCACGTCTGCCGATTTATATTGCGTAAAAGGTTTTTAGGGTTTTCGTGTTGTCGAATTATTATTGTCAGTCGAATTATTCTTAAAAATTTTAAAATTACAAACAATTTTTTGGATATACATACATAATGTAATAGTTTGATTTCAAAATCTATTTTTGTTAACGTGATTCTTAGTCGAAAACCAATTTTTACCAATTTTAGTAGCATTTCTTAAAAGTTTTTATTTCTTATATAAACAAATACAAATTGGATTAATTAAATTAATTTTAAGTCAATATCTTCTATTGTTCACGAGATATCGAGAACCGAACATCAATGTTTACCAAATTTGCGTACTATTTTATGTAGATTTTATTTTTTTTTATCAAAAAACGGACGGTTATATTTTAAAAAAAATTACTGAATACTAAAAACAATATTTTCTGTGAGATAAAATTAGTTTGAAGCCAATATTTTTAATTTTTGAAAAGATATTTAAGTCGAAAGTAAATTTTTACAAAGTTTTAGTATTGTTTTTTTAGGTTTTTATTTAAAAAGAAAAAACTGTCAATTCGATTTTTCTCAAAATCTTACCAGATGTTAAAAACGTTATTCTTCGTCGCATAAAATATTTTTGGAGATAAAATAGTTTTTTGTTCATAAAATTTTCTAGTTGACAAATATTTTTTTTTGATTTATATTGATTGTTTTGTATCATGTTACAATATATAATATAGCATTTAATTCAAGTCTCTAACGTTATTGTCTCGTGATGTATTTAGGGTTAAACTGCTATGGTAAAAAATCCACCCACACAATTTTTTTGAGAGTCCTTTCTGTATTATTATCTGCATAACAAAATTTATTTGAAGTCGATATCTCTACTGGTTCTTGAGCTATGGACGACGAAAAAAGCTACGTACAAACGTAGGGACGTACGAACGTATACGTACACACGCACTCACAGACATTTCTCTAAAAATCTTTTATTTCGACTCTAGGGACCTTGAAACGTCGAGAAATGTAAAAATTTTCAATTCGACAAATCGGACCGATTACAATAGCTTCCTATGGGAAGTTAATAAGCTGTGTGTGAGGTATTAACAAAAGTATTTTTTTATTTGAAAGGCGCATGTATGCCATTAAGTGTGAATTATGACATCATTAAAATGCCGACTCGGCTTCTTACGGTGGCACGGATCCGAGTGGTCCAAATTGCAATGACTCTTCTGCATAGATCCAGCTGAATTTGAGCGATGACATGTATTATGTTCACCTTTAGGGCATCGGTGGATTGTGGTTTATTTGCATTGACCTGTGACTTCAAGAAACCCCACAGGAAAAAGTCTAGAGGGGTCAAGTCGCATGATCCTAAAGAAACCCCACAGGAAAAAGTCTAAAGGGGTCAAATCGCATGACCTTGGTAGCCAATTCACATCACCCCTGCGAGAGATAACCTTACTCTCAAATCGTTCATGGAAAATGTCAATCGTGGCGTTTGCTGTGTGACACGTAGCGCCGCCCGTCCTGCTGGCGCCACATGTCGTCTAGGTCCATATGGTTCAATTTGGGCCATACAAAATTGGTTATCATCGTTATGTAGCGCTCGCTTTTGACGGTGACCGACTAATTAACGTCGTTTTCAAAAAAGTACGGACAAATTACACCGCCACCGGCCCAAAATCCACACCAACGGTAACTTTTTGAGGATGCATTATCACCTGGCGATCCTCGCGTGGGTTTGTGTCTTCCCATATACCTACGGCAGTTTTGCTTGTTAACACAGCTATTCATCCAAAAATGCGCCTCGTCACTACAGATGATTTTGCGGCAAAAATTGGGGCCCTCTTCCAAACGATTCGAAATTCGAAGCCCAGTCATCAGCGAACAAACGGCGTTTTCTATGGTCATCAACTTTGAGCTCCTGAACCAGTTGGATCTTGTACGGGTGTAGGCTCAAGTCCCGACGCAAAATTCGCCAAGTCTGCGAAAGGCCGAGTTCTTGTTCACGGCGAGGAATAGACTGCCTCGGGTTCTGCTGTACGCTTTCACGAAGCGCGGCGATGTTCCTTGCGTTCCTTGAACGTACGGGTGTTGGCTGCAGCGTTGCAAAAGCTTAATTCACTTTTAGCTTAACTCATGGCTTTAATTCACAGTTCACCAACTGACTTATGAAGTAAACAACATTTAATTCACAAGTCACCAACTGACTTATGACTTAAATAAATTCAATTCACAAATCACCAACTGACTTAGGAATTTAAAAAAATTTAAATCGCAAGCCATCAACTGACTTATGAATTAAATAAATTCAATTCACAAATCATCAACTGAATTATGAATTAAAAAGAAGTAAATCGCAAGCCACCAACTGACTTATGAATTAAAAAGAATTAAATCGCAAAGTCACCAACTGACTTATATGCATATTTTATTTTATAAGTACCTTGGGTTAACTAATTTTATTTAAAAGTGTAAAATGGTAAGTTTTTTTGTATGAACTATTTCTTAGAAACGCCAAGGTGCATGTATTTTTTTTTTATAACCACCACGTTAATAATAATTTATCTAACTGTGTTTATTACATATAAATTCAGCTTAACAAAGTGCATATTTGGCTGAAGAAATTTTAAGAAAATGTTAAACGAGGAAGTTCATAGCACCCATTTTCATGTCAAGGAACTTTTCACAGTAAATAATTCTTTGGGAGAGTTTACAATATAATTTAAAGGCCTTAAATATTTCTAATAATACAAAGAAAATGTATGTATGTATGTCATCACTGATATTTTTGAAATATCGATGGTTTAAGGGTAAGTTAAAAACACTTGATTTCCAAGAAGTTAATACTAAATATTTAAGTATATTTTATTGTTAGAATTATTTGAAAGATTTCATTTGATAGCAAATTTTCCTACGCGCATTATATATCGCATAGAAGTAGTTTCTGTTTTATTCAACTTCAAACAAAAATATCTCAAAAACGTCACCAACTATGTTGGTAATATTTGACAAACATAACATGCTAAATCTCACCTTTTATTTGATACATCTTTCATTATTGAATGCACTGATTGCACGCTCCATACAAAAATAGGCAACCTCCTTTTTACTTGCGACATATAGGAACTATGTATATGGCAAGTTTTGCATTCGTGCAAAATTTTGTATGTCTGTCCACGCTCCTACAGCCTAAACCATTGGGTCGATTGAGTTCAAACTTGGAAGTTAAGGTTTTGAGCAGATTCGCGTTAGGCGTTTTTTTCATTTTTTTTTTTAAGATCAAAACTAACAGTGGCCCCCATACAATTTTTTTGGTCAAAAAACAATAATTCGAATTTTTTCAAAAACAAACCGATAGATTTTTTTAAATTGTCTCTAAAATTTTATTTTTTAACTTGGCTTCTTTTAATAAGAAAAACATATTTTTATATTGCTCAGCAAAGGTACCGCTCATAGAACCGTTATTTTGTTTTTTAATTTTCTCAGCAACTTATGTACTGATTTCAATAATTTTTGTGAATAAGGTCTTATATTGCTTTAACAATTTTTGATTATCAAAAGTGAATTTTTTTTTGTTTGGATTTTTAAAAAAATATTGAATTTTTTTTTTCAAAATTCTATATCTCAAAAACGGGTTAATATTTTTTTACCAAATTCAAATGTAGAGCGTATATTTACAATCACTAAACAACTGCATACCAAAAATATTTTTAAAACAAAATTGAAAAATTTTATATAGAAAAAATTAATTTAAAAAAAAACCGCTCTAACGATTTTCAAAAAAAATCTTTGAAAAATCAAGGAATTTTTTGATTTATAAAATGGCATTCAAATTTTGAAAGACAAACTTATTTTTCAGGTAAAAGTTTGAATAAAATTTTTTTTTTAATTATTTTATTTTATTTTTAATTATTTATTTTTTTAATAATTTTAAATATTTTTAACTAGTTGAATACACAAACAATTGTTTTCGTAAAGTATGCTTACAAGTATTTTTCATTTTCGGGATGAGTTGTCCTAGGATGAGTTGTGTCTTGGAATGAATCACAAGTTTTTTGACAAATCAAATGGCATTTATATCTTTGAAGACGAACTTATTTTACAGGTATATTTTTAAATCTTTTATAGGTACATTTTTAAACAGACTCTTTGCATACAGGAGCAAGTTCGTGCGACCCAGTCGTGCATTTTATTTAATTCATAAATCAGTAGGTATGTAGATGACTTGTGAATTAATTCTTTTTAATTCATAAGTCAGTTGGTGGCTTGCGATTTAATTCTTTTTAATTCATAAGTCAGTTGATGATTTGTGAATTGAATTTATTTAATTCATAAGTCAGTTGGTGATTTGTAAATTGAATTTATTTAATTCATAAGTCAGTTGATGATTTGTGATTTGAATTTATTTAATTCATAAGTCAGTTGATGGCTTGCTATTTAAATTTTTTTAATTCATAAGTCAGTTGGTGTCTTCTGAATTAAATTTGTTTAACTCATAAGTCAGTTGGTGACCTCTGAATTAATTTTTTTTAATTCATAAGTCACTAACTTGCTTATGACTTAATGATTTTTCAATTCACTAACTCGCAACCCTCTTGGCTGATTGTTTACTGAACCGGTCGTCTCAAAATTGGTCACCAAACGTTGAAGAGTGGACTGTGAAGGGCCACCACGTCAACCGTAAAATGGGCGCAATGCGCGCAACGTTTTGCGTTAACGAACACTCATTTTGATAATAAAGTTTTATCATTTGAACTGGATGGCTGTTCCATCGTGTAACTTGGCATGATGATTTGGCATAAATAACTGAATAATACACAAAAGATTTGACAAATGTCACCAAAACAAAATCTCCAAAATCTACCCGCGCCAAATGATAAACCCTTTAGTTACGATTTGTAGCAATTTACATTTCAGCTGCGGAGACGAATTGAAAGTGTTGAACTGTCAAAGTTTATAAACAACAAATATGTAGTTCTTGTTTGATTCTTCTCTTCTAAATTTAACCACAAAAATTAATTTTATGATAAACCAATGTTTTTCGTTGATTCCTCACTTTCCTATTCATTCTTTTGTTAGAAAATTGTATATTTGGTTCAGGATATGTTTTAAAACACACTCGTATATTATTTACATCATCCATTTTTTAAATTTCTGAAACAAGTTTTATTTCGCTATTCATTTTTAAAGTTGTAAAAACAATTTTCATGTTGATATTGGTAGTTTGACAGATCAATAATTTATAACAATAGTCATGCCTAAATGACTTGAAAGAATTCGAAAAATTACAACTCAACATTTTTTTAACATTACAACAATAGTTAACAATAGTTTGAAAAAAGAACAGACCTCAAGTGTTGACGAATGTCAGATTCTTCAATAATTTCAATCTGCTATTCATCCCGAATGTTTGAAGACTTTTTAAACTTCTAATTTTGTTTGGCAATATTTTTAGCCAATTTAAGCATCAATCATTTAGTTACCAAAATGCGAAATAGGCAAAATTTAAAACGAAAATAAATTAATTTCAATAATGAATCAAACCATAAGCCTTTTTACATCTTAAGTTCTTTGGTTGTTGTCAGATCTAACAACAATCTTTTGTTAAAAAGGGATAATGGCTGCGTTCAATCTCGTGTTGGATAAGGTATCTTGGATAGGTGGATTTTTAGATACCTTGGCTGCGTTCAATCTCAGACAGATAGGGTATCCGGATACCTTTTTGTTAGTGTTTTACGTGTAAAATAACAACTGATCAAAAACAGCTGAGATGTCAAAAAAGGAATCCAAAGGTATCCAAGAATTTCTGGGGTATGTAGGTATCTGACAGAACAGCTGATTCAACACATGGTTGAATTTCAAGAAACTTGAAAATTGATTTCAGGTTTTTGTATTTGTTGGTAAACAAAAAGATACAAAATGTTAGTTAAAGTTGTATTTGAGGATGTTCTGTACATAATAGACGATTTGCCTCCAAATTTTGACTTCGAAGCTTAAATGTTTCTCTCCTTTTTGTGAACAGCTGAAAGTTGTTTTTATTTTTTGACAGCTATCTCAATACAGCTATCCAACCCGTTCAACAAGGTATCTAAAAATCCACCTATCCTAGATACCCTACCCAACACGAGATTGAACGCAGCCCTTGTTGAACGAGTTGGATAGCTGTCAAAAAATAAAAACAACTTTCAGCTGTTCACAAAAAGCAGAGAATCATTTAAGCTTCGAAGTCAAAAAATATATCATAATTACCTTCTAAAATTCCGAGGCAAATAGCTTTTTCATGGTCTATTATGTACAGAACATCCTAAAATACAACTTCAACTAACATTTTGTATCTTTTTGTTTACCAACAAATACAAAAAGCTGAAATCAATTTTCTTGAAATTCAACCATGTGTTGAATCAGCTGTTCTGTCAGATACCTACATACCCCAGAAATTTTTGGATACCTTTGGATTCCTTTTTTGACATCTCAGCTTTTTTTGATCAGCTGTTATTTTACACGTAAAACAAAAAGGTACCCGGATACCCTATCTGTCTGAGATTGAACGCAGCCAATGTGTAGCTTTGAGTATTTTTTTAATTTCTTACAAAAAATTGAAAAATCTTCAAATATAAACAAAGGAAGCTGATAAACAAAAACTAAGATGTGCACAGTAAATTGGTTAAATTAAGCAATGTGAATGAGCAGTGCATTATTACGTGGGATTAGAATTATTATGTATTGTGTAATATAATTTAAGAGGCCTTATGCCTATAATCATTGAGTCTTCTTTACCAACATTTGAGCTTATATAACTTCTGTACCTATAGGTAAATACACAAACTCTATTTACAAAACATTAAACCGGCAAAATATAGACAAAACAAATGTGTAAGTTTCTTCGGTCTAATGGTTTGAAAAATAAACTTTGATCGTTTTAACGAAAATATCAAACTAGAGGGCCCAGAGTAATCGGTGAAGGCGATCCAGTTTTTACTTTTTCTTCTTCTGATGTTTTTTACTTCTTTGTTTCTTTCAATGCGGGTTTATTGACTGATTGAGCTTGACTAAATTACTTGAATTGGAAAGAGATTGATGACAAAATGGACTTTACAAAGTTTAAAATACTTATAGGTAGCAATTTAATCCGTCATAATACCTACTTAGCTTAACAAGTGCATAGCTTACAAAGTAGGCTATACAAATGTACCTCTATTTTTATGCTTGTATAATGGAATAATGCAGGTTACGCAAAAATACAACAAAAAAAATAACATGCTCAACGGAAAGTGAAAATAGTATGTCATGGTAGTTAAACCCGTATTTCTATAAATGGGTCTAAGATAAATATTATTCACTTGATTATGGTATATGGTATTAAAAATAGTTTTGTAATGTTTAAGTTGAAATACTTCAACTTCCGATATTTTTTCAAGCCATATCCGATTGATTATTTTAAAATAAGATAAAACTGAGATATTTATCTGACTATTATAAATTGGAAAAAAACTTATCACCCAAAAAATGAGTGAAAGAAAAATCATTGAATAAATAAAAATAGAAGTGGCAACTAGCTCGCTAGTGACCAGAAAAACTCAAAATTTTTGTTTGGGATTTTGTGTTCCCAAACCAATTTCAATGACCATATTTCGAAAACATTTAATGTTCAAAGGCGAATGGGAATGTTGGTCTACCTTTTGCCCGCAAACGAGGTCTAATATTAGGGCTTGCAACGAGACGAGACTAGTCTTCTCGTCGGTTTTTCGTGTTTTAGATTCCTCTTCTATATGGAAGAAAATAAAATGCACGACTGGGTCGCACGAACTTGCTCCTGTATGCAAAGAGTCTGTTTAAAAATGTAACTATAAAAGATTTAAAAATATACCTGTAAAATAAGTTCGTCTTCAAAGATATAAATGCCATTTGATTTGTCAAAAAACTTGTGATTCATTCCAAGACACAACTCATCCTAGGACAACTCATCCCGAAAATGAAAAATACTTGTAAGCATACTTAACGAAAACAATTGTTTGTGTATTCAACTAGTTAAAAATATTTAAAATTATTAAAAAAATAAATAATTAAAATAATTAAAAATAAAATAAAATAATTAAAAAAAAAATTTAAGATTCAAACTTTTACCTGAAAAATGAGTTTGTCTTTCAAAATTTTAATGCCATTTTATAAATCAAAAAATCCTTGATTTTTCAAAGTTTTTTTTTGAAAATCGTTAGAGCGGTTTTTTTTTAAATTAATTTTTTATATATAAAATTTTTCAATTTTGTTCTAAAAATATTTTTGGTATGCAGTTGTTTAGTGATTGTAAATATACGCTCTACATTTAAATTTCGTAAAAAACTACTAACCCGTTTTTGAGATATAGAATTTTGAAAAAAAAAATCAATAAATTTTTAAAAATCCAAACAAAAAAAAATTTCACTTTTGATAATTAAATATTGTTAAAGCAATATAAGAGCTTATTTACAAAAAAAAATTATTGAAATCAGTACATAAGTTGCTGAGAAAATTAAAAAACAAAATAACGGTTCTATGAGCGGTACCTTTCCTGAGCAATACAAAAATATGTTTTTCTTATTAAAAGAAGCCAAGTTAAAAAATAAAATTTTAGAGAAAATTAAAAAAAATCTATCGGTTTGTTTTTGAGAAAATTCGAATTATCGTTTTTTGACCAAACAAATTGTACGGGAGCCACTGTTAGTTTTGATCTTAAAAAAAATGAAAAAAACGCCTAACGCGAATCTGCTCAAAACCTTAACTTCCAAGTTTGAACTCAATCGACCCAATGGTTTAGGCTGTAGGAGCGTGGACAGACAGACAAAATTTTGCACGAATGCAAAACTTGCCATATAGTTCCTATATGTCGGAAGTAAAAAATGCAAAAATGTGTTGTTAATTCTTCTTCAATTCGTCAAATCAAACCACATTAAGCTAATACAAACGTGTACAAGCTTAAGATCAGTTACATCTGTTTAAATTAAAAGTTTTATTTTCTGATTGGATTACCAATAAAAAACGGCATTTACTATTAAATTTCATTGAAGAAAGGCTACAATTTCGATTTATAAAGAAACGTCTTAAAATTTAACTTGTTCCCCAGCAAAGAGTGATGTTAGCACTTATTTTTGACAGAATATAAAACATGGTTGTCAAATTCCATTTCAAGATGAAAAACACTATCGAATTGCTTTGAAGGATGACTATGTACATAATATGTTCAAAATAACATTTGAAACAAAATGATATAATAATGTCAAAACAAAATTTACTTCATATCTGATGATAACCCATAAACTGTCAAACGTCAACAACTTCCTACTTGTACCATTAACGGAGGTCACAATTGAGATAAAATATTGAGACGCTCAAAAATAGTCGGTGTGAATATCGAAAAAAGCATATGCCTACATATAAATTTTCCATGCACAAATAGGTATTTTTTGTTGTAATTTAATTTTAAAACCTGTTTCCACTTGGTACTAGGGTGGGTCAATAAGTTCGCGGAATGGAGGTTGGAGCAGCCCTGGGGGAAATTGTTGTACCTAATATTGTTTTGGACATTTATTAGGGATATTTATGCCGAGCTTGGTTCAAATAAGGTGATTAGTGTTTCAAATTTTGCTGAGATGAGTAAGTCAATCCGAGAGAAAAAATTAATAATGGATAAAATTGAGTTTTGGGCAGTGATAAAGTTCTTGACTAAGCAAGGTAAATCGCCTCAGATCATTTTTGGAGATGTCAACTGTTTACGTAGACTCTTGCCCTGGGAAAACAATGATTTACAAGTGGCATAATCTTTTTAAACAAGGTAGAGAGTCCATAAAAGAAGATCCCAGCTTGGGCCGACCGATTGAGGCAACTTCCTCAGACATCGTGGGAAAAGACAATAAACTTATTCTGGAAGATTCTCGACTAAAAAAGAAACAACTTGCAGAAATGGTTGGAGTATCACCTACAACTATTTTAAACATTCTGCATGACCATCTTGTCATGTCTAAGGTGGGTGCCGAGAATGCTGTTCAGAAGCGACAGCGAGTAAAGTCTTCTCGTGAGCTTTTGAATTTATGCAACCCTTCTTCACCCTCTTCTATTTGCTACCAAAATAAAATGACAACCGGATTTCCATATTGCTTAACCACGCACTTCTTCAATTACTGTAGCACAGATGTTAATATTAAATGATTGTTATGTCACCAAATAGGTTTGAAACACAATGTACGTCAGGAGATTTAAGGAAAGGTCTTGGAAAATCAAAAGAAGTCGCGATATTTCAAAGAAGGTCTGAAGATTTCAGATTTATTGAATCAAAGGGAGATATCAAGGAAGAAGAAGAAAGAAAGGCCTGTAGATTGCAAGTACTACCAATCTTGAAGTATCATTGAAGGGTTGAGATTCCCGGAGAGGTTCCAATGGAGATCTTGAAATAACAAGGGAGGTCTTAAAATATGAAGACAATAATAAAGATTAAATGGGAGGTCTTGAAACATCATAGGAGGTATAAAGGTTTCATAAGAGGTCTTGAAATATCAAGGGAAGTATTAAACTATATAGGGTGGTCCTAAAATATCAACGGAGGTCTTGAAATATTGAGCAAGGATTTAAATATCAAGAGAAGTCTAGAAACTGGAAAGAGAGATGAATTTTTTGCCCAAATTGCGACTGGGGATGAAATTTGGGTTCATCATTTTGAGTATAAGTCAAAACAGGAGTCGATGAAAGACTCGAAGCACCCCCCAAGAAGTTCAAGGTCTCACAATCGGCTGGAAAAAATCATGGCAACAGTCTTTTTGGATTCGGAGAGGATTTCTCTTATTGATTACAAGGAAAAAGGTGTCAATATAAGCGGCGGATACTACGCAAAAATCCTACATTTAAAAGAAGCCATCATAGAAAAATGGACTAAAGGTGTTCTGCTATTGCAAGACAATGCACCAATTCACAAGAGTCACGTTGCGAAGACTGCCTTGCAGAAATGAGGGTTCAGTTTATTGAATCACCCCCTTATAGCTCCGATTTGGCCCCTTCTGATTATTTTTATTTCCTAATCTAAAGAAAGAACTCCGTGGAAAAAGATTTGCCGACTTCACCTCCGCAATTTCTGCCTATTTTGAAGGACTTGACAAATCATTTCTTTTCGAAGGCATTAATAAACTTTTCGCCCGATGTGAAAAGTGCATAAGGCTTAAGGGAAAGTATATTAAAAAGGAAAAATAAAAATGTGCTAAAATTCATCCCTCTTCCCTTCTATTCCCCGAACTCTTTGACCCACCCTCGTACCTTAAAATTACTTGAACTTGCTCATAGAACGTGAGATGTAATGATGTGACATGAAAATGAGTCGATTTGGTTTGACAGGGAACTTCAAAAACATCTTTCAACAACAAAATTTACAACCCATTTTATGTAATAACAATGCAAAAGTAAATAACAAAGAGTAAAGAGACGAGATGAGACTAACAACTGACGAGAAAAAAAAACGAGACCGATACGAGACTCAGTTATACGAAACCGAAACCGAGACCGATACCGATACGAGACTAAAATCTTTCGATTTTGACGAGACTAACAAAAGTCTAGTCGGGTCTGGTCACGTGGCCAGTCCTAATACATTTATAGTTGGAAAGCGTGTATGGGCACAGAGCTGTAAACCATGCTGTTTAGGCCGCATATGGCAACAAACATTGCAATTAGAGCAAAATTCTATTGCAATAGTGTGCCATTAAAATGGCAGTATTGGTTACATTCGATGAACTGAATATACCTCAAAATAAGTTAACTTTTTTACTTGCGACATATAGGAACTATATGGCAAGTTTTGCATTCGTGCAAAATTTCGAACTCGAGATTTTAATCAAACATGATATTACGATGGTAGAGAAGTCGAAAAAAGTGGGTCCCGCGATTCCGTCCGGTCAATTTTGTCTGTCTGTCCACGCTCCTACAGCCTAAACCATTGGGTCGATTGAGTTCAAACTTGGAAGTTAAGGTTTTGAGCAGATTTGCGTTAGGCGTTTTTTTCATTTTTTTTTTAAGATCAAAACTAACAGTGGCCCCCATACAATTTTTTTGGTCAAAAAACGAAAATTCGAATTTTCTCAAAAACAAACCGATAGATTTTTTTTTAATTTTCTCTAAAATTTTATTTTTTAACTTGGCTTCTTTTAATAA
The DNA here is from genome assembly GCA_951509635.1 of Eupeodes luniger. Classification (NCBI taxonomy): domain Eukaryota; kingdom Metazoa; phylum Arthropoda; class Insecta; order Diptera; family Syrphidae; genus Eupeodes; species Eupeodes luniger. Next base: position 102,326,927 of record OX608073.1, on the reverse strand, counting down.
GAAAAACATATTTTTGTATTGCTCAGGAAAGGTACCGCTCATAGAACCGTTTTTTTGTTTTTTAATTTTCTCAGCAACTTTGGAACCGATTTCAATAATTTTTTTTTTTGAACGAGCTCTTATATTGCCTTAACAATATTTGATTATCAAAAGTGCAATTTTTTATTGTTTGGATTTTTAAAAAAATATTGAAATTTTTTTTTTCAAAATTCTATATCTCAAAAACGGGTGAACATTTTTTTACGAAATTGAAATATAGAGCGTATATTTACAATCACTAAACAACTGCATACCAAAAATATTTTTAGAACAAAATTGAAAAATTTTATATATAAAAAATTAATTTAAAAAAAAACCGCTCTAACGATTTTCAAAAAAAAAATTTGAAAAATCAAGGGTTTTTTGATTTATAAAATGGCATTTAAATTTTTGAAGACAAACTTTTTTTTTAGGTAAAATTTTGAATCTTAAATTAGTTTTTTTTTAAATTATTTTAACTGTATTAAATGTAACCCCCTCCCAAAAAATTGAAAAATGGAGGTTTTTTCGACAAATCAAATGGCATATATATCTTTGAAGACAAACTTATTTTACAGGTATATTTTTAAATATTATATAGATATTTTTTTAAACAGACTCTTTGCATACAGGAGCAAGTTCGTGCGACCCAGTCGTGCACTTTATTATCAATGGACAAAGATAGCAAACAACATCATGATTGGCGAATAATTCGATTAACAGTACGAACATTTTCAATTAATCAATTTTCTTAAAGGTTCAACAAAATTTTAATTAATTAATTAATTGCATTTAATAACATTTTGTGTAAGATTAAAAATTTTAAGTCAATATCCTGGATTTTTCCAAAATAAATTAACTAAAATTTAGCAACAATATTTTGAATATCATAAAATAAGTTTGATTTAAATATCTAATTTTGTTCACTAGATTTTTGGTCGAAACAAATTTTTACCAATTTCACTTTCAATTTCATTTCTTATGCTAAGAAAAAAATACTGCAGAGCTGTTTATGCTAATTGTAAAATCTTCGCTTGTTTTTTGAACCAGCATCTTTGTTTTAAAGGAATTTCATATCTCCTAGCTCCTAGCCAATTTCGTTTTTCCTGTTCCAAGTAAATAAAATTAAAATCAATGATACTTTGGAAAACCTGAAACAGTATAAATGCCAATTTGGTTTCAATTTCGCTTCTGTTACCATGGAGTGATGCGAATAAGAAAATAGAATCTCAATATTTATCTATATAGACAAGAAATGAATTCAGGCGAAATTTTCTTGTTTTAAAAACAACTGGGAGCGGAAATAATGATCTGAAATCGGATACAGCGCCAATTTGCTGTGTCTTTAAAGAAATACATAACTTGTTGTTATTCGTACTGAATTCAAACCCTTCTTTAAAATATAAAAAAACATGTATGACTTTAATTACAAATAAATTATATTTATTATCACAAATAATGGTCAAAATATACAAAATATACAAAGGTTTTCGATTTCGTCGTCAATCTATTAATTATTAGCATCTGCACCGGGAACTTTTTCGCTAAGCTTCATCAATTCCCTGAAATAAACTGCGGCTCTAATTGCATACTCTTCCATTCGTAAATTTGTCTGCTTATAGCATTTGTATTCTTCTTCAGTAGCAACGTGTTGAATTTTCTCAATTCTTCGACTTTTTCGACAGGCAAAAGTATTTTTAACACGTCTCTCCTGTTCTTTCGAGCTTCTTTCTTTTCTTGGGAAATTTCGAGCCATATTACTTCGATATTTACAAATATCTTCGTAGATTTCTTTGGGAATTATTGGCATGGTATTGTGGCTTTTGTCTAATTCAATTAGTTCTTGTTTGATTTGGTGGACCGATATAGGTTCAGTTTTGATTTCTTCGGTATTAATTGGTTGAGTCTTGATTCCGGAAGGCGGTGATTGTTGTGAGGGAATAGAGAAATCAATTGGTTCCGATTTGATTTTAATTCTATTGCCAGCAGTGAATATGGTTCCATTCATTGGAAGCATCAACGTTGTCCTTGGTCTGTTAAGAGTTGGCATTTGATTGTCAAAATTCATCAATTGAACCATTGATTGGTAGACGTTTTTTGAGGCTGGTATAAAAACTGGAGGGCTCGATGATTGGAATTGATGTTGAATGCCGTGGGCGTTGGCTGTGGCATTCCTGTGAATTTTTCTTCGCTTCGGAGTGGAATTAGTCAAATTTGTAAAAGTAGCTTCCAATGGATGTATTGATGACAAATCAGATGCTGTTGAAAGAATATCCTCATCTCGGCTTCGTTTCCTTTGGTCGAACTTCTTGTGGCGGTATTCAAAAATCGCTTTTGTAGACATATTTTGGTATTTTTTAAAACGGGTTTCTTTTGTTAAAATAGTTAAACTGCACTCGGAGAAAGCTATTGCAATTATGATAACAAAATGTCATTGTCCTGGAGATTTTATAGAAACAAAATCAAAACATCAACTACCTGTTTAAGGATCATTGTAAAAACAAAGGATTAATCTATGAAAACCGGAACCAGGTCTCAATCTGTTTTGCAATTTTTACAAAAAAAAAACAACAACAGAGTAATAAAACTGAGAGGCAGGTAAACATACATAATCCTTATTGCTTCAATATAATCTACATAGGTAACTTTATTTATAGAAAAAGGATCATGTTCGGTTTTGAATGAATACTTGAAAAATATGTAATATCAGGTAGCCAATAGTGTTGATGATGAAAATATGAGAGATGATGACGCATCTTGTTTGTTGTTTTTGAAAAATACCTCTTACAAAACAATATTTATTGTAGGTAATAAAAATTGAAGAATAGTTTTAACGAGAATTCACTTGTTGAGACTTTATGGCGGCAACACAGTACACAATACGCGTTGTAATATGTTTCTTGTCTCTTAAGCACAGTAGATAAAAAATTCAGCATGCAATTTTAATTGCTGAATCTAATATTTCATGATTAATTTAATAATAAAAAACAGGCTGGGATGCGACCCACACTGATAGCTTCTCATCCGTGTCCGTATTTCGATTTGTCTAAAAGTTCAACAAAATATTAATAACAAAATTTTGTGTAAGACTCGAAAATCATTTTTTTTTAATTACTAAAAGTTGACAAAAACGTTTTGCATACTGATAAACTACGTCTGATTTCAACATCTATTTTTGTTTCCGAGATATTTCATTTTTTATTGCATTTCGAACTCGAAAAAGTTGGTCCTCCGATTCCTTCCTTCTATATGTCGATTGTGTTCAAACTTGGGAGTTAAGGTTCTAAGCCGATTCGCGTTGGGCTTTTTTTTAATTAAATAACAGTAATCCACATCCAATTTTTTTGTTCAAAAATCGAAGATTCGAATTTTCTCAAAAACCAACCAATAGATTTTTATAAAATTTTCTCTAAATTGTTTTCTTAACTTGACTTCTTCAAATAAGAAATATTGTTTATATTGCTCCAGAAGGGTACTCTCCATAGAACCGTTATTTGGTTTTTAAGCTTTCTCAAGAATTAATGAATCGATTTCCATAACTTTCAAAAATGCACCTGCAAAAAAAGTTTGTTTTCAACATCATTTGACTACTGAAAAAAAACCTTGATTTTTAAAAGAATTGTATTTGAAAATCGTTAATGTTTTTCTTCAATTCATTTTTTATATATAAAATTTTTCAACTTTAGTTTACAAATAGTTTTGGTATGCAGCTATTTAGAAGTTATTAATACACGTTTTACATATCAATTTCTTAAAAAAATGATGACCCATTTTTAAGATATTGAATTTCGAAAAAAAAATTGACTTAGGTCTATGTAAATGACATTTTTGAATCAAATATTATTAAGACAGTATAGGCGCTTGTGCAGAAAACAATATTGACATTGGTTCATTAATTCTTGAGAAAATTAAAAAAAAAACAAAATAACGGTTCTATGGTGGGTACCACTCTTGAGCAATACAAAAATATCTTTTTTTTTTATTGTAAGAAGTCAAAGTAAGAAAAAAAATTTGGAGGAAATTTTAAAAAAAATCTATCGGTACGTTTTCGAGAACATTCGAATTTTCGATTTTGGATAAAACTTTTGTGTGGGGACTACTGTTATTTTAAGTCTTAAAAAAATGAAAACATACCTAATGTGAATCGGCTCAAAACATCAATTTCCAAATTTGACTTTTTCGATTTCAATACCATCGTAATGTACTGCTTGATTAAAATCCCGAGTTCGAATTTTTTTACGAATGCAAAAATTGTCATAGGTATAGATAAAGGTGGAATTGAAGACGAGTTTCAGGAATTTAAAGGCAACTTAGTTTCAAATTGGGGATATTCAAGGTTTCTTCTTAAGAACCTGAATATTTGTTCTTTCTCTCAGAAAAGATCTTATGAAAATAATTCAAAGTATTACTAAAGTTTCTCCAAATTCTAAATTGTGTCAAAACAAAAGTTTAAAATTTTTTTGACAGAAAACCGCTTTTTTGGTCAATATCGTCAAATTACTAACAATTTTTAGATGAAATTTGTACTCATATAACTTAACTGTATATAAGCTTTATGGCTCATATGAACCCCCCTGGATCGTCCATTGGTCAAAAGTTGATGAATTTGTGCTGCGCGATTGGAATAGGGCTGGATTTCTTGGTCTAATCCTCAGTTAAAAGTAGTACTTTTAGCAACAAATAGTTTAAAGCCGTAAAATACAAATTTTATTTTCATTTACAAAAAATAAATAATTAAAAATATAAGACCCCTCTTATATATATCCATTAACGTAATACGATAAGTTTTGAATTCAATGCAATTCCTGCGAAAAATAAAAAAAATATCTCCAAGGGGGGTCACGACAATCCCCCCAGTTGGGATTTAATTTAATGTGCTTTGATCGTCTGACATTATTTTCTCCACCAAATTTAAACAAATTTATCTTTATTTATGTAAAAGAACATATTTATTTAGATCATTTTAATTTGGACGGCAGAAGTGTTTGATTAACCTTTAACCTTTTTTTGAATAGTTCTCCTATACTGTCATCAGAAATTGGCTTCATAAAAACCCAATCGGTTTGGATTATTCTACTTAAAAAAGTGCCTTCATTAAAATAAAATAAGCATTGGAAGAAAAAACGGGTTCAGATTATTCTACTTAAAAAAAGTGCCTTCATCAAAATAAGATAATTATTGGAAGAAAAAGCCAACTATGTAGTTTATCAAAATACTGCAATTTTTTCGTTTTCTACTTGTTTTCGGTATTGAACCTTAAAGTAAGGAATTTGGACTGTTTCTTCTTTTATCTTTTAAACTATTTTGTAAACTGTTTCTTCATCTGTTCGTAAGTTTCTTATCAATGACCCATTTCTATAAATTATTAAGAAAATCATATATTTTTTCTTTTAAGAAAGAATTATTGGTTATTAAATAATAACAACTTTATGCCAAATAAAACGAATATTTCTTCAGAATCACAAGAAAAACACTTTGTTTATAAATTGTTTTCCATGCAAGATTCGCATATTTTTCGATATCTATACCATAAGTCCAAACACAAAATGATAACAGCCAATTTCTGTACCATTTTAAATAAAATGCACGACTGGGTCGCACGAACTTGCTCCTGTATTCAAAGAGTCTGTTTAAAAAAGTATCTATGTATAAGATTTAAAAATATACCTGTAAAATAAGTTTGTCTTCAAAGATATAGGTAAATGCCATTTGATTTGTCGAAAAAACCTCCATTTTTCAATTTTTTTGGGAGGGGGTTACATTCAATGCAGTTAAAATAATTTAAAAAAAAAATTAATTTAAGATTCAAAATTTTACCTGAAAAAAAAGTTTGTCTTCAAAAATTTAAATGCCATTTTATAAATAAAAAAGTCCTTGATTTTTCAAAATTTTTTTTCGAAAATCGTTAGAGCGGTTTTTTTTTAAATTAATTTTTTATATATAAAATTTTTCAATTTTGTTCTAAAAATATTTTTGGTATGCAGTTGTTTAGTGATTGTAAATATACGCTCTACATTTGAATTTTGTAAAAAAATGTTGGCCCGTTTTTGAGATATAGAATTTTGAAAAAAAAAAATTCAATATTTTTTTAAAAATCTAAACAAAAAAAAATTGCACTTTTGATAATCAAATATTGATAAGGCAATATAAGAGCTCATTCAAAAAAAAAATTGTTGAAATCGGTTCATAAGTTGCTGAGAAAATTAAAAAACAAAAAAACGGTTCTATGAGCGGTACCTTTCCTGAGCAATACAAAAATATGTTTTTCTTATTAAAAGAAGCCAAGTTAAAAAATAAAATTTTAGAGAAAATTAAAAAAAAATCTATCGGTTTGTTTTTGAGAAAATTCGAATTATCGTTTTTTGACCAAAAAAATTGTATAGGGGCCACTGTTAGTTTTGATCTTAAAAAAAAAATGAAAAAAACGCCTAACGCGAATCTGCTCAAAACCTTAACTTCCAAGTTTGAACTCAATCGACCCAATGGTTTAGGATGTAGGAGCGTGGACAGACAGACAAAATTCTGCACGAATGCAAAACTTGCCATATAGTTCCTATATGTCGGAAGTAAAAAATGCAAAAATGTGTTGTTAATTCTTCTTCAATTCGTCAAATCAAACCACATTAAGCTAATACAAACGTGTACAAGCTTAAGATCAGTTACATCTGTTTAAATTAAAAGTTTTATTTTCTGATTGGATTACCAATAAAAAACGGCATTTACTATTAAATTTCATTGAAGAAAGGCTACAATTTCGATTTATAAAGAAACGTCTTAAAATTTAACTTGTTCCCCAGCAAAGAGTGATGTTAGCACTTATTTTTGACAGAATATAAAACATGGTTGTCAAATTCCATTTCAAGATGAAAAAAACTATCGAATTGCTTTGAAGGATGACTATGTACATAATATGTTCAAAATAACATTTGAAACAAAATGATATAATAATGTCAAAACAAAATTTACTTCATATCTGATGATAACCCATAAACTGTCAAACGTCAACAACTTCCTACTTGTACCATTAACGGAGGTCACAATTGAGATAAAATATTGAGACGCTCAAAAATAGTCGGTGTGAATATCGAAAAAAGCATATGCCTACATATAAATTTTCCATGCACAAATAGGTATTTTTTGTTGTAATTTAATTTTAAAACCTGTTTCCACTTGGTACTAGGGTGGGTCAATAAGTTCGCGGAATGGAGGTTGGAGCAGCCCTGGGGGAAATTGTTGTACCTAATATTGTTTTGGACATTTATTAGGGATATTTATGCCGAGCTTGGTTCAAATAAGGTGATTAGTGTTTCAAATTTTGCTGAGATGAGTAAGTCAATCCGAGAGAAAAAATTAATAATGGATAAAATTGAGTTTTGGGCAGTGATAAAGTTCTTGACTAAGCAAGGTAAATCGCCTCAGATCATTTTTGGAGATGTCAACTGTTTACGTAGACTCTTGCCCTGGGAAAACAATGATTTACAAGTGGCATAATCTTTTTAAACAAGGTAGAGAGTCCATAAAAGAAGATCCCAGCTTGGGCCGACCGATTGAGGCAACTTCCTCAGACATCGTGGGAAAAGACAATAAACTTATTCTGGAAGATTCTCGACTAAAAAAGAAACAACTTGCAGAAATGGTTGGAGTATCACCTACAACTATTTTAAACATTCTGCATGACCATCTTGTCATGTCTAAGGTGGGTGCCGAGAATGCTGTTCAGAAGCGACAGCGAGTAAAGTCTTCTCGTGAGCTTTTGAATTTATGCAACCCTTCTTCACCCTCTTCTATTTGCTACCAAAATAAAATGACAACCGGATTTCCATATTGCTTAACCACGCACTTCTTCAATTACTGTAGCACAGATGTTAATATTAAATGATTGTTATGTCACCAAATAGGTTTGAAACACAATGTACGTCAGGAGATTTAAGGAAAGGTCTTGGAAAATCAAAAGAAGTCGCGATATTTCAAAGAAGGTCTGAAGATTTCAGATTTATTGAATCAAAGGGAGATATCAAGGAAGAAGAAGAAAGAAAGGCCTGTAGATTGCAAGTACTACCAATCTTGAAGTATCATTGAAGGGTTGAGATTCCCGGAGAGGTTCCAATGGAGATCTTGAAATAACAAGGGAGGTCTTAAAATATGAAGACAATAATAAAGATTAAATGGGAGGTCTTGAAACATCATAGGAGGTATAAAGGTTTCATAAGAGGTCTTGAAATATCAAGGGAAGTATTAAACTATATAGGGTGGTCCTAAAATATCAACGGAGGTCTTGAAATATTGAGCAAGGATTTAAATATCAAGAGAAGTCTAGAAACTGGAAAGAGAGATGAATTTTTTGCCCAAATTGCGACTGGGGATGAAATTTGGGTTCATCATTTTGAGTATAAGTCAAAACAGGAGTCGATGAAAGACTCGAAGCACCCCCCAAGAAGTTCAAGGTCTCACAATCGGCTGGAAAAAATCATGGCAACAGTCTTTTTGGATTCGGAGAGGATTTCTCTTATTGATTACAAGGAAAAAGGTGTCAATATAAGCGGCGGATACTACGCAAAAATCCTACATTTAAAAGAAGCCATCATAGAAAAATGGACTAAAGGTGTTCTGCTATTGCAAGACAATGCACCAATTCACAAGAGTCACGTTGCGAAGACTGCCTTGCAGAAATGAGGGTTCAGTTTATTGAATCACCCCCTTATAGCTCCGATTTGGCCCCTTCTGATTATTTTTATTTCCTAATCTAAAGAAAGAACTCCGTGGAAAAAGATTTGCCGACTTCACCTCCGCAATTTCTGCCTATTTTGAAGGACTTGACAAATCATTTCTTTTCGAAGGCATTAATAAACTTTTCGCCCGATGTGAAAAGTGCATAAGGCTTAAGGGAAAGTATATTAAAAAGGAAAAATAAAAATGTGCTAAAATTCATCCCTCTTCCCTTCTATTCCCCGAACTCTTTGACCCACCCTCGTACCTTAAAATTACTTGAACTTGCTCATAGAACGTGAGATGTAATGATGTGACATGAAAATGAGTCGATTTGGTTTGACAGGGAACTTCAAAAACATCTTTCAACAACAAAATTTACAACCCATTTTATGTAATAACAATGCAAAAGTAAATAACAAAGAGTAAAGAGACGAGATGAGACTAACAACTGACGAGAAAAAAAAACGAGACCGATACGAGACTCAGTTATACGAAACCGAAACCGAGACCGATACCGATACGAGACTAAAATCTTTCGATTTTGACGAGACTAACAAAAGTCTAGTCGGGTCTGGTCACGTGGCCAGTCCTAATACATTTATAGTTGGAAAGCGTGTATGGGCACAGAGCTGTAAACCATGCTGTTTAGGCCGCATATGGCAACAAACATTGCAATTAGAGCAAAATTCTATTGCAATAGTGTGCCATTAAAATGGCAGTATTGGTTACATTCGATGAACTGAATATACCTCAAAATTACTTGCGACATATAGGAACTATATGGCAAGTTTTGCATTCGTGCAAAATTTCGAACTCGAGATTTTAATCAAACATGATATTACGATGGTAGAGAAGTCGAAAAAAGTGGGTCCCGCGATTCCGTCCGGTCAATTTTGTCTGTCTGTCCACGCTCCTACAGCCTAAACCATTGGGTCGATTGAGTTCAAACTTGGAAGTTAAGGTTTTGAGCAGATTTGCGTTAGGCGTTTTTTTCATTTTTTTTTTAAGATCAAAACTAACAGTGGCCCCCATACAATTTTTTTGGTCAAAAAACGAAAATTCGAATTTTCTCAAAAACAAACCGATAGATTTTTTTTTAATTTTCTCTAAAATTTTATTTTTTAACTTGGCTTCTTTTAATAAGAAAAACATATTTTTGTATTGCTCAGGAAAGGTACCGCTCATAGAACCGTTTTTTTGTTTTTTAATTTTCTCAGCAACTTTGGAACCGATTTCAATAATTTTTTTTTTTGAACGAGCTCTTATATTGCCTTAACAATATTTGATTATCAAAAGTGCAATTTTTTATTGTTTGGATTTTTAAAAAAATATTGAAATTTTTTTTTTCAAAATTCTATATCTCAAAAACGGGTGAACATTTTTTTACGAAATTGAAATATAGAGCGTATATTTACAATCACTAAACAACTGCATACCAAAAATATTTTTAGAACAAAATTGAAAAATTTTATATATAAAAAATTAATTTAAAAAAAAACCGCTCTAACGATTTTCAAAAAAAAAATTTGAAAAATCAAGGGTTTTTTGATTTATAAAATGGCATTTAAATTTTTGAAGACAAACTTTTTTTTTAGGTAAAATTTTGAATCTTAAATTAGTTTTTTTTTAAATTATTTTAACTGTATTAAATGTAACCCCCTCCCAAAAAATTGAAAAATGGAGGTTTTTTCGACAAATCAAATGGCATATATATCTTTGAAGACAAACTTATTTTACAGGTATATTTTTAAATATTATATAGATATTTTTTTAAACAGACTCTTTGCATACAGGAGCAAGTTCGTGCGACCCAGTCGTGCACTTTATTATCAATGGACAAAGATAGCAAACAACATCATGATTGGCGAATAATTCGATTAACAGTACGAACATTTTCAATTAATCAATTTTCTTAAAGGTTCAACAAAATTTTAATTAATTAATTAATTGCATTTAATAACATTTTGTGTAAGATTAAAAATTTTAAGTCAATATCCTGGATTTTTCCAAAATAAATTAACTAAAATTTAGCAACAATATTTTGAATATCATAAAATAAGTTTGATTTAAATATCTAATTTTGTTCACTAGATTTTTGGTCGAAACAAATTTTTACCAATTTCACTTTCAATTTCATTTCTTATGCTAAGAAAAAAATACTGCAGAGCTGTTTATGCTAATTGTAAAATCTTCGCTTGTTTTTTGAACCAGCATCTTTGTTTTAAAGGAATTTCATATCTCCTAGCTCCTAGCCAATTTCGTTTTTCCTGTTCCAAGTAAATAAAATTAAAATCAATGATACTTTGGAAAACCTGAAACAGTATAAATGCCAATTTGGTTTCAATTTCGCTTCTGTTACCATGGAGTGATGCGAATAAGAAAATAGAATCTCAATATTTATCTATATAGACAAGAAATGAATTCAGGCGAAATTTTCTTGTTTTAAAAACAACTGGGAGCGGAAATAATGATCTGAAATCGGATACAGCGCCAATTTGCTGTGTCTTTAAAGAAATACATAACTTGTTGTTATTCGTACTGAATTCAAACCCTTCTTTAAAATATAAAAAAACATGTATGACTTTAATTACAAATAAATTATATTTATTATCACAAATAATGGTCAAAATATACAAAATATACAAAGGTTTTCGATTTCGTCGTCAATCTATTAATTATTAGCATCTGCACCGGGAACTTTTTCGCTAAGCTTCATCAATTCCCTGAAATAAACTGCGGCTCTAATTGCATACTCTTCCATTCGTAAATTTGTCTGCTTATAGCATTTGTATTCTTCTTCAGTAGCAACGTGTTGAATTTTCTCAATTCTTCGACTTTTTCGACAGGCAAAAGTATTTTTAACACGTCTCTCCTGTTCTTTCGAGCTTCTTTCTTTTCTTGGGAAATTTCGAGCCATATTACTTCGATATTTACAAATATCTTCGTAGATTTCTTTGGGAATTATTGGCATGGTATTGTGGCTTTTGTCTAATTCAATTAGTTCTTGTTTGATTTGGTGGACCGATATAGGTTCAGTTTTGATTTCTTCGGTATTAATTGGTTGAGTCTTGATTCCGGAAGGCGGTGATTGTTGTGAGGGAATAGAGAAATCAATTGGTTCCGATTTGATTTTAATTCTATTGCCAGCAGTGAATATGGTTCCATTCATTGGAAGCATCAACGTTGTCCTTGGTCTGTTAAGAGTTGGCATTTGATTGTCAAAATTCATCAATTGAACCATTGATTGGTAGACGTTTTTTGAGGCTGGTATAAAAACTGGAGGGCTCGATGATTGGAATTGATGTTGAATGCCGTGGGCGTTGGCTGTGGCATTCCTGTGAATTTTTCTTCGCTTCGAAGTGGAATTAGTCAAATTTGTAAAAGTAGCTTCCAATGGATGTATTGATGACAAATCAGATGCTGTTGAAAGAATATCCTCATCTCGGCTTCGTTTCCTTTGGTCGAACTTCTTGTGGCGGTATTCAAAAATCGCTTTTGTAGACATATTTTGGTATTTTTTAAAACGGGTTTCTTTTGTTAAAATAGTTAAACTGCACTCGGAGAAAGCTATTGCAATTATGATAACAAAATGTCATTGTCCTGGAGATTTTATAGAAACAAAATCAAAACATCAACTACCTGTTTAAGGATCATTGTAAAAACAAAGGATTAATCTATGAAAACCGGAACCAGGTCTCAATCTGTTTTGCAATTTTTACAAAAAAAAAACAACAACAGAGTAATAAAACTGAGAGGCAGGTAAACATACATAATCCTTATTGCTTCAATATAATCTACATAGGTAACTTTATTTATAGAAAAAGGATCATGTTCGGTTTTGAATGAATACTTGAAAAATATGTAATATCAGGTAGCCAATAGTGTTGATGATGAAAATATGAGAGATGATGACGCATCTTGTTTGTTGTTTTTGAAAAATACCTCTTACAAAACAATATTTATTGTAGGTAATAAAAATTGAAGAATAGTTTTAACGAGAATTCACTTGTTGAGACTTTATGGCGGCAACACAGTACACAATACGCGTTGTAATATGTTTCTTGTCTCTTAAGCACAGTAGATAAAAAATTCAGCATGCAATTTTAATTGCTGAATCTAATATTTCATGATTAATTTAATAATAAAAAACAGGCTGGGATGCGACCCACACTGATAGCTTCTCATCCGTGTCCGTATTTCGATTTGTCTAAAAGTTCAACAAAATATTAATAACAAAATTTTGTGTAAGACTCGAAAATCATTTTTTTTTAATTACTAAAAGTTGACAAAAACGTTTTGCATACTGATAAACTACGTCTGATTTCAACATCTATTTTTGTTTCCGAGATATTTCATTTTTTATTGCATTTCGAACTCGAAAAAGTTGGTCCTCCGATTCCTTCCTTCTATATGTCGATTGTGTTCAAACTTGGGAGTTAAGGTTCTAAGCCGATTCGCGTTGGGCTTTTTTTTAATTAAATAACAGTAATCCACATCCAATTTTTTTGTTCAAAAATCGAAGATTCGAATTTTCTCAAAAACCAACCAATAGATTTTTATAAAATTTTCTCTAAATTGTTTTCTTAACTTGACTTCTTCAAATAAGAAATATTGTTTATATTGCTCCAGAAGGGTACTCTCCATAGAACCGTTATTTGGTTTTTAAGCTTTCTCAAGAATTAATGAATCGATTTCCATAACTTTCAAAAATGCACCTGCAAAAAAAGTTTGTTTTCAACATCATTTGACTACTGAAAAAAAACCTTGATTTTTAAAAGAATTGTATTTGAAAATCGTTAATGTTTTTCTTCAATTCATTTTTTATATATAAAATTTTTCAACTTTAGTTTACAAATAGTTTTGGTATGCAGCTATTTAGAAGTTATTAATACACGTTTTACATATCAATTTCTTAAAAAAATGATGACCCATTTTTAAGATATTGAATTTCGAAAAAAAAATTGACTTAGGTCTATGTAAATGACATTTTTGAATCAAATATTATTAAGACAGTATAGGCGCTTGTGCAGAAAACAATATTGACATTGGTTCATTAATTCTTGAGAAAATTAAAAAAAAACAAAATAACGGTTCTATGGTGGGTACCACTCTTGAGCAATACAAAAATATCTTTTTTTTTTATTGTAAGAAGTCAAAGTAAGAAAAAAAATTTGGAGGAAATTTTAAAAAAAATCTATCGGTACGTTTTCGAGAACATTCGAATTTTCGATTTTGGATAAAACTTTTGTGTGGGGACTACTGTTATTTTAAGTCTTAAAAAAATGAAAACATACCTAATGTGAATCGGCTCAAAACATCAATTTCCAAATTTGACTTTTTTGATTTCAATACCATCGTAATGTACTGCTTGATTAAAATCCCGAGTTCGAATTTTTTTACGAATGCAAAAATTGTCATAGGTATAGATAAAGATGGAATTGAAGACGAGTTTCAGGAATTTAAAGGCAACTTAGTTTCAAATTGGGGATATTCAAGGTTTCTTCTTAAGAACCTGAATATTTGTTCTTTCTCTCAGAAAAGATCTTATGAAAATAATTCAAAGTATTACTAAAGTTTCTCCAAATTCTAAATTGTGTCAAAACAAAAGTTTAAAATTTTTTTGACAGAAAACCGCTTTTTTGGTCAATATCGTCAAATTACTAACAATTTTTAGATGGAATTTGTACTCATATAACTTAACTGTATATAAGCTTTATGGCTCATATGAACCCCCCTGGATCGTCCATTGGTCAAAAGTTGATGAATTTGTGCTGCGCGATTGGAATAGGGCTGGATTTCTTGGTCTAATCCTCAGTTAAAAGTAGTACTTTTAGCAACAAATAGTTTAAAGCCGTAAAATACAAATTTTATTTTCATTTACAAAAAATAAATAATTAAAAATATAAGACCCCTCTTATATATATCCATTAACGTAATACGATAAGTTTTGAATTCAATGCAATTCCTGCGAAAAATAAAAAAAATATCTCCAAGGGGGGTCACGACAATCCCCCCAGTTGGGATTTAATTTAATGTGCTTTGATCGTCTGACATTATTTTCTCCACCAAATTTAAACAAATTTATCTTTATTTATGTAAAACATATTTATTTAGATCATTTTAATTTGGACGGCAGAAGTGTTTGATTAACCTTTAACCTTTTTTTGAATAGTTCTCCTATACTGTCATCAGAAATTGGCTTCATAAAAACCCAATCGGTTTGGATTATTCTACTTAAAAAAGTGCCTTCATTAAAATAAAATAAGCATTGGAAGAAAAAACGGGTTCAGATTATTCTACTTAAAAAAAGTGCCTTCATCAAAATAAGATAATTATTGGAAGAAAAAGCCAACTATGTAGTTTATCAAAATACTGCAATTTTTTCGTTTTCTACTTGTTTTCGGTATTGAACCTTAAAGTAAGGAATTTGGACTGTTTCTTCTTTTATCTTTTAAACTATTTTGTAAACTGTTTCTTCATCTGTTCGTAAGTTTCTTATCAATGACCCATTTCTATAAATTATTAAGAAAATCATATATTTTTTCTTTTAAGAAAGAATTATTGGTTATTAAATAATAACAACTTTATGCCAAATAAAACGAATATTTCTTCAGAATCACAAGAAAAACACTTTGTTTATAAATTATTTTCCATGCAAGATTCGCATATTTTTCGATATCTATACCATAAGTCCAAACACAAAATGATAACAGCCAATTTCTGTACCATTTTAAATAAAATGCACGACTGGGTCGCACGAACTTGCTCCTGTATTCAAAGAGTCTGTTTAAAAAAGTATCTATGTATAAGATTTAAAAATATACCTGTAAAATAAGTTTGTCTTCAAAGATATAGGTAAATGCCATTTGATTTGTCGAAAAAACCTCCATTTTTCAATTTTTTTGGGAGGGGGTTACATTCAATGCAGTTAAAATAATTTAAAAAAAAAATTAATTTAAGATTCAAAATTTTACCTGAAAAAAAAGTTTGTCTTCAAAAATTTAAATGCCATTTTATAAATAAAAAAGTCCTTGATTTTTCAAAATTTTTTTTCGAAAATCGTTAGAGCGGTTTTTTTTTAAATTAATTTTTTATATATAAAATTTTTCAATTTTGTTCTAAAAATATTTTTGGTATGCAGTTGTTTAGTGATTGTAAATATACGCTCTACATTTGAATTTTGTAAAAAAATGTTGGCCCGTTTTTGAGATATAGAATTTTGAAAAAAAAAAATTCAATATTTTTTTAAAAATCTAAACAAAAAAAATTGCACTTTTGATAATCAAATATTGATAAGGCAATATAAGAGCTCATTCAAAAAAAAAATTGTTGAAATCGGTTCATAAGTTGCTGAGAAAATTAAAAAACAAAAAAACGGTTCTATGAGCGGTACCTTTCCTGAGCAATACAAAAATATGTTTTTCTTATTAAAAGAAGCCAAGTTAAAAAATAAAATTTTAGAGAAAATTAAAAAAAAATCTACCGGTTTGTTTTTGAGAAAATTCGAATTATCGTTTTTTGACCAAAAAAATTGTATAGGGGCCACTGTTAGTTTTGATCTTAAAAAAAAAATGAAAAAAACGCCTAACGCGAATCTGCTCAAAACCTTAACTTCCAAGTTTGAACTCAATCGACCCAATGGTTTAGGATGTAGGAGCGTGGACAGACAGACAAAATTCTGCACGAATGCAAAACTTGCCATATAGTTCCTATATGTCGGAAGTAAAAAATGCAAAAATGTGTTGTTAATTCTTCTTCAATTCGTCAAATCAAACCACATTAAGCTAATACAAACGTGTACAAGCTTAAGATCAGTTACATCTGTTTAAATTAAAAGTTTTATTTTCTGATTGGATTACCAATAAAAAACGGCATTTACTATTAAATTTCATTGAAGAAAGGCTACAATTTCGATTTATAAAGAAACGTCTTAAAATTTAACTTGTTCCCCAGCAAAGAGTGATGTTAGCACTTATTTTTGACAGAATATAAAACATGGTTGTCAAATTCCATTTCAAGATGAAAAACACTATCGAATTGCTTTGAAGGATGACTATGTACATAATATGTTCAAAATAACATTTGAAACAAAATGATATAATAATGTCAAAACAAAATTTACTTCATATCTGATGATAACCCATAAACTGTCAAACGTCAACAACTTCCTACTTGTACCATTAACGGAGGTCACAATTGAGATAAAATATTGAGACGCTCAAAAATAGTCGGTGTGAATATCGAAAAAAGCATATGCCTACATATAAATTTTCCATGCACAAATAGGTATTTTTTGTTGTAATTTAATTTTAAAACCTGTTTCCACTTGGTACTAGGGTGGGTCAATAAGTTCGCGGAATGGAGGTTGGAGCAGCCCTGGGGGAAATTGTTGTACCTAATATTGTTTTGGACATTTATTAGGGATATTTATGCCGAGCTTGGTTCAAATAAGGTGATTAGTGTTTCAAATTTTGCTGAGATGAGTAAGTCAATCCGAGAGAAAAAATTAATAATGGATAAAATTGAGTTTTGGGCAGTGATAAAGTTCTTGACTAAGCAAGGTAAATCGCCTCAGATCATTTTTGGAGATGTCAACTGTTTACGTAGACTCTTGCCCTGGGAAAACAATGATTTACAAGTGGCATAATCTTTTTAAACAAGGTAGAGAGTCCATAAAAGAAGATCCCAGCTTGGGCCGACCGATTGAGGCAACTTCCTCAGACATCGTGGGAAAAGACAATAAACTTATTCTGGAAGATTCTCGACTAAAAAAGAAACAACTTGCAGAAATGGTTGGAGTATCACCTACAACTATTTTAAACATTCTGCATGACCATCTTGTCATGTCTAAGGTGGGTGCCGAGAATGCTGTTCAGAAGCGACAGCGAGTAAAGTCTTCTCGTGAGCTTTTGAATTTATGCAACCCTTCTTCACCCTCTTCTATTTGCTACCAAAATAAAATGACAACCGGATTTCCATATTGCTTAACCACGCACTTCTTCAATTACTGTAGCACAGATGTTAATATTAAATGATTGTTATGTCACCAAATAGGTTTGAAACACAATGTACGTCAGGAGATTTAAGGAAAGGTCTTGGAAAATCAAAAGAAGTCGCGATATTTCAAAGAAGGTCTGAAGATTTCAGATTTATTGAATCAAAGGGAGATATCAAGGAAGAAGAAGAAAGAAAGGCCTGTAGATTGCAAGTACTACCAATCTTGAAGTATCATTGAAGGGTTGAGATTCCCGGAGAGGTTCCAATGGAGATCTTGAAATAACAAGGGAGGTCTTAAAATATGAAGACAATAATAAAGATTAAATGGGAGGTCTTGAAACATCATAGGAGGTATAAAGGTTTCATAAGAGGTCTTGAAATATCAAGGGAAGTATTAAACTATATAGGGTGGTCCTAAAATATCAACGGAGGTCTTGAAATATTGAGCAAGGATTTAAATATCAAGAGAAGTCTAGAAACTGGAAAGAGAGATGAATTTTTTGCCCAAATTGCGACTGGGGATGAAATTTGGGTTCATCATTTTGAGTATAAGTCAAAACAGGAGTCGATGAAAGACTCGAAGCACCCCCCAAGAAGTTCAAGGTCTCACAATCGGCTGGAAAAAATCATGGCAACAGTCTTTTTGGATTCGGAGAGGATTTCTCTTATTGATTACAAGGAAAAAGGTGTCAATATAAGCGGCGGATACTACGCAAAAATCCTACATTTAAAAGAAGCCATCATAGAAAAATGGACTAAAGGTGTTCTGCTATTGCAAGACAATGCACCAATTCACAAGAGTCACGTTGCGAAGACTGCCTTGCAGAAATGAGGGTTCAGTTTATTGAATCACCCCCTTATAGCTCCGATTTGGCCCCTTCTGATTATTTTTATTTCCTAATCTAAAGAAAGAACTCCGTGGAAAAAGATTTGCCGACTTCACCTCCGCAATTTCTGCCTATTTTGAAGGACTTGACAAATCATTTCTTTTCGAAGGCATTAATAAACTTTTCGCCCGATGTGAAAAGTGCATAAGGCTTAAGGGAAAGTATATTAAAAAGGAAAAATAAAAATGTGCTAAAATTCATCCCTCTTCCCTTCTATTCCCCGAACTCTTTGACCCACCCTCGTACCTTAAAATTACTTGAACTTGCTCATAGAACGTGAGATGTAATGATGTGACATGAAAATGAGTCGATTTGGTTTGACAGGGAACTTCAAAAACATCTTTCAACAACAAAATTTACAACCCATTTTATGTAATAACAATGCAAAAGTAAATAACAAAGAGTAAAGAGACGAGATGAGACTAACAACTGACGAGAAAAAAAAACGAGACCGATACGAGACTCAGTTATACGAAACCGAAACCGAGACCGATACCGATACGAGACTAAAATCTTTCGATTTTGACGAGACTAACAAAAGTCTAGTCGGGTCTGGTCACGTGGCCAGTCCTAATACATTTATAGTTGGAAAGCGTGTATGGGCACAGAGCTGTAAACCATGCTGTTTAGGCCGCATATGGCAACAAACATTGCAATTAGAGCAAAATTCTATTGCAATAGTGTGCCATTAAAATGGCAGTATTGGTTACATTCGATGAACTGAATATACCTCAAAATAAGTTAACTTTTTACTTGCGACATATAGGAACTATATGGCAAGTTTTGCATTCGTGCAAAATTTCGAACTCGAGATTTTAATCAAACATGATATTACGATGGTAGAGAAGTCGAAAAAAGTGGGTCCCGCGATTCCGTCCGGTCAATTTTGTCTGTCTGTCCACGCTCCTACAGCCTAAACCATTGGGTCGATTGAGTTCAAACTTGGAAGTTAAGGTTTTGAGCAGATTTGCGTTAGGCGTTTTTTTCATTTTTTTTTTAAGATCAAAACTAACAGTGGCCCCCATACAATTTTTTTGGTCAAAAAACGAAAATTCGAATTTTCTCAAAAACAAACCGATAGATTTTTTTTTAATTTTCTCTAAAATTTTATTTTTTAACTTGGCTTCTTTTAATAAGAAAAACATATTTTTGTATTGCTCAGGAAAGGTACCGCTCATAGAACCGTTTTTTTGTTTTTTAATTTTCTCAGCAACTTTGGAACCGATTTCAATAATTTTTTTTTTTGAACGAGCTCTTATATTGCCTTAACAATATTTGATTATCAAAAGTGCAATTTTTTATTGTTTGGTTTTTAAAAAAATTTTGAAATTTTTTTTTTCAAAATTCTATATCTCAAAAACGGGTGAACATTTTTTTACGAAATTGAAATATAGAGCGTATATTTACAATCACTAAACAACTGCATACCAAAAATATTTTTAGAACAAAATTGAAAAATTTTATATATAAAAAATTAATTTAAAAAAAAACCGCTCTAACGATTTTCAAAAAAAAAATTTGAAAAATCAAGGGTTTTTTGATTTATAAAATGGCATTTAAATTTTTGAAGACAAACTTTTTTTTTAGGTAAAATTTTGAATCTTAAATTAGTTTTTTTTTAAATTATTTTAACTGTATTAAATGTAACCCCCTCCCAAAAAATTGAAAAATGGAGGTTTTTTCGACAAATCAAATGGCATATATATCTTTGAAGACAAACTTATTTTACAGGTATATTTTTAAATATTATATAGATATTTTTTTAAACAGACTCTTTGCATACAGGAGCAAGTTCGTGCGACCCAGTCGTGCACTTTATTATCAATGGACAAAGATAGCAAACAACATCATGATTGGCGAATAATTCGATTAACAGTACGAACATTTTCAATTAATCAATTTTCTTAAAGGTTCAACAAAATTTTAATTAATTAATTAATTGCATTTAATAACATTTTGTGTAAGATTAAAAATTTTAAGTCAATATCCTGGATTTTTCCAAAATAAATTAACTAAAATTTAGCAACAATATTTTGAATATCATAAAATAAGTTTGATTTAAATATCTAATTTTGTTCACTAGATTTTTGGTCGAAACAAATTTTTACCAATTTCACTTTCAATTTCATTTCTTATGCTAAGAAAAAAATACTGCAGAGCTGTTTATGCTAATTGTAAAATCTTCGCTTGTTTTTTGAACCAGCATCTTTGTTTTAAAGGAATTTCATATCTCCTAGCTCCTAGCCAATTTCGTTTTTCCTGTTCCAAGTAAATAAAATTAAAATCAATGATACTTTGGAAAACCTGAAACAGTATAAATGCCAATTTGGTTTCAATTTCGCTTCTGTTACCATGGAGTGATGCGAATAAGAAAATAGAATCTCAATATTTATCTATATAGACAAGAAATGAATTCAGGCGAAATTTTCTTGTTTTAAAAACAACTGGGAGCGGAAATAATGATCTGAAATCGGATACAGCGCCAATTTGCTGTGTCTTTAAAGAAATACATAACTTGTTGTTATTCGTACTGAATTCAAACCCTTCTTTAAAATATAAAAAAACATGTATGACTTTAATTACAAATAAATTATATTTATTATCACAAATAATGGTCAAAATATACAAAATATACAAAGGTTTTCGATTTCGTCGTCAATCTATTAATTATTAGCATCTGCACCGGGAACTTTTTCGCTAAGCTTCATCAATTCCCTGAAATAAACTGCGGCTCTAATTGCATACTCTTCCATTCGTAAATTTGTCTGCTTATAGCATTTGTATTCTTCTTCAGTAGCAACGTGTTGAATTTTCTCAATTCTTCGACTTTTTCGACAGGCAAAAGTATTTTTAACACGTCTCTCCTGTTCTTTCGAGCTTCTTTCTTTTCTTGGGAAATTTCGAGCCATATTACTTCGATATTTACAAATATCTTCGTAGATTTCTTTGGGAATTATTGGCATGGTATTGTGGCTTTTGTCTAATTCAATTAGTTCTTGTTTGATTTGGTGGACCGATATAGGTTCAGTTTTGATTTCTTCGGTATTAATTGGTTGAGTCTTGATTCCGGAAGGCGGTGATTGTTGTGAGGGAATAGAGAAATCAATTGGTTCCGATTTGATTTTAATTCTATTGCCAGCAGTGAATATGGTTCCATTCATTGGAAGCATCAACGTTGTCCTTGGTCTGTTAAGAGTTGGCATTTGATTGTCAAAATTCATCAATTGAACCATTGATTGGTAGACGTTTTTTGAGGCTGGTATAAAAACTGGAGGGCTCGATGATTGGAATTGATGTTGAATGCCGTGGGCGTTGGCTGTGGCATTCCTGTGAATTTTTCTTCGCTTCGGAGTGGAATTAGTCAAATTTGTAAAAGTAGCTTCCAATGGATGTATTGATGACAAATCAGATGCTGTTGAAAGAATATCCTCATCTCGGCTTCGTTTCCTTTGGTCGAACTTCTTGTGGCGGTATTCAAAAATCGCTTTTGTAGACATATTTTGGTATTTTTTAAAACGGGTTTCTTTTGTTAAAATAGTTAAACTGCACTCGGAGAAAGCTATTGCAATTATGATAACAAAATGTCATTGTCCTGGAGATTTTATAGAAACAAAATCAAAACATCAACTACCTGTTTAAGGATCATTGTAAAAACAAAGGATTAATCTATGAAAACCGGAACCAGGTCTCAATCTGTTTTGCAATTTTTACAAAAAAAAAACAACAACAGAGTAATAAAACTGAGAGGCAGGTAAACATACATAATCCTTATTGCTTCAATATAATCTACATAGGTAACTTTATTTATAGAAAAAGGATCATGTTCGGTTTTGAATGAATACTTGAAAAATATGTAATATCAGGTAGCCAATAGTGTTGATGATGAAAATATGAGAGATGATGACGCATCTTGTTTGTTGTTTTTGAAAAATACCTCTTACAAAACAATATTTATTGTAGGTAATAAAAATTGAAGAATAGTTTTAACGAGAATTCACTTGTTGAGACTTTATGGCGGCAACACAGTACACAATACGCGTTGTAATATGTTTCTTGTCTCTTAAGCACAGTAGATAAAAAATTCAGCATGCAATTTTAATTGCTGAATCTAATATTTCATGATTAATTTAATAATAAAAAACAGGCTGGGATGCGACCCACACTGATAGCTTCTCATCCGTGTCCGTATTTCGATTTGTCTAAAAGTTCAACAAAATATTAATAACAAAATTTTGTGTAAGACTCGAAAATCATTTTTTTTTAATTACTAAAAGTTGACAAAAACGTTTTGCATACTGATAAACTACGTCTGATTTCAACATCTATTTTTGTTTCCGAGATATTTCATTTTTTATTGCATTTCGAACTCGAAAAAGTTGGTCCTCCGATTCCTTCCTTCTATATGTCGATTGTGTTCAAACTTGGGAGTTAAGGTTCTAAGCCGATTCGCGTTGGGCTTTTTTTTAATTAAATAACAGTAATCCACATCCAATTTTTTTGTTCAAAAATCGAAGATTCGAATTTTCTCAAAAACCAACCAATAGATTTTTATAAAATTTTCTCTAAATTGTTTTCTTAACTTGACTTCTTCAAATAAGAAATATTGTTTATATTGCTCCAGAAGGGTACTCTCCATAGAACCGTTATTTGGTTTTTAAGCTTTCTCAAGAATTAATGAATCGATTTCCATAACTTTCAAAAATGCACCTGCAAAAAAAGTTTGTTTTCAACATCATTTGACTACTGAAAAAAAACCTTGATTTTTAAAAGAATTGTATTTGAAAATCGTTAATGTTTTTCTTCAATTCATTTTTTATATATAAAATTTTTCAACTTTAGTTTACAAATAGTTTTGGTATGCAGCTATTTAGAAGTTATTAATACACGTTTTACATATCAATTTCTTAAAAAAATGATGACCCATTTTTAAGATATTGAATTTCGAAAAAAAAATTGACTTAGGTCTATGTAAATGACATTTTTGAATCAAATATTATTAAGACAGTATAGGCGCTTGTGCAGAAAACAATATTGACATTGGTTCATTAATTCTTGAGAAAATTAAAAAAAAACAAAATAACGGTTCTATGGTGGGTACCACTCTTGAGCAATACAAAAATATCTTTTTTTTTTATTGTAAGAAGTCAAAGTAAGAAAAAAAATTTGGAGGAAATTTTAAAAAAAATCTATCGGTACGTTTTCGAGAACATTCGAATTTTCGATTTTGGATAAAACTTTTGTGTGGGGACTACTGTTATTTTAAGTCTTAAAAAAATGAAAACATACCTAATGTGAATCGGCTCAAAACATCAATTTCCAAATTTGACTTTTTCGATTTCAATACCATCGTAATGTACTGCTTGATTAAAATCCCGAGTTCGAATTTTTTTACGAATGCAAAAATTGTCATAGGTATAGATAAAGATGGAATTGAAGACGAGTTTCAGGAATTTAAAGGCAACTTAGTTTCAAATTGGGGATATTCAAGGTTTCTTCTTAAGAACCTGAATATTTGTTCTTTCTCTCAGAAAAGATCTTATGAAAATAATTCAAAGTATTACTAAAGTTTCTCCAAATTCTAAATTGTGTCAAAACAAAAGTTTAAAATTTTTTTGACAGAAAACCGCTTTTTTGGTCAATATCGTCAAATTACTAACAATTTTTAGATGGAATTTGTACTCATATAACTTAACTGTATATAAGCTTTATGGCTCATATGAACCCCCCTGGATCGTCCATTGGTCAAAAGTTGATGAATTTGTGCTGCGCGATTGGAATAGGGCTGGATTTCTTGGTCTAATCCTCAGTTAAAAGTAGTACTTTTAGCAACAAATAGTTTAAAGCCGTAAAATACAAATTTTATTTTCATTTACAAAAAATAAATAATTAAAAATATAAGACCCCTCTTATATATATCCATTAACGTAATACGATAAGTTTTGAATTCAATGCAATTCCTGCGAAAAATAAAAAAAATATCTCCAAGGGGGGTCACGACAATCCCCCCAGTTGGGATTTAATTTAATGTGCTTTGATCGTCTGACATTATTTTCTCCACCAAATTTAAACAAATTTATCTTTATTTATGTAAAAGAACATATTTATTTAGATCATTTTAATTTGGACGGCAGAAGTGTTTGATTAACCTTTAACCTTTTTTTGAATAGTTCTCCTATACTGTCATCAGAAATTGGCTTCATAAAAACCCAATCGGTTTGGATTATTCTACTTAAAAAAGTGCCTTCATTAAAATAAAATAAGCATTGGAAGAAAAAACGGGTTCAGATTATTCTACTTAAAAAAAGTGCCTTCATCAAAATAAGATAATTATTGGAAGAAAAAGCCAACTATGTAGTTTATCAAAATACTGCAATTTTTTCGTTTTCTACTTGTTTTCGGTATTGAACCTTAAAGTAAGGAATTTGGACTGTTTCTTCTTTTATCTTTTAAACTATTTTGTAAACTGTTTCTTCATCTGTTCGTAAGTTTCTTATCAATGACCCATTTCTATAAATTATTAAGAAAATCATATATTTTTTCTTTTAAGAAAGAATTATTGGTTATTAAATAATAACAACTTTATGCCAAATAAAACGAATATTTCTTCAGAATCACAAGAAAAACACTTTGTTTATAAATTGTTTTCCATGCAAGATTCGCATATTTTTCGATATCTATACCATAAGTCCAAACACAAAATGATAACAGCCAATTTCTGTACCATTTTAAATAAAATGCACGACTGGGTCGCACGAACTTGCTCCTGTATTCAAAGAGTCTGTTTAAAAAAGTATCTATGTATAAGATTTAAAAATATACCTGTAAAATAAGTTTGTCTTCAAAGATATAGGTAAATGCCATTTGATTTGTCGAAAAAACCTCCATTTTTCAATTTTTTTGGGAGGGGGTTACATTCAATGCAGTTAAAATAATTTAAAAAAAAAAATTAATTTAAGATTCAAAATTTTACCTGAAAAAAAAGTTTGTCTTCAAAAATTTAAATGCCATTTTATAAATAAAAAAGTCCTTGATTTTTCAAAATTTTTTTTCGAAAATCGTTAGAGCGGTTTTTTTTTAAATTAATTTTTTATATATAAAATTTTTCAATTTTGTTCTAAAAATATTTTTGGTATGCAGTTGTTTAGTGATTGTAAATATACGCTCTACATTTGAATTTTGTAAAAAAATGTTGGCCCGTTTTTGAGATATAGAATTTTGAAAAAAAAAAATTCAATATTTTTTTAAAAATCTAAACAAAAAAAATTGCACTTTTGATAATCAAATATTGATAAGGCAATATAAGAGCTCATTCAAAAAAAAAATTGTTGAAATCGGTTCATAAGTTGCTGAGAAAATTAAAAAACAAAAAAACGGTTCTATGAGCGGTACCTTTCCTGAGCAATACAAAAATATGTTTTTCTTATTAAAAGAAGCCAAGTTAAAAAATAAAATTTTAGAGAAAATTAAAAAAAAATCTATCGGTTTGTTTTTGAGAAAATTCGAATTATCGTTTTTTGACCAAAAAAATTGTATAGGGGCCACTGTTAGTTTTGATCTTAAAAAAAAAAATGAAAAAAACGCCTAACGCGAATCTGCTCAAAACCTTAACTTCCAAGTTTGAACTCAATCGACCCAATGGTTTAGGATGTAGGAGCGTGGACAGACAGACAAAATTCTGCACGAATGCAAAACTTGCCATATAGTTCCTATATGTCGCAAGTAAAAAGTGTTTAGCTTAGTTAAATTATAAATTATTCAAGAACTAACTTACTAATGTTTTACACTTTAGAACTCTGCTATCTAAGTTTTTCTAAATTACATATTTTTGAGTTTAATTATATGTTTGCAGAATTCAAAAGATATATTTTGTTGTTTGCTGTTTAGGCATTTAATTTATCTAATGATCTTGTTGTTGCAAAAGATTAACTTCACGAAGATCGCAACAAAACAAATCCTTCTTAATCCGTAGATATGCGTCATCTCATTTTCTACTGTATTACTTGCCAAAAATACATTGTTTTGTTTACCAAACTAGTAATTTATCAATCACTAACATATTCTGAGATTTCAATTCACCAGGTACTCTTTGTTTTTGAAGTAACGAGCAGAAAAACAACATATGTTTCAATTCGGGTGCATGATTTTATGGTCTTGTTTTTGTTTTCCTATAATGAATAATATGGTGTTCCTTATTTCGGAAATTTAGTATAAATTTATAAGGAAATAGTTGATAATTTTCAGAAACGAAAAACCATTCAACAAGAACGTGCATCTTAGAAGTATTCTATCATTTTAATTTTCAACATTTTAATTTAAACTATACAAAATGTCGTGTGAAACAGTTTTTGAATATCGTCATAAGAAGTTTGACCAAGGAAAACGATGTCGAGAGGATGAATCCATAGTATTGGGAAATGCAACGAATTCTGTGCTATTAGACCTCAGTGATTCATCTAAGACTTCTATTTCATCAACATTATCATCGACAACACCCATTACAAATTCAAAAAAATCAAGTAAAGTAACAAGGCCTTTTCAGCGGGTTACAACATCGTCTCGTTTTTTGGAATCAACAGACAATGAACTTCCACAGAGGCTTCAACGAGTCAACATCAACCAATACAAAAACCCTTCTTTGCCTTTTTCCCCAACAGCAGTGAATTATTCTTTAAATGGAAATATTCTAGCAGCAAATGACAATAGGGTTGTGATTAAAACCGAAATCATCGAGGAGCCCTGCCTAAATGAAATTCCTACAAATAATCGGAAAGGGTCCCCTCCGAAACGCAGAAAAACAAGCCAATCATCGCCGCCGCCGATAAAAATTGAACATCCTCAATTATCACCTGACATCAAGATCAAGGAAGAACTCATTGAGCTAAATACAAGGCTACCAGCAATTCCGAAAGAAGCTTACGAAGATATTTGTAAGTTTCGTAGCAATATGGTTCGGAAATTTCCAAAAAAAGAACGCAGCGTCAAGGAACAAGAACGTCGTGATAAAAATACCTATGCTTGTCGAAAAAGTCGCAGGGTTAAGAAAATTGAACAAGTAGCTGTTGAGGAGGAGTACAAGAATTTTAAAGATGCAAATCTTCGAATGGCCGAATATGCAATACGAGCTGCAGCTTATTTTAAGGAATTAATGAAAATGACCGAGGAAGCTTCAGCTTCGGAAATTATTATTGTAGATTAAACTGTTCATATAGAATAAGGTAGAAATAAGTATCAATATTTGTAAGTCTATTTTTAATCCATGTACATAATATATTAATATTTATGATTAATGTTTAAATTAAAAATATTTACATAATAAAAAAAAAAAACATTTTTCTGTGTCTAGAATGCAATTGTTTTTAATTTTATGGGTTATTGCTACTAAGGGTAATGTAACCGGGGTAAAACAAAGTCCGAAAGTGAGAACAACAAATTGGTTTAAATGTCAAAAAGTAAAAAGTAATACAGTTAAGTTGCCGAAATCTAAATCAAAATTGAAAATCGAGGGAAATTGATTTCAGACTTCTATCTTTAAGGCCCGTTTGCTGATTTATATCATAAATCTTTTTCTAATAGGGCCCATACACTATACAAACTGTTTGAGCAAACGAATGTATTTTGTTGTTGTAAAAATGTTTGTGAAAACTGTTTGAGTAGTGTGTAGCGATGATGCGTGTTTGCGCAAGCGGTTTGAACAAAATCAAAAAATTTTGAATGTTTGTGTGGTGTGTATTGAATTTTGCTCAAACCGATGCCAATTCTCATAGAGTTAACATGAATAAACAAGAGGAACAAACTTTTTGGAGTGAATTCATTGAACTTTATAAAAGTTTACCGGTATTGTGGTGTGTAAAAATTCTTTTTTTTTGTTCTAACTAATATCTCTCAAACATGTTTGTGTAGTGTGTGGCGAAACTATGTTTGCCCAAACACACGTTTGAACAAACGTGTTTGCGTAGTGTATGGGCCCTATAAGTCACATATAACTTTTATGTTATACGTAAATTTGTTTATGTTGCCCGTAAAAATCAATGTGGAACTTAGGAAAGTAACAGATATAAAACACATCCAAGTTCACTTTGAAGTATGCAATATGTCAACATTTTAAATTCTTGATTATGTATAATTTTAAATTTGGAACTTGAAAATGAGTTATTGTTTTGTATATTATGTATTAAGTAAAAGAAAATGTCTTAAAAAAAATAAAAAAAAAAACGAAACCCAAACTTCTTATCGATCAAAAAATCCTGGCTTCTTCATTGCGTCTATGAAGAAGGACAAGCAAAGTGCTCGGCGTCGCATTGCAGAAAATTTCAACAGCCAATTCGGATCTTCCTGTTATAGGAGTAGCGATTCTCTTAGAATTTTTATTGAAAACTTTAAGACGAAAACACGAAAAGATGCTGCCCAAGAAAAATTTTCTAATGTTCAAAGTCGAGGAGAAAAGCCTTTCAGAGAGACCGATCCAAATTTGATTTAGCTAACGCTATTATTAACCCAAAAACTATTCATGGGTTTGGAGGAAAAATTTGACGGAGACAATGATGTTAATAATCGGATAGAAAATGTTATTTATAAAAGAATTAGACAATTTATAGGGTCCGCAAATGCTATAAAAACATCGAGTGTATCTTCGGCTGTGTAGCCCCGTACTGTTGAAACCAAATGTTGCCAATATCCTCCTCTTCAATTTTTGTGAACAAAAATTCGTTCAACAGGCCCGATAACGATCGCCATTGACTGTAACGACCACTCCTTGCTCATTTTCAAAGAAAAATGGCCCAATTATGCCTCTGGACCAAAATCCGCACCAAACAGTGACTCGTTTAGGGTGTATCGGCTTTTCAATGTATATGTGGGGGTTTTCTGTGCCCCAAATATTCGTTCAGCGGAAAAATAAAACTTATTATCTGTCAAATCAGACATGAGCTAATTGTTACCATTCACGAAATAAGCACTAGTAGAAAAAAAACGTTAGATGGCGGACCCTATAGTTGTGCAGATTACTTAAAAAGTACTTAATTTGACTTTAGATTGACAAAAACAGGATAAGGAGCCAATACAAGCCCTCTATTCCTCTATATTTAATAAAAGTGTACACTCCAAGTTGCAAAAACTCAGCTCATTCACCCAATGATATGAATGAGGACAACACTTCTTCTGGAAAAAGATAAACCACCAAATGTGGCTTTGACAAAATGTTTCAAAAAGGAGTTTGAAAACTTTCATAAAGATTTTAATGCACCTTGATGGATAACCAGAAGAAGACCCGTGCGTCGCTCGCCTCAAGTTTACCAAGCAGCCAGATAATTAAGCAGGACTAAGAACTTTCTCGCATTAAAATGGAACTCGCAAAGCTGCAGCATGACACTTTAAAGGAAAAAGCTGTTGAAAAAAAGTATTAGAGAAATATTGAACATGGGCTGAAGAAAAAGTTCATGGAACTCGATATTGAAATTAAAACTGAAGTTTTGAAAAAAAAAAATTAAAAAAGGACAAAGAGGCTCAAAATGTTTTGAATGACATTGGAGTTTATTTGTCGTAAAATGTTGTGCGAGGCGCAGGTTGCAATAAAAATGGCCATGCCATGACAGTACTCAATTTTAAACCTACACCGTAGATCGAATTTGTGGTTCATTGTACAGCTGTTCTATTATGCAGTGTGGATTAAAAAGTGGTTTCATAAAATGAGTTTTTCGAAGGTACGTTAAATTACCTAATATTTTATTACAAAGTTTTATTTTACAATTATTGCATCATGATTTGATCCAGGCCATCTTGCTACCACATTGGTGAAAATCATTTTAGCATTGCAAATCGCTTGGACGTTTACAGAAAAATACAATTTTGATTTTCGAAAACGTTCTGCATCAACCCCATCTTAAAATACAATACATTCCAAAACCATATAAATAGGTATAAATAAATAAAAAAAAAGCATAACACTAACCCGGAGAATGAATTTTTATATGAGTGCCATCAAAAATTCCTTTTAGTTTTTAAAATATCAGATGTGTTTTCCGGAAATTATATATATTGCTTTGGAAACTTTTAAAACAATCCTTGAAACTGTCGAGACATGCATTCCTCCGAAGTCAGCTAGGCTCAGAAGATGGCTTCAAGTTGCAAAGAACAGCGAATCAACCCAAAGTTGATTGATAGGAGCGATGGAATTGTTTCTGACTACACCAATTTGAAAATAACTTTGATGCACCTGTGTAATGGATATTCTAATAAGCTAGCGATTTTCACTAATATCATAATTGTTTCTTTTGTTAACCGAAATCATATGAAGAAAAATATTAATTTCTGTCGTATATTTTTTGCGAGGAATTCCAACTTTTGAAATTTCGAAATCGATTTAATTTGTTTATTGTAATAAATGCATTGAAACTTAAAAACGCCAAATATTTAAAAATTATTTTTAAAAGTGTTTCAATTCCTTATGTTATAATTAAATATTTTATGTGCTACTTTTTCTAAATCATAAACTATGTTCCATTTAACGACATTTATATTTAGGTTTGATTTCGGTTCGAAGCTCTATGTACTACTTAATGATTTATAAGGAACATATTTCTTAAGTGATACTAACTGTGATATTATTTTTAGTTGACTATAAGACTGATTTTGTAATTATTGATCATACATACTATTAATTGTAAAATAACTACTGGTACATATATCTTGATTGAGATATATTTATCTAATAATTTACCTACCCCCCTTCTCTCATCTCTTCTAAGACAATAAATTATTGTATTATGTATTATTATTGTTATTATTTTGAATGAAGGTTTAGTTGTAGTTTTTCCTTCGAATTAATTTAAATTTCAATCGAAACCTATATCAAAAAAATAATGTTAATTGTCATTAGTAAGGTAGTTTATAACCATATCTATGTAAATTGTGCAATTCTGCCATATTTAATAATGTATTTATATTTTGCTACAATAAAAAAAAAAAAGAAAAAAAATAAACTCTTAAATTTCGTATCAGCAAATTTCATAACTTCTTAAAATCAATTCTAGTAAAATTTAAATTAATCAAAAAACGATTTCGTTAACTGTCAAAATTTTTATAATTTCTTATGTTTTTATTTTTCTGTGCTTTTCAATAAAATATTAGTGTTTTTTCTTTGTATCGTGTCAATGTGTTGTGCAGTACATCTAGCTTAAGATTTGCATTTCTTTACGGAAGGCAGTTTTCAAAGATCGGTTGGAAAAAACACTGATGTTGCTATGAGCACAGCCGAAAATGTAACTTGAAAGTTCTAATAGTACATTGTCTTTAAAAAAATCATATGTATTAAATGATTTGTCCGTTTCCTCAAATATGAAATAAAAGCTGCATCTTTCCACGAAACAAGTCTATAATAAACATTATTTAAGATTCATTTAATATTTATTGTTGAAATCACTTGAAAATCGAAATGTAGAAAACATAAAATTACTTCTTTTTAAATCGATCTACATATGTATGTATGTACATACATCTGTATTTACATATGTAAATACATTTCAATACTCCAATATTTACATATTTCAAATCCATTACAATTTTATTTTGCGTAAAAATGGAAGATGGAACCAATAGGGTAAGCAGTTTTATTTTTAGTTATTAAATCTTTATAATAATTTTTAGGATTAAACTTCGCAACTTCGAAACGATTACATCATATTTTTGAATTTGTATTTTTCCATTCCTCTTGGATGCCAACTTCTTTTATCTGATGCTTCCTTAATATCTTGAAAACATTGAAATCGAAGTTTAGACAGGTTTCACTCATGTATTTTCTCAAAAGTCTTATTTTCAATACCATCCCCTCTAAATGATGTCTTCTTCGTTTTCAGAAATTGTATCGAAGTTTGGTGATGAACAGATCTTCAAATATTTTTGGATAGTTTCTGGCAGCCTTGTTTGGTATTTTTGAAATTGGTAAATTGTTGTCTGTGATAGGGTTGTTGAAATTAATGATTTTCCAATATCATTCTGATTTGAATATATTTTTGAAGAAACCAGAATATACATTCCGTTTTGCGGTTAACGTTCTAATTTTGTTGGAATCGATTCTTGAATTAGTGGAAAGTGGTTAGCAACCTTCTTATTAGTTAATTCATAGGTGTTAAATAATTTTGTTTGTTTTGCCGGCGGTAGTGTGGTAATTGTGAACAATTCATCTTCTTCACGTCTTCGTTTTATTAAATTGGATTTTTCATAATCAAACATAGTTGCTGCCATTTTGTTAAATAAATTATTACGTATGTTTTTCTTACTAGTTTTTGAGGTTTAGACAATCGTGTGGAACGTATTACTGATGTAATATATAAGAGCCTTCGACTATTTAAAAGGATAAACTTAATCCATCTTATTTGCATTCTCATTTTTCCAACAGGTAGTCAATATTTATGTGTAAGAGAAGGGTTTTAATCATTTGCAGTTCAGCTTAAGGGTTGAGGTTTTAATGATATTAACTGGAACTCAATATTTTTTAACCTGCATATGTACATTTTGATGATATTTTATTAAAAATTTATAAAGTACATACTATAGAAAATATACCAATAAGTTAAATTAAATCAAGAAATAAGAATCCAACATGGTTTGATCGACATCTTAAAAATTTGAAAATACTATAGAAACAAGGCCTGGTTGAAGTGCAACTTGGTGGAAGCCGACAATTTATTAATTAAAACATAATTTACTCCAACTATATGTATGAAGGCTTTATTTCAAATACCGCATGTGATTTTAAAATCAATTCGCCAAATTTTTGATCATATGTTGATTGTGAGAGGAAATTTGACGGATTCCCTTCAATCATGACTTATAAGGATGATCGTCAGAATTTATAGGACATGTTTGGAAAATATTTCGAGTAGAAACACTTTGTCATCAAAATCTAACTTATTTAAAAACTCTTCAAGCTCAAGGTTTTATAAATCTAAAATAAAAAAAAAACTATAAGTTGGCTGTGTATTTACGGACTTTAGTAAGGCATTTCACAAACGAAGCCATACTGTTCTCTTCAGAAAATTGTAGAAAATTGGACTCAATGACAATGTTATTTCTTGTATTTCAACTTACTTAAGTGACAAACATGATAGTGTTGTTTTTTTTAAAATAATCGTTCAAGTAATTTTTTTGTCAACTCTGGAGTCCCACAGGGAATCCATTTTGGTCCACTTTTATTCGAATAACATTTATATACGCTGATGACGTAAAAATATTTTGAAAAATGACATCCAAAACTGACTGTGAATTACTTCAAGACGCTTATCAATGTTAGCCGTACTGTGAAATACTGAAATTCGTTTTTAAGCCGTACTACGTGAATATAAAATGTCTTACCATGCTCTGGAAATTAAATGTAAGCAAATTATAATATACTAGCGGCCCGTTCCGGCTTCGCACGGGTAGACATAAATAGGTACAGATATTTAAGTTATAAGCATGCTGATTGAAACGATCATGAATCACTAAATTAGAAAACATTTGTTTGTCCAATCATTAATACTCTTCGCAGTGTATGCGATGAAAGATATTTTATGGCTAATTTTTGTACACCTTCGGTTGGTTTTAATAGGAATTTCTAAAGATTTCTATAGTAATCTAGTACTAAATATAGCCTATGTTACTCAGTGATAACGTAGCTTTCTAATGAATAAAGAATTATTAAAATCGATCCAGTACTTTTTGAGTTTATTCGTTACATACAAAAATACAAATCTTTCCTCTTTATAATATTAGTGTAGATTTTGTCGAATTTAAAATTGAAAATTTACCAGTATTAGAAACAAAAATCTGCAATACAAATTTAAATACATGGATATTTAAAAACAACAATATTTCACAAACTAATAAAACAAATACCTAATTACTTTCTAATAACTATAACACTTAAGCCCCCTCACTTATTATATGTGAACCCCTATCTGTCAAAACTATTTTTACCTAATAATAAAGTTAATCCTTTTACAACCAATAAGTTACGCCATATAATCTTTTTTATTTCACCCTTAAACTGTTAAGTATTCTACCACTTCTCATAATGATAATCTGCCTGTTTTCAAAATAACCCAGGTAGGATTAAAGCTTTACCTATATAAATGTTCGATGATTTCAAAAAGGACATCATAACTGCACAAGACATCGCAACACTCACTTCAAATTATTCTAAATCCTTACTAATTTTTGAAACAAGCAATATGGCTACTCAAGTTTATTGTGATAATCGTTATAAGAAATTCAATCAATTAAAAAGAAATCGAGAGGAAGATGGATATTCAACTTATTACAATCGAGCAAAACAAGGAAAATTCAACAATACATATTCATCAAATACAAACAAATTCAGAACCGGACAATTTAACAACCGATTACCACTCAGAACTCAGTATGTGAATCATAGAAAACCTATGGAAAACCAGTCATTTGTTAAACAAAATATGCCTTTTCCGGCTTATATTAAAACTTCAAGTGCCTCAACTACTAATAATATTGATAGTATTGTCAAATCATTTCTCTCAAATTCATCTTCGACAACATCACATCATCCATCAGGAGGAAATCAATCAGCTACAATAAAATCTGCAGAATCAAGAACTTCTGATAAGAAATCTTCTTGTCAGAATTTGGACCGAAGAGCTAGAAACGCCGACGACGACGATGATATCGACGTTCAAGAAGCTTGGTTGAAATACAAGTCTGCTAATCCACCATTGGGAGGTTTTCCAATTCGAAAAGTGACATCGAAGACAAAAAATTTAAAATAATTAATTAATTAAACTACACGAATATAAATATTTAAAATAATTAATTAATTAAACTACACGAATATAAACATTTAAGAAATTAAAATTATAAATAATTATGAGCCCTTGTGATCTTTGATAAAATAAAATTGAAAATAAAAACTCTTTAACTCAAAACATTATGTATTGTTCTTTTTTACTTCTCAGTTTTCAATGAGTCATTCTTTTCATTTGTTAGATATGTAGGTTGTCTGCATTCTTGTTGTTCCTATTTCTACGACTTTGATTGAAGTCAGTACAGTACACAAAGTTTAGCTTAAGCGATGTGATATTGTTGTTCGGCTTTGAAAAAAGCATTAAATAAGGGACATTTTGTTCCTCACTTTTTTTTTTAATAAAACGAGTTGGGTATGATTAACACGTTTTTTAATACATCGAAATATTTTTGAATATTGAGTCTTAAAAACTTCACAATGTGGCACTTTATATGGAAAACATTTTATGGAAAACCATTGTACTACGGTTTTAAAAGCAGAATGAAAATTTATAATCTAATTTTAAAAATTAAAATTTAGTTTGAATGTATGTTACATAATATAAAGTACCTCTTTTGTTAAACATCTTTTTTCTAAGCTAACAACTAATGAACATTTTATAAAACTAAGTGAGGTATTGAAAACATTGACTTATGACTTTAAAAAAACCTGACTTGACAAATTATTCGAATATAGGCAAACAAAATACTTTAGAATAGCATCGCTTGGTTAGCGTTACAAAAAGTAAAGCTTAAATAAAACATTTATAACAATATTTTGTATGAGATACAAAAATTGAAGTCAATATATTTTTCTGTTCTAATAATACTTGAGTCGAAAAGGATTTCTTATCAGTTTTTTGTTGTTTTTGTAGTTCGTGTTTTGTAAGAAAAGTAGTCAGTTGAAGTTTTTTTTAAATATTTACTATAATTAAGCAACAATATTTTGCATATAAAAATTGCCCCAAAACCAATTTTTTTACAATTTAAGCAGCATTTTGTTTGAAGTCAATACCTTCATTTTGTATCAAATTATCGAAATATTCGAACATTAAGTTTTAACAAGAAATTTTAATAAATTTAAAAAAAATGTCTGTAAGTCATTCCAGAGGTCTTAGGTTTGATCCCTGCCTGTGTCATCTAAAGTTTTTGTTCACGGGTACTGCCTCTTGCGAAGAATTGACAAATCCTCCAAGAGTAATTCTTGTCATGAAAAGTGCTTTCTCAAATTAGCCGTTCGGATTCGGCTTAAAACTGTAGGTCCTTTCCATCCCTGACAAAAGTACTCGCACACAGGAATGGTTGAGAGTTGTTAGTCACTAGGCCCTGGACTGTCCACTGGCCACATAATTTATTTTTTATAAAAAAAATTTTTGTATGAGAAAAAATTAATTTAAAGGCAATGGCGCAAAATTTTAGACGATTTAGTACGATGTTAAATCGTTTTTAGTATGATACTAGGTTAAAAAAAGGATTTTGATAATTTTAAACGAGTTTAGTATCGTACTATCTTCTTAACATTTTACTAAAGTTAAAATCACCAAATGGCTACTTTATCTTTTTAGTATCGTACTAAATCTGTATGACATATGTCATTTTTCTCAAATGTGACAAAGGCGCAAAATTTTAGACGATTTAGTACGATGTTAAATCATTTTTAGTATGATACTAGGTTAAAAAAAGGTATGTTTGTTTTGTTTGCTTCACAATCTGTCATTATTTAGATGTGTTCATGTTTTTTTTTTAATAAAATGGTTTAAGCATGATACTAGTTAGCAAAACAATAAAAAGTGTTTAAAATTAGTGAAAAGTTAGTAGATTACTATGTATATAGTAAATTGTTAACTAGTATCGTGCTAAGGCCTTAATAATAGGTTGTTTAAAATTTTGCGCCAATATCTTTAATTTTTGAAAAAAATATTCAAGTCGAAATCAAACAATTTTTACTTTTAGTACAGTTTTTCTTAGTTTTTTTATTTTTTTGTAAAGAAAACTGTTTGTTAAAAAATTTTACCAGATGTCAAACAAAATTCTGGAAGTATTATCATTTTTGTTTCGTAATATATTCGAGGTCACAAATTTGAATGTAAACGTTAAGGGCTTATTAGCACCATTTGGGTAAATGAGTAACACACAACCGCAGAGAACTTTCAAAAAACATTTTTATCACTTCTTATCCTTAAATAAAATTGATATAAGAATAAATTAATCCCAACACTTTTACATGTTGAAATTTTTGTCCACATCCGCATCATTAACATTTTGACGAATTGTATTTAAAAAAAAAATTGAATCGTCTTCTTAACGATTTGTAAACATTTAAGTTCTTAAATCCAAACCAAATATCCCAACATTTTTGAAATGCACATTGTATGTAGTAATAAGTGATATTTTTAACTTCTCATAGGAAGTTATTGTAATCGGTCCGATTTTTCGAATTGAAAATTTAGTCTAAAGTCTAAATAAAAGATTTTTAGAGAGAAGCTTCGGGAAGCTTTTTTCGTCGTCCATATCACGAACCAGTGGACCCATCGACTTCAAATAATTTTCGTTATAGAGATAATAATGCAGAAAGACACAGAAAGGACCCTCAATAAATTGAGTAGGTGTTTTTTTTTTGCCATAGGAATTAAAAAAAAGATTGAAAATGTTGGTTAACCCAAAATATCTTACCAACCAATAACACAAGTGACTTGAATTGAATTTTATACAATATAATATTGTGACGTTAAATATAATTTTGCCAAACAAATTCAATTAACATTTTTTTTTTAATAAATCAAAACAAACTGAAAAAATGTTTGACACCTCGAACATTTTTCATACAAGAAATGATATTAATTCCAAAATAATTTTAAATAACGAAGAATAACGTTTTTGAGATCTGGTAAAATTTTTAGAAAAATAGAATAACAGTTTTATTTGAAAAAAAAATAACAAAATTACTTTTTAAAATTGGTAAAAATATATTTTTGACTCGAATATCTTGGCAAAAAATAAATATCTTGACTTTAAAATAATTTAACTTTGTTACTATTCGTTAAATTTATTTTTAGCAATAAAAACTTTCAAAAAAACTACTGAAAACTCATTAAAAATCGATTTTTTACTCAAATATATCTGGAATATAAATAAATAAACAAATTTGGGCCGCA
Source organism: Eupeodes luniger (assembly GCA_951509635.1). Taxonomy (NCBI): domain Eukaryota; kingdom Metazoa; phylum Arthropoda; class Insecta; order Diptera; family Syrphidae; genus Eupeodes; species Eupeodes luniger. The sequence continues at coordinate 102,288,376 of OX608073.1, read as the reverse complement.
AAGCTATTTAAAATTTAGAAATAAAAACCTTGCAAAACTTATTGATAAAAGATTTTGGACTCAAATATCTCGAAAACTAATGCGAGTTGTAACTTCAAATTATTTGACTCTGCTCAAAATATTGTTACATATTACAAAAAACGAAAGTCTGCAAAAAATAACTATGATTTAATAAAATTTGTTTTGACTTAATTTTTTTTTCTTTAACTCTTTCTTTAACTTATTTATTTTGCTATTAATATTTTGTAAAGTTATTACGAATTGCAATACAAATTAAGACCTGGGGTGGAATCGGCTAAGGTGATTGTTGATTGTTGACAGTCAAAATAATCGAATTTGATCTGTGTAAGGTGATAATCAAATTGATACCTAAAAAGGTGTCACTAGAAAAATTTGATAGCCATTTTCCTACAAATATGTCGTTTCTGAATAGAGCTACCAGACACTTACAAAAAACTTATGAAAATTTTTTTCAGTTACCCTTTTTTAAGTACAAAAACACATTCTTGTGACCGACAAAGCTTACGTAATTCAAAAAAACACAAGAGAAATAAGAATGTTATTTAAACACAGCCAATTTGATACTTTTATTTAGATATTTTATAGGAATCATTTTAAAATTTCACCATAGCAACAATGAATTGTGACAATTATAATCAGAAATTGTTCAATCGAATTGAATTGAGTTGAATCATTTTACACAGACGGAATGAAAATGATAGTCAAATTTGACTATCAAAAATATGATAGTCAATTATCAGCTTAGCCGATTCCACCCCTGAAAAAAAATACTATTGAAGTACTAAAAATTAAATTTTGAATTAAATATCTTAAGAATAAAAGAAAATACTGACTTAAAAGTTGTTTCATACCTTAGAAGAATTGTTGTTAATTTTTGGTAATATTTAAAGACAGTGTTTTCCTATAAAAATATATGGATTTAACTCCTTGAATACATCTCCACACACAAAATTTAAAATTTTTGATTGCATACCTACTCTTTCAATTTCTCTTCATAATAAAATCGACTTGTTATAAGAAATACCATTTGAATCTTTTTAGCGGCTATTATTAGGAAGTTTTCAGTGCGGGTCACATCCCAGCCTCTTTTTGTAAATAGATTTTGTCCTCTCTTTTTTAACATTTTTTTCGGGGATTTTTTTCTACCTTAAGCTTTTAAAAGATGTTTGTCGAAAAAAGAGTGAAATTAAAACTTCTGTTACAAGAGTAAAATAAAAAGTAATAAAAGTTTTTGGAATGGGACTTAAACTAAAACAGTAATTAGAGATTAAAAGTCAAAACAGATGAATTACATCCACAATACTTAGTTAAATGGAGTCATAGTTGGTTTGCAACATATATTAAATTTTTGAGTCAACACGAATTTTTCTCAGCTTTTCTTTTTTTTCATCTAAATATAAACACCCTGTACCCTGAAAAACGTTGGGCTTTCGAAAAAAAGAAAACGAACAAATCATAGAGAACTTAATTCGATTTTTTTATTTCTATTTCACTATGGCAAAAATTATTTTGACAATTTTCATTGCAAATTGTTAGTCCAAACACCTTACTTTTGACTATCAAAGATGTGGTTGTTGATTTCATCATTTTCAGCTTTAACTAACATTAAACAAGTTATTGTATTTGTTTTGAATTGAGGTAAGTTATTGGTTTTCTGGAACCGAAAACCAGAGGTTTTTTAAAGAAAAATGTGTTTAACTCTGAATGAAATTAGTTTTAACAAAAGTAACTAACATTTTTTAACTTTTGTTGTCAATTTAATTGTCAACTAATAGGTATTTCGTGGGGTTCCAAAGTTTGTCCCTAAATAAAAGGGCAATGAATGCCCAAAAATTATCGGAAGAAAATTAAAAAAGATATTAGTTTATCACTTTTAAAAAAGGGCACAAACATTTGTTGTTAAAAACATAACTACATATGTAAGTAGAGAAATTTGAAATCCACTTCCCTTGAAACCACATACATAATTTCATATAGCCCGAATATTAATCTCTTTAGTAAAATTTCTTTCCAACATTTTAAACGAGAAAATTTCAAAAAATCCTCTCTTCAGTCCTAGACATTGAAATTTCTGAATTCGGCTGTTATGAAAGTGAACAAAGTTAACAATTGAAAAACCACCTTCATCTTTAAAACATCAATAAAAAAACAAATATTATGTTAAGTATGTTTTTTTTATTTTAAACAAACTATAATCACATGAATGGCTCAAAAATCTTAACTTAATGTACAATAATAACAAAATATTTAAAAACATCTATTTTTTTCCAAACGATGCTGATCTTTTGGCAAATTCGCTCAAACTTAAATTGGCTGCTTTATAAATTTTCCATTCATCTTCGATATTAATTTCTTTGATTGTTCGACTTCTGCCCATTTTCTTCGATGAAAATTTAATTCGTTCCATTTCAGTTTGTTGTGTGCTCTTTAGAATTTTCGAAGGCAGATTGTCTTCACCTTCAAATGTGACAAGTTTTTTCTTTTTCGGGGTTACATCGGCATCGGTCGTTGGAGCATAAGAAAACCCTCCAAATGTTACTCGTCGATTTGGAGGAGGCCCAATTGGCATTGGAATATCAAGTTTGATAAGTTTTTCATTGATTTCGTCATCAGACAAGCAGTCTTTATCATTTTGTTTTGTATTGACTTCAGGTCTTCCTCGTTTGGCGGGAGTAGTTTGGAGGACATTTCCATTGGAATCAGTGTTAGAAATCGATGATGGAAGTGGTCTTTCTCTTCCATAATTTACTTGGGAGTCATCTTTGGTTTGATCAATCTTTTCTGGTTGATTATTGTCATTCAAATTAATCAATTGAATTCTTATACGAATATCATTAATTGCTTTTTCGATTTTGAATTTTTGTTTAGGTGTCAACTTGGTGGTGTAGACTTTTCTTTGTTTTGGCAAATTTGAAGTGTAATTTTCCTGATCAGCTTCTAAGGATGAATCACTGTCTGTTGAGAATGTGGTAGCGGTATTTTCTTCATCATCCCGGCTTCGCTTCCTTTGGCTGTATCTTCTATGACGATAAAGAGACAATTGATCTTGAGTAGCCATTTGCATTTTATTTGAATTAGCACTGCAAGTGTTCACTGGGTAAGGACTTGTATAGTTCTGATGTCCTGATTTAAAATGCCTGAGGTATTTATAAGAACAACTTTAATCTACCTGTACATTGAGGGACATTCAGGGATAATTAAGTGATGAACAAGGTACCGTGACTTATTGGTTGTAAAAGGATTAGTGTCTTATTTGATGGTAGGATTTGTTACTAACTGGTAATTAGTAGATTATTATTTTACACTTAGAAGTTTGTGATGAAGGTGAGGCGCAGGATATTAGTGATTTTCTTAGAAAATTACTTTGGGTTGATATTTTATTGACCACTAACACATTTTATTTTAGTATTCCAACTAAAATGATATTCATAGCTCATTAGTGGCGCTAATTGTCTGATATGTGTTTTCGGTTTTCGGAACATAGACATCTGTTTATTTTGTCTCTTGAAACAGGTAGCTCTTTCTAAAGCTATATAAATATGATTTAAGTACCTGTTGAAGATTGTATGCATGTAGTATGTGGGTGGGTTAGATATTAAATTAATAATATGAGCACTGACTCCAATGTTTATGACTCATGCTCATGTTTTGAACCTAGAGTCAAGCCACAGAATACTTTAAAGTAATTTTCATGTAAAAAGGTGGTTAAATTTTAAAACCGATGTTGGTTTTGAATAAAACACAAATTATTTAGAAAATTATTGTCATTTCTTTTTATAATGATATTATTTATATGGTTCAAATATGTATGAAAGAAATGATATTGATGTACACCTTTTCTTTCAAAAAACTCCAAAGAAAGAAGTCCAACGGTGTCAATTGACATTGACATCGCCACCACGGCAGATAACACGGCCATTGGATTTGTCGCTCAAAAGAGTCATTGTTTTGTTAACTGTGTGGCAAGTGGCACCTTCTTGTTGAAACCACATATCGTCAAAATCCATATCTTCTAATTCGGGCCGTACAAAGTTCGTCATCATCTCATGAAAACGAACACCATTCACAGTTATTGCCTGACCGGCCTCATTTATGAAACAATTACGGCCCGATGATGTTGCCAGTCCATAAACCACACCGAAAATTCATCTTTGTGGGTGCATTGGTTTTTTGACAATCACTCTTGGATTTATCATTCGTCTAAGTTCGGCATGGCAATTCTGCTTATTGACGTATCCACTGAGGTGAAAATGTGCCTCATTACTGAAGATGATTTTCTTTGAAAATTGATCATCCACTGTTGCCATTTCTTGCAACCATTAACGACGCTTAAAATGGTCAAGAGGCTTTGTTATAAAGGTTGTCAGCTGAATTATTCTTAAAAAATTTAAAAACTTCCAACAATATTTTGCATATGATGAAATAGTTTGATTTCAAAATCTATTTTTATTAACGCGATTTTTAGTCGAAAACCAATTTTTACCAATTTTAGTAGCATTTCTTAAAAAAATGTATTTCTTATATAAACCAATACAAATTGGATGAATGAAATTAATTTGAAGTCGATATCTTCTATTGTTCACTAGACATCGAGAACCGAACATCAATTTTTGAGTTAAAATTAGTTTGAAGGCAGTATTTTCAATTTTTGAAAAGATATTTTTTTTGTAAAAAAACTGTCAATTCAATTTTTCTCAAAATTTTTCCAAATGTTGAAAGCAATACTTCTTATAACATAAAATTAGTGGGGAGCCATAATCTCAAATTTTTGAAAAGATATTTGAGTCGAAAATTATCGAATTATCGAAACCAATCATCCCATGCTATTTTTTTTCTTTTAGTTTAGTCTTTTCATTTCAGAGTTTGAGTATAGGTTCCTTATGGAAAAATGTCTATTTAGTTATTTTAGTATCAATTCGACGATTTTTTGTAATAAAAAACGTTTTTAAGTTAATTTTTGAAAAATTGAATTGTAAGAACTGCTACAAATGCAACTTTAAGCTGAATCTAAAGCTAAAAATCGTGGAATATAATTGTATTAAATAAAATATCCTTCACGCTAAAAAAATACCAATAAACGAAAAAAGAGCGACATTTTAGAGTTTTTTTCTAATTTTTTCTGTGCTTGCGGTAGGATACTTGAATTAATAATAAGGCGACAATCATAGACATCTAACCAAAAAATCATAAATACCGCATTTAACGCAAGAAGTCCTTGTGTTTGCAATGAAAAAAAAACGCCCCTTCATTTTGTTACAAAAATACTACTTTTGTTTACAGCTTAATGAAACTTCCTTTTGGAAAACCCAATGTAAGGAAACATATTTTCTTTTTTAATCCTCTTCGGTTAACGAAACTGTACCTTTCTTTAATTTGAAACATAATAATATTTGAGTTGAAACCTTATCTATGCACACAACATTCTACGTAGCTTAACTCAATGTTCAGTATTCTAATTGTTCACTATATTGGAAGCGATATTAGTTATTAAAATAAAAGGTAATCTTTTTGAACTTTAACTTAAAAGTATTTGAATAATTCATTTGTACAATCAGAAAAGTTAATTTTGCTTGTACTAATTGTTTTTGATATGCAAATCAAAGCTTCTATATATCTTAACAATATTTAGTTGAACACACGAGGTTTGGACGGTAATTTACATTTTGAATAAAAACAATTATTTAAGTTAAATTTAAGGAAAGGGACGTTACGAAGGTTGTTATTGAAGGGGTTGATTTTTAATAAAGTACCAATTTAAACATTTGTGAGGATCTATTAAAAAATGTCCATACTTTAAAAATCATTAAGTAAAAAAAACATGTTCTTGACTTTATTTTTTAAAGAGTTAATCAGAATCTATTGAAATTGAAATGAACATTAAACTTTTATTGATACTTAATATGTACAACTTTTTTAAAAAGTCAATAATAAGTCAAAATCATTTTTATAGCCATTGGCTTTGAATTGCAGTTAATATTCAAACATTATCGAAATGCATATCCATGAAGTGTAAAAGTCTTAAATCAAAAAAATAAATATCTGTTCTTATGAAAACAAAACTCATTCATAATTGTTCGCGTTTTACAAATTACGAGAAGGTGTTCAAATTTCTCAGCCACAAAACATCTGGCTCACTACGCCCTTGATTTATTACAAACATTATTAAAAAAAAAAACCCTTTAACTGTCTCATTAAATTCTCTTTGATGTGTTGTTTTTCTTTCTACTTATTTTGTAATTCACCTTCCAAAACTTGAATACTTGTAATTTAAACAGCTATTGTAATTTTATATCTAACTAAATAAAACCAGCTTGTTAACTGTTTGAATATTAAAAATGTAACCATGTAAATATACGATACCATCTGCATCTATGGATGCTACAAACATTTATGATTATTAACAATTATAAATTAATAGTGATATAGCTTTTTTTCTTACGAGGTCTTTGAAATGTTGACATTAATGACAGTCAAGTAGTTTTTTTTTGTGTACCTTCTATGAATTTAAATTGATGAGATCTTGAGTTAAAGGATGTTTGGATATGCGGTTTTGAATATTTTAAACAGCAAATAATCACTATAGGTTAATTCAAATTGTTTAAAAAAAATAGAAAAAAATGTACACAAAGCCGTCTTTGGAACATGGAAAATATTGTAGAAATCTAATTAATTTAAGAAGAAATTTCAAAAAATGGTCTTGGATTGCCAATCCGAAGAAATTGGCCCACAAATCTGGCAAAATGTATGTAAAAAAAGCTAGAATCATGTTAAGTTTCCAAAAGAAAAGAGAATTCAAGATCATTTAGAATTAGAAGCATGAGGTAGTGCATACCATTGAAAAGACAATTTATTATGAAGAATTTAGTCTTGCTCTCTTCCTAGAAGTAGAAAGTGCTTTCAATAAAGTCCTTACTAAAACGCTTCACAAATCACTTACTCACTTCGGGGTAGATGTTTTTATTCAAGAAAGGATAATTTCTATGATAAGTGATAGAAGGATTCAAGCTTCGTTAGGTAGCGCAATCTCTTCCAAACATGTTAATAGAAAAACACCCCCAGGGCGGTGTTCTCTCGCCGCTCTTATGGATTTGTTGGGTGAAGGCTGTAGCTTATGCTGATGATTTGGTTTTACTGGTGTCGGTAAAGTTTGTCACCGTGATTAGCGAAATCACGGAAATGGCTCTGAAGAAAGTTAGCAGCAGGGCCACTAGCAGTGGACTAGGTGTTAATCAGAGCAAAACTTAACTGATGCTCTTTGCGACCAAAACTAAAACACCTGCCTTCACCCGAACCCGACTAAACGGTCAAATCTTGTCCTTATCCTCCAGCGCATAATATCAAGAAGTCATTCTAGATCCCAAACTAAACTGGAAAGTATACATCGAAGAAATGGTTAAGAAGACTTGCATTGCCTTTAACGCCTGTAGAAAAACTTTTGGTAAAGAGTGGGGCCTTCAATCGAAGATGATTTTGTGGATGTACACAGCCGTTGTGTGTTTTATTTTGTCATATGGATCGATTGTGTGGTGGTCTGCCCTTAAGAAGGAATACAATACCGAGAAACTAAGAAAGGGTCAAAGAATAGCTATTAACGGCACTACAGGGGACTTTCGATCCTGACAGCTGGTGCAAGAATTGAAGCCGAACGACGATGTACTGCAACGTAAAATTTTTGGAAAGTTGGCCTAAGATCCACTTTTTTACCGAAAAATTGTGTTCAGCGACGAAGCTAATTTTTTTTACGAAAATAAGCAGAATTGTCGATTTTGGAGTGAATATCATCTAGAAGCATTGCAAGAGCCACCAATGCACCCAGATAAAGTCACAGTTTGGTGTGGTTTATGAGCTGGTGGCATCATTGGACCGTACTTCTTCAAAGATGATGCGAATCGTAACGTAACTGTGAATGGTGAGCGCTACCGTGAGATGATATCCAACTTTTTTTTTGCCCAAAATGCAAGAGCTTGACTTGCATGACATGTGGTTTCAACAAGACGGTGCCACATGCCACACAGCACGCGCAACAATGGACTTCTTGAGAGGCGAGTTCGGTGAACATTTTATTTCACGTTCGGGACCGGTCAATTGGCCGCCTAGATCGTGCGATTTAACGCCTTTAGTTTATTTTTTGTGGGGCTATGTTAAAGCTCATATCTATACAGACAATCCCGCTTCAATTGACTCATTGGACGACAATATTGAAGCATTTATTCGTGAGATACCGGCCGAAATGTTGGAAAGAGTATGCCAAAATTGGACTAAGCGGATGGACCATTTAAGGCGCAGTCAAGGTCAACATTTGCATAAAATAATCTTCAAACATTAAATTATATGGACCGTACTATCGATTCAAATAAATATTTCATGCATTTTTCTGAATTGTATGTGATTTTTTTTTGAAAACTTTTGTATAGCTTTTAAAAAATCACCCTTTATAAGTCAAATGAGTTTATGGTACCAAAACGGCGCTTTCTAGAGCTAATTGAGCAGCGCAGGAAGGGCTGCATGTGGCTGCTATCTCTACCTACCTAGAGAAACATGAATTTTGAAAGATTTCTGTTATAAACCTAAGTATTGAAAAAAATGCATAAATAAATTGTTCTTTCCACTTATTTTGAATAAAATATTAGAAAAAGTCCCAAAGAAAAATCACAAAAAAGAAATCCAATTAAAAAAATAATATATATAAATCTTAATATATGTATAAAAACCCAGTGTCATATGTATGTTCCCAGTGAGCTCTTCACCAAGTCAACCGATTTCGATGAAAGTTGGCATTTTATGTGTAATTTGGTCTAACTTGAGATATAGGATAGTCTATATTTCGATTAATGGTCTTAATAATTTATAATTAACAATAAACTGATTGTCAATGTCGATGTTTGTTATTAATCGATTTTAATTTAATGTAAATCAGATTTTTTACAGAAAACTGTCGGACCATCTATCGTGAACTTCTCATAGATGGCGCCACGTTGGAATTCGAAATTTCTTTTTCAACAACACATGGTACAATGTGATATTTTGATCGATTTATAACGTAACATCGCTTTTTCTGGATTATTTATCATTTAATTTCATGTGCTCTTTATTATTTTGAATATTTCTTTTCAACTACTAAATTACAATTTCATTAAAACAATAAAATATATAAACAAACAAATTAAAGTACAACAAAATTTATTCTTTTTTAAAAATTGTAAGCATAGGTTCGTTTTCCTTGATTAAAAATATTGAGTGAAAAAAATTGAAAAAAATCGCTCTATGTAAATTGTATATCTACACTAATATTATAAAGAAGAAAGATTTGTATTTTTGTATATGTAACGAATAAACTCAAAAAGTACTGGATCGATTTTAATAATTCTTTATTCATTAGAAAGCTACGTTATCACTGAGTAACATAGGCTATATTTAGTACTAGATTACTATGGAAATCTTTAGAAATTCCTATTAAAACCAACCGAAGGTGTACAAAAATTAGCCATAAAATATCTTTCATCGCATACACTGCGAAGAGTATTAATGATTGGACAAACAAATGTTTTCTAATTTAGTGATTCATGGTCGTTTCAATTAGCATGCTTATAACTTAAATATCTGTACCTTTTTATGTCTACCCGTGCGAAGCCGGGATGGGCCGCTAGTATCTTTATAAAAATGAATAAGGCGGCTTTTTAAACACCACCTATTATTGAATATGCAATACTTCAATAATAGGTGGTGTTTTAAAAGTCGCCTTCATCAGTCCATCATTTAAAATGTGTTGTTGTAAGTTTTGTAGACAATAAATATTCCAACACAGGTTACAAAATTTCCTTCCATAGAATTCGTCCTAGCCAAGCGTTTGGATTCTTTTTCGATTGTGGCATTGTCTTGCCCGAATAAGTGCCTAAAAAGCAGACATTAAAAGAATTCTGAAATGATAAAATTGAAGTTCTTACCATATGGATTGATCGAACGCCCTTTCAGATTTTGAATTTACCTAATCTGATACATGTTGTTGATCACATCGACCTCGAACGTCTCCATGACCTTCTGAATCTCCACACCACGCTGCGCTCCACCTCCGATGTCGAACAATCAATGTTTGGTATAAAAATAAAACTGAATTGGTTCGAAATGGCATTTGACAAAATGTACGCCACACAAAACACATAGGAGTCAGTCCTTGGATCCCTGGACATCAAATGAGTGAAGAAAAGATTATTTTTGACTCTAGAAGTTTCACTAAAAAGTATATTTACTTCAAAAAAAAAACCCACAAGGACCAGCTATATCAATGTTATTGCCGATAGTTTTCCACATCAAGAAGATTCCAACGTTCATATTAAGGGCTACATGAAACCAATTACTCGTATAATATTTTATAGTCAGTTTCCTTCTGAAAACCTATACTACTTTGTATGGAGTGAATTACTTTTAATAAGTATAGATGAACTACTTGAGGTCTTTTGATAATTTTTACGATTATTTCTCTGAGCGTCCTAGATCTCATAAGTTTAAAATACCGGCATTAAATATTTTGCGATGGCTAAGTATTTAGTACTTTTAACTAGAATTCTAGTAATTAGTCAATGATTAATGGTGATTTGTTGATTGACCTATTGAACATGCAAGCTACGTAGGTAAAGGCACATAACCTATAGAAAAAAAAACAAAGTTGAAAAACTTTAAATAGAATATTAAATTTTCAAGTTAAAACAATTTTATCTTTGGCAATAAATGGATACAATTAATAAGCAATAAAAGTTAATTTTCTTTTTTTGTTTTATTGTCATTAGAAAAAAGAATACTAATTTAGTTAATCATTCGTACTTGTATGAAGATTGTATGTACATACGTAGATATATTTCATAAATATCAAATAAAAATCTATCAAAATCTCTGTCATTCATTTATGCAGTCACAAAACTATCCACCTAGTATCATGATTTTACTTTTTTGCAAATATTAAAAAACAACAACAAAAAACATCACTATAAACACATGATTGCTGTTGCAAAAAGAAACTAACTTATATCCAAAGTGGAGGGAGAGGTCTTCAAGTTTTTGATTTGTTTTACTCGTTGTAATTCAACTTTTTTATATTTTGTTTATGTAGATAGATATGTTTATATTTGTATGTAATTAATTCGATGACGGCGGCGGTGAATGGGAGAAGAAATAATACAACAAAATTTTCTGATAAAAATCCAATATATACAAGGTCTTCGGTTAAAGTATCTTTTAGATACTCTCTGATCTTTGTGCAGTGAAATACGCAAGTTGTCGTTAGTGTATCATAACACTGCTTATAATATTTTGTTTATAGTTTTTTGGTTGTGATTTGAAAGCAAAAGTGTGCTTTATTATTTCATAAAGGCTTAGACTTAATTTTAATTTTAAATAAAAATATGAAATTAATCATTTTACAAGTTGCACTTTTTTGTGCTGTAGCATATGGTGCAAGTGTTCCCGAAACAGACGAGAAATCATCAGAGGTGGAGGAATTTGTTTTGCGTGAGTGTTGAGTGTTGTTATAATTACTTGAATCCTTTTTTGTATTGTCATAAGTTGAAGTTTGTTGGAAATATTCATAAAAGTATCAAAAAATACGAGTTGCACAATCTCGAAAGAAATACTGCTCCGATCACTGATTACATAAGAAAACCAGGGAATATGAATCAAACTGATTTAAAGTGATATAAAAGTTAGCGTTTCTTTAAAAATAACTATCGTTTATAAGGATTTTACAATTCTTTAAAAAGATCTTTTCTTATTTAGGAATAGGACTACAAAATAGTTTGTTTAATTTTGTCGTTTTCGCAAACTCATGCTGGAGTATGATTTTTTTGATAATTGTATGACTTTCTTCGAAAAATCAGTGTCCGATTCTAATTTGCTAAAAATTTGTTAAGATTATTTGAATATTACCACAGGAATTTAGCATCTTGGAAATAAGTTTTGTAATAGGAATATTTTTTACTTCACTGTACACTATTCATTATTTTGAAATCCTTCAATTTCTTTGAAATTAAAACATCTTAACATGTTCTAATAAGTCTTTTAAATTAAATAAAAGAAATCCCTTTTTTCTAGAAAAGCAAAAACTAGAAGCTCTACCTTAAGGCTTGTTTTATGTGAATTCAAAGTCTAGAACCTTAAATACGTAATTTTTTTGCAACATTTATGCTTAAGCTAGTTTCAGTATGCCAATATACTGTCTATCTAGTCTGAAATATCGTTTTAGATTAAACTGATAACAGTTTTTGTTAATAATCTTGGTTTTGTCTTCAGGCTCAATTATTTTTATAGAACAATTATCTTAAATCTTCCAGACAGATTAAACAAATCTTAATTTTTTTCTGGATCCTTTATCAGACAAATTTTAAATACCAAAAAAAAACTGGGATGCGACCCACACTGATGACTTCCTATGCGTGCCCGTCTGTCGAATTGAATTTTTCAAAAGAAAATACTGACAGTTATCAACAATGTTTTGCATACTATAACATAAGTTTGATTTTAATATCTCTTTTTGTTAACGAGATTTTTAGTCGAAAACCAATTTTTACTAATTTTAGAAGTATATTTTGAAGTATTTATTCCTTATATCAAAAATACAGATTGGATTTTTCTTTCGAAGTACCCGTTCAATGATGGCTAGTTCGTAGGACTGGCAAGCCAGAAGTCATGCGTTCAATCCCCGCCTGTGCCACTTTAAGTTTTTTTTCACGGGTACTGCATCTTACAAGGAATTGAAAAATCTGCCAGAGTAATTCTTGTCAGTGCTTTCTCAAATAAGCCATTCGGATTCGGTTTAAAACTGTAGGTCTTCTCTATCCCTGGCAACATTATTCGCACATAGGAATGGTTAAGAGTTGTAAGTCACTAGGCCCTAGTTCTCAATGGACTTTTGCGCCATCTAATTTATTTTTGTATTATCTTTCGTAAACAACAAAATTTATCGTAGAATGAAATCATTTTGAAGTCAATACCTTCATTGATTCACAAGATATCGAGAATCGAACATACATTTTTAACCAGTTTTGTTTAGTATTTTTTGTAGATACTTATTTTTATAAAACAACTAACTGTTGCATTATTATAAAAATTTCGTTTTACCGAATGTTAAAATCGACATTTCTTATAAGATGAAATTAGTTTGAAGCCAATATCTTCAATTTTTGTCAAGATATTTGAGTCGAAAACCAATTTTTACCAATTTTTACCAACTTTTAGTTATTTTTTTATTATGTTTTTATTTTTTCTAAGAAAACTTACGATTCGATTTTTCTCCAAATTTTACCAAATGTCTAAAACTTTATTCTTCTTTGCATAAAGGAAGTACAATTTTTTTTTTGTTCGTAAAATAATCAAGGTGACAAATATTTGTATTAAAATGTATATTTTATAAAAAAACAACCGTGCGTCGATTGAATTTTGTTACAAAATTATTCTAGTTTGGTAACGTCACATTATATAATATAAATTTTAACTTAAGACGCTAGTTTTATTGGTTCGTGAAATATTTGCGGTCAAAAAAAAATGTTCCCTTTTTTTTTAAATCGCTGTTGTAAAAAAACACCCATTTTATTTTTCCGAAAGTCCTTTCTTCATCTTCCTGTGTTATTATCTAGTGAGATTTTGTCGATGAAAAATGGTATCCCGAACGTGCTGACATACACAGAAATCTCTCTTATAATCTTTGATTTAGATTCTATGGACCTTCAAACGTCGAGAAATGTCAACATTTTTAATTCGACAAATCGGACCGATGGCAGTAACCTACGATGGGATGGAAGAATTGATTTTAAGGCTTACGAAACAATAAAAATGAACATACGTGTTTTTGGCATACTAGGCGTATACGTACTTTTTTATATTATTTTATATAATTTTGTATATGAATTTTATTAAATGTTTGCCTGTATACGCATTTAAGCAGTGTAAGTAAAGATAGTAAAGATTATGTATATGCAAAATAAATATGGATAGATTTCGCAATTAAGAAAAAGGCTACAAAACCGACTTAAATTATATTTGCATTTTGTATGAGTATCGCAATACTCTTCAAAAATATATTTAGTTGGAATACAAAACAACTCCCAAATAATCCAATCAAATTAAAAATGCGTTGATAGTGACAGTTAACAATGTTTTGATCAATTTTTCAAAGTAATCTCATTAAGAACTGAAATATTTTACCAAAATATCCATTTCTTTATTAGTGAGTTGAACCAGACTTCGTTAACTCTAAACATAAAATAATGTTGGTTAACTTAAGAAGCATTAATCAATCAAAAATACGCTTTACCTTGAATAATTTTACATGTGGTGAAATTTAACACACTTGGAGTTAAAACATTAAACAAATCACCGCACCGGTTCAATTAATCCAGTGATAAACTCATAAAATCTGGTTGCTTACTTTGCTACTATAAATATTGGAAAAAAATAACTGACTCTTTTATGTACATTATATCGAATAAAAGTCTAGTGACTTTCAACTCTCAATTATTCCTATGAACGAGTTAAGGCAATACGTGTGGTTGACTGGAGGTGCAAGCTTTTCATAATAAGAATCATATTATAAGACGATTTGTAAATTGCTTGAAAGAACAAAAATTGTAGGTCTTACAGTTTGGGGGACAAACTCAGACTACTACTATTATTCCCTTAAAAAACAAGCAACATTATTTTTATCAATCATTTTTTTGTTGTTGAAAATAATATAAACAAATAAAATAAATTCATTCATGAAAGCTGATCAACAAAATGATAAATTATTCATATATGTACAAATGCAATGTGGTTAATGAAAAAAAGTAATAAAATAAAGTAACCTTCGCTTTTAACCTGTACCTACTACGCGCATGTAAAAGAACAAAAGCAGGCCACAGTTAATAGTATTTTTTTTTAAATTTATTTTGTCAATCACAGAACAAGTTGTTTTTCTTGATTATACCTACAACTGAGCCGATCTGACCTTGTGATAAAATAGATACAATCATGTTCTTTTTCTTCGACAGTCTTCTGTTTTCGTTTTTGAGTTCAAAGTTGTTCAATACAAGTAACCTCACTTCATCACATTATTTTTCTTTATTGACACTCTTGAAAATGGTCTTGAATTCTTATAATAAAACATTTAATAGTAGATGATGTAATTTTTGATGATTTAAACAATTTTATCGATAGTTGATTTTTACTAATTTATGTTAATAACTAAAACATGTTCATTAAGTTTTTATTATTTACTTATTAGAATTTTAAACAAAGTTTTTCAAGGCTTTGTAAAAACTTAAACCTAAAACAAAAACCTTTGATGGTCAGTAGAAACAAATTGTATCATCCAAGTTACATATATGTATATTCGTGATTAAATAAAGAGTGTTTTTTTCTTTTATACAATAATTTAATGTTATGACGAAGAACGTAGCTTTGCTATAAAGATTACAGTCTGCCACTAAGATTTCTAGTAAGAGGCCACTGCGGTTGACTAGAATAAATCCCAGCCGAGAAGCACAATTTTCTATCACTATTTCCAGCGATTAGGAACGTGTGTCTTCAATAATGCACCAAATATTCAAAGGCAACAATTGTCTCGGGCTTATCTGCGTAGACACGCGGCTTCAAATAATCCCATAAAAAATAGTCTAGAAGTTTTAAATCGCGTGATCTTTGAGGCCACGAAACTGGCCCAGGAAGCGAGTTACTGCGTTTCCCAAAAGATTCCTCTAATAAAATTCGTAATTCGAACCGAACCATTATTTTAGTAATAGATATGCACGATTTTCAAACGTTCTTCAGGAGTAAGTCTGTTCATTAATAAGATGACTGCCAAAAAGACCAACTCGTAAAGAGTATTTTGGTTTTCAATCTACACGTTTGAAAAAAAATCGAGATTCAGCTTTTTAATTTGTCGATTTCGTTCAGTTAAGTCAGATTTAATCGTAGTTTGTGACTCCTATCTATTGGAATCGCAATTATTAAGGATCCTAAATCATTCTTTTAAATTGTTAACTATAAGAAACAATTTAATGGGTACTCAATATCTATCTCATTCTATAACAAAACCTCAAACAGTCCTAATACCATTGATTGCAAATTTTTTCGACACTTTTTTCAACCATTCTTTTGCTGATGTGATGACTCTTTTGTTCCTGATTCGTCCTATTTTAGTTATTTACAACAATGTTTTCTTGGCACGTTTCTCTCTCGTATTGTTGACCCTCATCTCGTCAAAAATAAATTATATCAACTGGTCCTTATGGTGTCCCTGCCATTTTTTTTCTTTTTTATATTCATATTTATTCATATATACTAACTTTACACAGTAAGATAGAATCTTTTTAGTTAGTGTAAGTTTCAACGATTTTTAACTTCCCATAGGAAGTTATTGTAATGGGTCCGATTTGTCAAATTGAAAATTTTGACATTTCTCGACGTTTCAAGGTCCGTACGTCCGTACGTCCGTACGTCCGTATGTACGTATGTCCGTACGTCCGTACGTTCGCGACGTTTTTTTCGTCGTCCATAGCTCAAGAACCAGAAGAGATATCCACTTCAAATAAATTTTGTTACACAGATAATAAGGCAGAAAGATGCAGAAAGGGCTCTCAAGAAAATTGCGTGGGTGGTTTTTTTACCATAGCAGTTTAAAAAAAAGGTGAACATTTTGGTTAAACCTAAATATCTCATGAACCAATGACGCTAGAGACTTGAATTAAATTTTATATTATATATTGTAACGTGATACAAAACAATTTTATTTTTGGAAAAAAATCCAATTAACGGTTTTTTTTATAAATCAAAAAAACTGAAAAAAAAAATTTGTCACCTCGAAAATTTTACGACTAAAATATGATTTCATCTCCAAAACAATTTTGTGCAACGAAGAATAATGTTTTTGACATCTGATAAAATTTTGAGAAAAATCGAATTGACAGTTTTTTTTATAAAAAATAAAAATCTAAAAAAAACATTACTCAAAGTTGGTAAAAATTGAATTTCGATTCAAATATCTTTTCAAAAACTTGAGATTTAGGCTTCAAACTTATTTTATCTTATAAGAAATATTGTTTTCAACATTCTGAAAAATGTTGAGAAAAATCGAATTGACAGTTTTTTTACAAAAAATAAAAACCTAAAAAAAAAATTTATAAAAGTTGGTAAAAATTGATTTTCGACTCAAATATCTTTTCAAAACTTTGAGACATTGGCTTTAAACGTCTTTTATTTTTTCAAAAATATTGTTGTCAACATTCATTCAAATTTTGAAAAAAATCGAATTGACAGTTTTTGTACAAAAAATTAAAAACCTGAAAAAAATTTAACAAAAGTTGGTAAAAATTGATTTTCGACTCAAATATCTTTACAAAAATTTGAGATTTAGGCTTCTAACTAATTTTAACTTATAAGAAATATTGTTTTCAACATTCTGAAAAATTTTGAGAAAAATCAAATTGAGAGTTTTCTTACAAAAAATGAAAACCTAAAAAAAAAATTATAAAAGTTGGTAAAAATTGTTTTTCGACGTAAATATCTTTTCAAAACGTTGATACATTGGCTTCAAACTAATTTTATCTTATAAGAAATATTGTTTTCAACATTCTGTACAATTTTGAGAAAAATGGAATCGATAGTTTTTTTACAAAAAATAAAAACAAAAAAAACAATACCAAAACTTGGTAAACATTTACTTTCGACTCAAATATCTTTTTAAAAATTAAAAATATTGGCTTAAATGTTATTTTATTTCATAGAAAATATTGTTTTCGATATTTAGTAATTTTTTTTATAAAAATCCAACGGTCCGTTTTTTCATAAAAAAATAATATCTTAAAAAAAATAGTACGCAAATTTGGTAAAAATTGATACGTATAGACAAAATTTTAACCAAGACAAATCGACAGACGGGATGGGAAGTTATCAGTGTGGGTCGCATCCCAGCCTCTTTTTTTTTAATGCTTTTCCCTTCCTCTCTCAAAAATCTTCACTCCAATATAAATTTAATCAGATTGGGAAATCCTCATTTATAACCCCAGTACACAAAACGGACTCGAAGGGAGTTAACAATTATTATCGACCCATCGCCAAGCTTTCTCATATACCTCAGTTTTTTGTATGAAATGTTGAGCTTCCACTGCAAATCTACTCATGTCCCCTAGGCAGCATGGTTTTCTTAAATGTAGGTCTACAACCACTAACATCATTGAATTCGTGTCTTTAACCTTCTATGCCTTAGAAGAAGTTAACAAAGTCGATATTATTTCAACAGATTTCAGTAAGGAATTTGGCAAAATCTTTCCAATAGACTTATATTCTTCAAACTTTCAAATTTTGGCTTTGAACCCTCTTTTATAAAATGGATTTCTTCTTACCTTTTTAATCCGATATATAAGCGTTCGTTTCAGATCTGCCACCTTATACCCTCTCTTAGCTTCATCTGGTGTTCCCCAAGGCAGCCACCTAGGTCCTCTTTTGTTCAATCCTGCAATCAACGTTCTTGTAAGGGTCAAAAGAGCATGTTGTTGATACACAATTGAGTTTTTGAAGGCCAATTTATCTATACACGACTCTTCCGTTATTTAACATGATCTTGAGTATTTTGCAGCTTGATGTCTTAAAAACTACTTGGAACTTAATATTGCCGGCACTTGGCAATCACATTTTCACGTAAACTCTTAAAGAATCCTCCCCGTCTTTACTTTTTGCACAATCAACTCATACCTGCTGTTAATAACATTCGGGACCTTAGCATTGTATGTGACCATGAAATTAATTTCCTCTCCCATATAGACGATATCATTCTCAAAGCCAACTTAGAACTTGGTTTCATTAAACGTTGGTTTAAAGAATTGTCTGACCCCTATGTAACACGGTCCCTATATATAACTTATGTTCGCCCACTCCTCGAATACGCGTCTCAAGTTTCCAAGGTATTCATATTTCCAGAATCAAGAGCTTCCAACGTCGTTTTCTTCGCTTTGATCTTTGTGGTTTACCCTGGTACAATTCTCTTATTGTTCCTCACTGTGTTACCCGTCTGAAACTTTTTAACTTGAACTCGTTGGAAGAACAAAGGCAAATTTCAGACATTCTTTTTATTCATCGGCTCCTTTCTGGTTTCATTGATTGTACTTTCCTGTACAGCTCTATCTCTTATAACACTAACCCTCGTAACACACGTAACCCTCGATTCTTGTATGTTCCTACCCACCAAATCTCCTATGGCTCCAACAAACTTATATCTCATATTTATCGAAGTGTAAATTCGCACTTTAACTCTTTTAATTTTAACCTTAGAACTCCTTCATTAAAACTCCGTCTTCTGAGTCTCCCTTTCCCTCCTCAGGTTAAGTTCTTAGTTTGCTTAAGTTAGATTAAGAATTAGCTTATATTAAACCTAATAAATGGGGGTTTTGCCCCCACCAAAAATACAAACTTAAATCAAAAGTCTATAAGTGTACTTAAACCTCAGTTAAACCAAGAGAGAAATATTGAACTACGATGTGCAAATGGCCAAGTGACTACTAAAGAATGCAGAAGTTTATGTTAATTTCAATTTATAATGTTTTAACAAATAACATGCCCCACTTATTACATCAGTGCATATGATATTAATTTATTATAAGAATTGCAATCAATTATTATTATTGTTTTTTGTTATTGTATGTTATATTCCACAACCTTGTGCTAGTAATTTGTTTTGCAGATATTATACCTGCTAAGTATTAATGTTATTCCTATATTAACTTTAGTACGATTATCACATTAGACACACAAAGAAATAACGATTATAAAATAAACAAAAAATTGGCACAGTAAAATTAAAATTCATCATTAAATTACCATCAATTTAGTTAATATTGCATCAAAATTAAATTGCAAAATGTAAATGCATACACAATGCCCTCAACTAATGGTATGTTGTGCACTCAGATTGAAATAAATTAATATTCAATCATTGAAAATTTTAAAATTCATCGATGATAATTTGAATTTATAATTCTCAACCATTAAATTCAATGTATGTTTTTAAATATGACAACAATTTGCATTTATTCAAATAAATTTCTTCAATGTTTTGTTCTTCTAGATAAAAAATTTAAAAATTTAATTTAAGTTATAAAGTACAGACACTGAGGTAAGGTTACATCAGTTCTTACAATGTGTTTTGGTTGTCATCCGAACAACTTTCAACAGTACATAAATTGAGAAATGATGCAGATGATATTGAGCAACCTTGTGTTTGTGTAAGTTCTGAAAATTCTGCACTAAATAATTTTTGTAATATTGTTAATTGGTATGATTTATTGGAAAGCAAGTCTCTAGAAGATATGTTTGCAAGTTTTAAGTGCATTTTTAATAAAGGTATTGAACGATTTGTTTCTACATTAACGAGAGAGAAATCGTTTAGGCTTCCAGGGTTTAACAAAAGAATTAAAAATGTGCAGAATGCTAAAAATAAGGCTTTTAAGCGTTTCAGAAGATCGTGCAATATTTTGTTAGTAGAGGAAAGAATTTATTTTTCTCAATAAGTATTTATATAGACAATATATTATCAATACCGAAACTAATATAAGAAATGATTCAAAATCTTTCAGGGTATTTTAGAATTCTAAGAGAATGTTTTTATCTTTCCCTCAATTTATGGACTACGAGGATTTGAAATCCAATGATACTCAGTCCTGCTCATGTGATCTTTTTGCCCGGTTCTTTCTAACTTCATACAATTGTGATATTTAAAAAAATGCTAATGGCTTATACCCTGATATTACTCCTTTGATAGATTTTAAAATATAAAGTTTTTCAGAACCAGATGTTTTGGAAAGTTTAAAAGAAGTTGATGTTCAAAAAAAATCTTTGAACTTTGTAATGCTTTATTTTCTTTAGTGAATGAAAAATATCTTGTATAAGAACTATAGACCGATCCCAAAACTTTAGGTTATACACAAACTTGTTGGAAAAATGTTCACTCAAAGACTTCATTTTGATGTCAAAAACTTGCTACCTCAAGAACAACATGTTTTGTTAAAGGTAGATGTACTTATTATTTATTTACTATAATTTTAATTTTAAACTAGCTGTTGTAAATATATGTACATATATCTTTGTATCTTTATTATTTTTGGTAATTTTGTAATCAGCAGATGTTCAAATAAATTGGTAAAATAAATAAATACAAAAATATGAATTTTGTATTCATGTTATTTAGGGGTGATCACTTCTAAGATGATAGCACCATACCATATCATATAATCCCTAATTTGAATTCCAATGATGTCTCCACATTTATTTAAGATTCAATAATGATTTACACCAACGAAACCAAGAGTTGCCAATTTGCTGTCAGAATAAATTAGCATACAAATTATGCAAATTATTATCTTCTAAAGTTGTTGACGGGCGTCGTCGTATTTTTGTTTGTTTTGTTTCGTTGTATTTCAACGTTTGACGCCACGAACCAAATTGAGAAATTAAAAATATTTGTATATTTTTTGTCCATTAGAATTGAGACTTTGTTCAATTTTTTCTTAATAAATTTATAATTACAGGTCAGTTGAAATAATCAATAGCATGTAATAAAAAAATTAACGGGTGAACGATCATTCATTCAATATTATTATCTTGATACTAGGTTTTTCATTGTCATCTTCATAAGTTAAATGTTGAAAGTATTTGTTACTATATTTATTATGTAAGAGTTGTTTTATGTTCATAAAAAATTGTTTCAATTAGTATTATTAAAGATACCATCAAATAAATAATGACATATTAAAATTACATTGCCCTTCAAACTCAACACAATGATTTGTAAGATTGATCAATAACATTTATCTATTGATTGATAATTTTATAAGTTTTGTTTTATGTGAAACAGGTTTTCTACACTCATAAAATATGACTCAGAAACAGTCAATTTTAATTAATTAATTATTGTTAAAATTTTCATTTTTTTCTACAAAGTATTAAGAAATTAGTACATGTGCAAATAAAATTGGAAAATTCGATTTTTTATTGCTAAAGCACACCCTAACTATAATAATTTTAATTGCCGGCAATTAATTCAAGTTTATTTATAATGAGCAATAATTTTGTTGCAATATGATTATATACTTTTCTAAAGTCATTTTATAGTTCAACAATATTATAAGTTCTATTAATTTGATCCCAATAATCAAGTTGTGACATTGGCTTTGTTTAAAACGCAATTTTTACTTCCCAAAATCTAGTGTTAACTCTCATTTAATTTTTGTTGTGTGGAATTTGATAAAACTTTAACTAAATAAATTAGAAACTGTCATTATTGGAAGAGGAATTGACATTAGTTTATTTCATAAATTAAACCAACAAAAAAAATGTATACTGACTTTAGAATTGTGACAGTTTAAAGTGGCCATATTGTTGAAGCTACATCTGTCAAATTGTCTGTTATTTATTAAGCCTGTTTTGTCAAATCATCATGAATGGATGTGCACATTGAACAAACTACATAAATGATACTTAAGGGTCGGTGTTGAATGTGAACCACACCTAAATGTCAAGTTTTGTTTGCATTTCATTTATCATTTCTCAATTTCAAATTAATCCAATTTAAAAGATACACAATAGAGTAACGTGTTACCGTTTTTCAGGCTTATTATGAAAATGGGTGTCAAGTAAAAATGCATATCGTGCACTTCGTGATTTTTTTGTTCAATTTAATCGTCCAAATGTGCGTACAATCGGAAAAATGAAAATTTGAGGAAACAGGGTCTGTAGGAAATTTGAAAACAACAGTGCATGCTCGTACAGCTCGTACTGCAGACTATATTGCAATACTGTGGCTGAAGAGCCGTCTACATCAACTCATCGTTGTTCCCAACAATTTCACCTCCCACGCTCATTTAAGATGCATAAAGACATGCATTTACACACTTACAAGGTGCAGTTAAGAACTAAAGCGTCTTGACCATTCCAAGCGTCGTAACTCGTAACCAACGATAAGAATGGTTCCAAGAAATTGCAACAGTGGTTAATTAATTTTCAAAGAAAATCATCTTCAGTGTTGTTGCACATTTTCCCTTCAGTGGTTTCGTCAATGAACAGAATTGCCGCCTTTGAGTGAATGATCATCCAAGAGTGCTTGTCAGCATGGAACCTCATTTATGCTTCAGCGTCATAGAAAATTTGGACCACCGGATTGAGGTGGAAAAAATATGTTTCAAATACTGTGGTCCTTATTTTGCCTAGGCCTGGGCATTCGCATAGAAAGTGGAAGGTATCTTCCTCCGTCTGATAGTCTTCACATCTCCTACATAAATCGGATTGTAGTTTCAATAAATCTTTGGCGAATTAGTTAATTTACTTGCTCTAGTGGCTTGTATATCATTGATACCATATGACTCGTATTAAGCATTGATCCATTTTTGGCCAATTCGTCTGCTTTTCATTTCCGTCAATGACAATTAACACAGAGCACTGGGACCCAACGGAGGGTAACCCTGTTGTGCTTCGCTGAGTAAACAAAGCTCCCTACGGCATGGCATTGCTATGTCTGTTTTGACTTTGTGGCAGTGAAGAATATGGGCTTGATAGCTGCTTGTATATATCTATGTTTTTGGTTTCCAAATTTTGGGAATATAGATCTTTAATGGCTTCAGAAACTTCAAGGGGAGGATTGTATCTTTAAACATTTAAGCAAATCATTGATCTAATCACATTTTTGTCATTTATCTCTTCTAAAAAATGTTACCGCTGGAGTTTTTGTATTTATTTTTACTTTTAAATCTTTTTTTCCAGCAAGTGGCATACCAACTTGCAGTGCTGATGAAGACAAACTCAATGAATGCCTTAAAAATGTTTTCCAAGAAATGCTTCCTAAATTACACGTAATTACCCTACATTCTTTTTTGAATTTCTTCAACAAAAACTAATGATTTATTTTCTATATCTCTTGATTAGCATGGAAACAAAGAACTTAACATTCCACCAATTGATCCCTTTGCATTAAAAAATACCAAATATGATTATTCGAATGGAGTTCTTTCGGGACGAGTTGCATTGAAAGATGCTAAAATTTATGGAGTAAGTCGTTCAGAAGTCAAAGATGTTCGATTCACCCTTAGTGACGAAGGTACCCATTTGGAAGTTGATACATTTACACCACGTCTATATGTCGAAGGAAATTATAAGGCTGATATGAAAATCAATGAAGTTAGAATGAACCCCAAGGGATATTTCAATGTCACAATGTGTAAGTTTTGAAAAAAAAAAAAACAAATAAACAAAAGAAATATATTAACTTTTGAAAATCTTTTAGCTGGTGTTAATTTCACTCAGCTTATGGATGGTAAATTCGAAACTAAAAATGGCAAACGATTTTTGAGACTTGTTAAATTCGACATGGATGTTGATATTGAAGATATGAAAATCTATGCCGATGGATTGTTCCCAGATCCAACTTTGAGTAAGTTTTTTATTTTAATTTCTTAATCTCTAAACGTATTTTTTAACATAAATTCTTCTGTCTCTTTGCAGATGCTGTTGTCTTGGACTTCATCAACCAATACTGGCGTGAAATTTACAAAGTTATTATTCCCGAAACTCGATCATATTGGGAACCTCTTGCCTTAAATGCAATGAATGAGTTCATGTTGTATGTTCCATTCGATAAGCTTATTACCAAAACCAAAAACTAGATTTAATTTATTTTATTGTTATTCTTAGGTGTTCTGTTTTTTTTTATAGAATTATATTTACAAAAAAAAAAAAAAAACTGTGGTATTGTCCAATGAAAAAAAAAAAAAATAAGCTATGATTTCATTTGTTATGATCTTACGTAATTTAACACGCAGGTTAAGGTTAAGAAAAACGAACATAATTTACCACATTCATGCATTGTACAAGCCATGATCTCAAGTGCATAAGTGAATAAACCAAAATTAGGTGAATGACGCGCGCGACTATGATATAAATAATAATAATAATTTAAAAAAATCACGCATACGCCGCCGTAGTGAAATGTATAGATTAATATGAATAGGCCATAAGCATTAACTACTATATTATTTTATTTTGCATGACATAGGCTTCAAAAAACGTGCTTAACGATTGCATGACGAGACTGTCTAATCAATAGCTTTGGATAGATGCGTTCAATGACTATATAAATATTTTGTGGACATATCACGCTCGATGATTAAATGGATGATAGAGTGCATAGTGTCTTATAAATATCTTGGAATATTTACAAAATGTTTGTTGTAATTTAAAAAATTGAGTTTAATTTTGAATCACAGCGTAATTAAAACTCAGGTCAAAGCTTATCATATTTAATTTTTAGTTTTGTGTCATTGATACGAAGTCAAAACAAAATTAGATTGGATAAATTAGTGACGCACCTCCATGAAAAATAACGATGAAATGTTTCAACTTCATAATCAATTAAATGAATACACACGATAAATATCCTTAATGTTTTATGCGAATCATGTACGAAATACGAAAGAAGTCAATGACTGCTGTACGACTGTTGTACGGGTTCTTATGATGACAAATGCGCAATATTTTTTTTTTAATATTTTGGCAACAGTTAAAATTTAACACATTGAATTTTAGAAAAGCTTCCGAAGCCTCTGGATTTTTGGCTTTAGAGACTTACTTTTTATTTCGTAAATATTGATATAGAATAGGATTTTCGGGAGTTATACCATAGTCATAAACTTAAAAACCAGAAGGAAATGCAAAAGGTGTATTTATTAGACTTGTGGTTTTCAATAAGAAATACATATCATATAGTGAAATGTTATGGTCAAGAATTTAGCTGTATTATAAAGATAAGGACTTGAAATTATATATTAAAATTGCCTTGAGTGGCCGCTGCGGCTGGCTCCAATATATTCTAATCGAGAGCCGCAATTTTAGACTACTTTTTGTCGTAGAGGGCCACGTTTGGGCCGTATCTCAGCAATAATTTGCCGATTATTCTCTTCCAAGGCGTTAACCATAAATGCGACTTATCTGCACAGACAAACTACTTCACATAACCCCATAAATCGCACGATCTTGGAAATCATTCCAAAGGCCGATGACGCGAAATAATAAGCTTTGTAAGCCTTGTCACACGAACCTAACAGTTATTTTGGTAATAAATTTGCACGATTGCAAACTAAACTGATCATAAATCAAAAGACAGCTGTCAAAAAGACCAAATAAAAAGTCTTGCCAGATTGAAAACTACACGTCTAAAAAAACACCCATTTTTACCTAGAAGATTTTATTTTTAAACTGCAACCATACTTAATAGTTCTTCAATATCTTTTCATAAAGTTAACATTTGTCCGTCAAAGTGGAATAGAGCAATTCTGGGTTTAAAGATTACTTTAAAAATGTAACAAAATTATATGAGAAAACACGTAAAAAGGGTATTGAATGAACATTTCATAACTGTTTAAACATTTGATTTAAAGATGTATACCTTTAAGCTTATTTCAGAAACTTTCACGAACAAGAAAATGTTGGCTCTCCTAAGAACATGCTACAAAAATTAGTTTCAATAGTTTCTTAGGGTTTAAAATGTTGGTGTTATTTACTCAAGTTTTACATTTTAAATTAATTCAATATATAAGGTAAGTAGTATTAATTAAACTCTATATTTAAACAAAAAAGTATAAAATATAATTTATTTTTTATTTGATTTCTTTAACAAACTTATACTTGTAAGATTATTTTCATGCAGCCAGCGTATAATTGCATCATTTCCAGACCATTAAAACAAATTATAAATATTTTAAATTTAAATAAGAAACTTGTTGTGGAAGGACATAATTTTTCTTACAATATCAAGGTATCTTAGCAAATATTTAAAAGCGTTTGAAATTAACGAAAAGCTAAAAAAAACTGTATTTGGTTTTTAAATAAACCATAAACGTGAGCAGCGTTTATTCTTCCTAATCTGAATTAAAAAAAGTCAGCAAAAACCTAAAAAAAAACAAAAAGAGGATCTATAAAATACCAGGCGACCATACGAGAAAAGAAGGTATGCTCCTTGCTTCAGCTTTCTTTTCAAAAGTATGCATCTACTGCCGATCACTACCTGATCTACGACCCATACAAATGTCTTTTATCTAATACAACAAAATAAATAAATATTCCTTTACATCATGTGTGGTCGTCTGTATGTACATTTGGAGGAGGGATCACAATAACGAAAATAAATACAAAAGAAGATCGAAGAGACATTACTAATGGAATGGAAATTGGCCCAGCAGATCAATGTACTTTTTCTATGGACTTTAACTATTTTGTTTTTGTATTCTTTTGTACATGTTGATTTAATTTTGTTTATTAAAAATTGATGCAAACAAAAATCCCAACTCTATTTTTTATACCAGGCGATCATGCTGAAAAGTTGGTTTTATTTTTTAGGCGATTATGGAGACGAAGAAGTTATATTGTTTTGTCTTACTTCGTATTTCGTCTGCATTGTTCTATTTTATTCAGGGATGTTAACCAGAATGGTATTAAATATATCATATCGGATCGACTCGAAATTAAGTTAACCTTATGAATGTATTTCGGGTCGACAAGAAACTAAATTCTTATAATTAATTTAGTTTTGGGTCGGCACAAAATTAGAGTTAAATTTGGGACCAAGTTTAGTGACGGGAATAGTTTCGGACCGATTTTGCAACAGTTTTTGGTCGACCCAAAATTATTAATATGGTACCAAATAATAAAATATAATACCGGGTCACATCCCTGATTCTATTTCTGTTTTCTTTCTTCAACAAATACATTCATTCTTGAAACATTTCTTCTCTCATTTCAATTAAGAGGAGAATAAACATACACATAAACGAAATGCAAAGCAAATCAAAAGTGAAAAAAGAAAGAAAAAGAATAAACAAACACACAGACGAAATGCGAAGCAAAGCAAAGCAAAAATTATACCTTCTTGTGAGTATGATCGCCTGGTACCTACATAGTAGAAATTCCATAAAATTTATATTCTTTCAAGACTCCATTTCCATTATTCATGGGAAAATTCATCTGTCCCTCAGGAGAGGGACACAAAGGCATATTACTACGTTTTACCTACCTACCTACCAATCATTATCGTGTTAATATAAAGAGCATTTCTTTTTCTTGCGTCTCTATTTATGTGATTGCGATATCCACTTTTATCATAATTTGAAGATTGCATAATTAAACTTTTGCAAAGGTTTAATCCAATTCATAATTTTTAAAAATTGCTTCTATTAAATCCCCAAATCTCAAACATCAGTTCAGGCTGCAATTCAATTCAATTTGATTTACATATTTTTTTATTTTTTTTCGTAATTTTCTTCTACATGTTGATTTAATTCTTTTTATAAAAAGTAATAGTAAAAATACCAATTCTATATCAGGCGATCGTGCTGCTGATCGTGGTTTTATGTATCAGGCGATCATGGAGACGAAGAAGTTATAGTTTCTACTTTGTTTTATCTCACATTTCGCATAATAATGACTGCGTGTTTGTATTTTATTCAGAGATGTGGCCCGGAGTGGTATTAAAAATGTCATACCGGGTCGACCAGAAATTTAGTTAACCCTATGAATCAATTTCGGGTCGACAAGAAAGTTAATTATTCTTATAATTAATTTAATTTCAGGTTGGCCAGTAATAAGAGTTCAATTTGGGACCAAGTTAGGTGAATATAATAAAATACCGGGTAACATCCCTGATTTTATTTCTGTTTGCTTTCTTCAACAAATACATACATACACAAGTACACATACTAATGTTTGTTCTTGAAATATTTATTCTCTCATTTTAAATACAAGGACTAGGAGTGAACAGATCATGAATCATGATCACTCTCATAAAGTAGTATTGGAGAGCGCGATTACATAAATGTAGAAAAAACAACAGTATATATAAAAAAGTGCGTTGTTGTTGAAAAAAGAGAGAGAAAAGAATAAACATACACATAGACAAAATGTCAAGGAAAGCAAATCAAAACAGAACAATATGCCTTCTTCGTCCGCATGATCGCCTGGTACACAAAATAGAACTGCTTGTTTTTTAGAGTGAAACAATAACAAAAAACATGATCAAATAGTAGAAACACTAAAAATTTATATGTGCATTCAAGAGTCCCATATCTTAAAACCCTATCAACATATTCATAGCCAAATTTATTTGTCCCATAGGCGAGGGAAGCACATAAATATTCTGCTACGTTCTGCAATGCAATATCGTGTTGATATAAAAAGCTTTTCTTTTTCTTAAATTCTTATTTTTGTAATTTGTTTGTGATCTCCACTTTAACAAGAATTTTAAGATTGCATAATAAATTTTATACAAAGGTAGAAGCCAATTCATAAGTTTTGAAAAGTGCTTTTAATGAATCCCCAAATCTCAAACACCAATTTAGATTGCCACTCAATTCAATTTGATTTATATATATTTTTTATTTTATTTTGGTCCGTTATAAATATGGTTTCAGTTGTGCCTTTCTGTTTCTATTTTCTCTGCACATCAATAACATTAACTCTTTCTCTTCCCCTACAAGACCGCTATTAACTAATATATAAGGGCAGGCGTGGTTAATCCTATAATAGTATTGGTGGACTTGATTGCTCACTTTTGTTCTCTTTGATCACCGTGATAAAGAACAGAAACCTACTACGAAGCATGATCGCCTGGTGCAGAGCATCAAATATTATTTTATTCAAATTAATGACTAGGAAGACGGTATTGTAGGGAAGGAGATTTTTTTTTAAGTAGTGAGAAAATTCATTTGGACAGAGGGGAATTTTCGTTCTCTTTTTCTTCTCCATTCTTAAAAGATAAAACAAAAAACACTAGAATACGAATTATTTTTTCTTATATAAAAGTAGAGAAAGAAGAGTGTACAAAAACAAAAGAGCAGTTTTACTACTACAGGCAAGTATTTGTTCTCTGTTTTGACGTAAGAGTAGTGGGAAGTTAAAAGAAGATGCGCTTGGTAGGGATGAACAATAAACATAAACCAATGAAGAGATTCTGAAAACAATACCTACTACGCAGCATGATTGCCTGGTAAATCGTTGTAAATAATTTTCCCTACAGCGAGGGAGTTCGTTCAGACTAAGGTATTTATAAAAGCACTTTAAAATCGTTTGCTTAGACGTACATTTAATTATTTCCTTTGCAAGTCTTTTTAAATTGTATGAATTAAAGCACTTTGTATTCACAACATTAAATTTTATAAGTAGTACTCTTGACTCATATAAATTATCTGTACTTAAACGTTTTGCTTTTACTAGTTTTACTGAACTAGTGCTCAAACCCATATTATTTAAACATAGAAAACATATAAAAATGCAATTAAAACTCATGCCTTTATTTTGTATTCATGTCAACAAATCCTGCAAATCAAACTAGATTATAAAGTTTTTCCTCAGTCAATCAAGAATAACAAATTAAATAAAATTCCATTTAGTCATACAATTTGTCTCCATCTCCGCAAAGCAATTAAACAAATTATATTCTAGCACTTTGTATGCCAAACACAATATGACATTTAATTATACAGATTTTGGTTTGTTTTCTTTTCCGCTACAAAGGATTTATTAATAATTCTTAATTTTTTCTTAATCGAAATCAGATAATAACAAGAAAAAAACTATTTCTCAATATGCAACAACAATGCAAAAACTGAATTATATTGCACACACATCAATGTCTTCTTTTTGAGTGCACTTATTTCCGTTATAATATTATCATCAGTTACGCTATGTTAGACTTCACTTTTGCAATTTAACTTAACAAAAAAAAAAGACACACACTTACAATTTATGTGGTGCAATATTGTATAAGTCAGTCTTTAGAGTTCCGATAGGAAGCCCACTGACTCAACTTTATTTCCAGGAACAAAAAAAAAAAATAGCAAGAGCAACCAACAAACCTGCCTATATGTCTTCATTAGAGCCGCCGCTGTTCATTGCTGCTCTGAGCCAAAACAAAAGATTTGAGCAGCAAACTTGTTTAATTTTATTTTTCGTTTTTTGATTTAATAGTTTTAATTATTGGGGTGGTTAAGGAAATAAAAGACTTCATACAAGTATCTGACACTGAATGTAATTAAAATGTATGTATATCGTGAAATACCATGTTGGCTGATGTAAATTTGAGACTTATATTCAAAGCAATGTCAAAGATATAATAAAATTGCTACTATGAAGCTTAAAATTGTAGTAATTTGGCAATATTGACCGTGAAGTTTCCTCCTACCCTACCATAAATAGAGAGGCTAGACAGTTGGTACACTGCAATCAGTGAGATTGCCATTTAATTGAGGAGGAATTTTGAACTCTTTTTGAATGATAATAATGATGATGATTGGAATAGAGTGGTTATTTTGTTTGTTTATACATATCTGCTATTAAACGGTTGAAGTCAGTGAACTGATTAAAAGGTGGACCATTATAAAATTGTCATGAACGAAAATTATTTCCAAAATAGTATTTAAATAAGAGATTCCGTTCAAGGACATAAAATACTGTATGGTTGCCGTAGAATTAAAAAACTGGTCTTTTCTTAGTAAAGTTTTAAAGACAAATCAGTATTTTAAATTAAATTTTTATAGCAATTGCATTTTCTTATATCCGTTTATAGAATCAATCTCAAAGTGACATGTAGTGTGAAATACATTGCATCTATGTGATAATGAAAATTTAACAACTCCATTTATTTTTATTTAGCTTAAACAATTTGAAATAGATTTAAAATCATTCCAATTCGACAAATAGGGTGAATCAAGTAAAGTACCTATACATTTTTATTGAGAATTAATGTAAGTCGTGAGCAAACTTAACACGGATGTGATCAATATTAAGTTATTTTTTTACTTACCTTGTACTTGTGCCTTTTTTCGAATCAAATACAAAAATATTTGACCTTTCATTGATTTATTATTGAAAACTTTGAAACTGTAAACTTTAAATGTTGTTATTGTAATTAATAGAAATGTAAAATTAAGAAGACCTTTTTTAATATTCTTTAACACATGGGTTGGGTAGTATCCGTTAACTTATGCGTAGTGCTAAAGACTATCTTTTCAGAGGTTTGGATTTGATCGCTTCCTATGTCACCCCTAAAGGTTTTATTTTGGGTACTGAATCCTTGGAGAAATTGAAAAATATGTGTAGAGTAATTCTTGTAATAAAAAAATGCTTCTCAAGATGGTCCTTTGGATTCTTGATAAAACTGTAGGTCCTCTGAATCCTTGACATAACTCGTGCACAGGAAAACTTGAAAGCTGAAAGTCACTAGGCCTTCTTGATTCATGGGATGTATTGTTACCAAATTAAGTTTTTTACTTAACTCATAGAGTTTATGGTTCGGATTGATAATTCTGAAAACAAAACATTAGAGTTTTAATTATTATTTTTAAAATTTAAATTGTAATGAATATTTGAAAAACATTTATTGTTCTACAAAAACATTCATGTTTCATGTAAAACATCTTAAAACTCTAAACCTCTTCGATATTAACATCAAAATGATTTTCCCATTCTATTGATTTATTATTTTCAACTTAATCTTAAAATGATAATCTACATATGTATACAAAATATATGCTTGCTTATATTTCTACACCTTCAATAAATTCATTTAGATTTATGGGCTACCGCACTTACAAAAACGATATAAACAAAATAAGGAGTACAAATTGTAATATTTTTTGTTTTAATGTAGTTGTAAAAAGTTTCAAAAATAAACATGAGTAAGGAATAAAAGAAATTTAAAATTTTTGTGTCCTAATTTGTTGCAATTGAGCTACCACAGGATTTCAGGATTACAGAGGCTGGGATTGCTACCTACACTGATAACTTCCCACCCGTCCCAGTTTTTGGATTTTTTTTTTAAACTTTAACAAAATATTAAAAATAATAATTTGTGTGAGATACAAAATTTGAAGTCAATAGCTTTCTTCGTTCTAATAATATTTTGGTCGAACTAAATAGTAAAGGTTTAGCTAACCATCTGAAATAGGTACAGTGTTATAAAATATTATTTGTTAAAAAAGTGCTTCAATCCTCAAAGCAAAAAATTGATTATCTGTTATTATAAAAAAAATCTCATTCACCAGGAGATCAGAATAGGAAGAAGGTAAGCAATTTGCAATATTTTGTTTCTTGTTTTGTTTTCTTTTGATTGCCTTCACACTCTTTCCTCAACTTTCTCATTTTATTTTTGTGCAGTATTTTTGGTTACTTCTTCTTCTACTTCTTTTGATTGGTTTTTGAAAGAAATAAATAAACTATTTCATTGTATTTGAGTCACAATGTACATGTACAAAACCGTTAGGTAGGTAAAAGCAAAAAGAACAAAAGTTAAAGAACAGAAAACCAAAATAGTGATGGGCAATGAATGAAAATGATGAAGAAAAGTAGAGTAATTGTTAGCTCGTTGTGTCACATGATAGTCATTTAAATCTTTTTTAAAGAGGCATAAACGCCTACTGATCTTTCGAAGCTAGATTCATGGTGTAAGATCTGTGTATGGAATAAAATATAATATAAGTTGGATTTGTGTTAAAGTCATTGCATAGGGATTTGGCACGCCTTGTTCCTAGTGATGGGAAAAAATCTTTAAATTCGTTACTTTATTATTGCAGTAATCGTTGCTTTTGATTTAATGTTGATTAAGTTACATATAAAATGGCAACCATTAATTGGTATCTACTTAAACTTCTTTAAAGAACATTAACTATTTAATTAAAATAAGTTTTTAAATTGTATTCAGCTAAATAAAAATAAAATTTGCTTTAAATCTGTTATCCAGACTTAATGCTCGTTGTTTGATTTGTTTTATTTCGTTTGAACGAAGATTGATAATATTATTTGAGCTTATTACCTAAACTTAAGAGGGGCCGGAAAACAGGTGAGTATATTTAAAAAGCGTATGACTTCAAGTAAATGCAAAG
This sequence comes from Eupeodes luniger, assembly GCA_951509635.1. NCBI lineage: Eukaryota > Metazoa > Arthropoda > Insecta > Diptera > Syrphidae > Eupeodes > Eupeodes luniger. The sequence goes on along the minus strand of OX608073.1, from coordinate 102,254,426 downwards.
ACTTAGTGAATTCAAGGTATTTAAAAGATTGCAAGGTATTTAAAAAAATGCAAAGGCTTCAAAAGCAGGTAGAGTTTAAAAGAATGCAAAAAACTCAAGTGAACGCAGAAAGAATACATTAAGTCTGAAATGATTGCAGTTTTTATAGGTTCCCGTAGGGCAGTAGATAGACCAGGGCCCTGTTTCTCCAAACACTTTTAACTTTGCAACTTTGCACTTTTACTTTGCAAATAACTTTTTACCAAACGAAAACTTGCAAAGAGGAAATTTTTGAATTGAACGAACAATAAACTTTGTACATTATAATTTAGTTTTAGAGTTTTAAAAAGCTTTTTTAGTAATATGCAAAGAGAAAATTTCATTTGCGAATAATAGTTTGTTTTCAAAAGTTGTCATCCTTCAATGGAATTTAACAAAATATGAATCATTTTGAAGAATATTTTGAAAACAAAGAAGTTAATAATACTAACCAAAGAGAAGTGAAACTAAGAATAATTTTCGATATCGAAAATGATTTTTCGACAAAAGACAGTTTTCAATTGGCGAAAAGTACTAAAAAAAATTGTGTTGTCTAAAACATTAAATAAGCTACAACCAAAGTATTCTGTGTAAAATTCTTTAGCAACAACTTTAGTGTAACCTACATTAAGCTGGGATTATGCTCCATTCCGTGGCCTCCATATCGTGGCGTTGCATTTACGCACGGAATAAGCAGATTAGTTCAACGAGCGTCGAATGTTATCTTTGTTGAATTTTCTCTAACACCATTTGCTGGGCACAAAATCTTTCAGACATACATAGTTTCGCAAATTTGTTCTCAAGGAGGGTTGATTCACCAATTTTGTTTTAATGCATATTTGATCTTAATGAACAAAATCTAAGATTTACTTTGCAGCTTTTCAAAGCACTAATTGATTGCAAAGTTGGATTTTGTGAAAAGTCTTTTCACTTTTCAAATTTTATGAAACACTTTGCAATTTTACTTTTCAGGAAAAGACACCTTGTGGAAAGTTGCAAAGTGAAAAGCGTTTGTTGAAATAGGCCCCAGGTTTCATTATTTTCCATACTTATTTTCAAAAACTTTGAGTGAGTAAAATCCATACAGAGATTCAAAAATTTAAATTTGTGTACAAACATGTATTCCTAACAGTTACGGCTTAAAGTTGGAATAAAACTCATGTTCTCAAAAGTAGACATTTTATAGTACTTTTTTTTAAGCTCTGATCTTAATATGTTTCTCGATGCTGAAAAAATAAATATTTTCCTTAGCTCTATATGTACTTAAGGACTTACAAAATATATGCTTCTATTGTTTCAACATCAATAACCCGTACTAATTGGATGCAAATAACCCCCCCTCCCTGGTTCAAGCGCTATATCAGCTATTTTTGAAATAAGTGAATCTTAAAAAATATTGACCATTTCCAATAAAATAAAATGAAATTGAAACTAAAAACATTTTAACTTTAGTTTTGTTTATTCAAGGCAATAAATGGAATAAAATTCATCGAATGGATAATGGAAAATTTTCTGTCAACTAGTTCTTCACATTTATTTATTTAATAAAACAAAACAAAATCACTTTTTAATTGGAACCTTCCGCATGGTTTATATACCATGTGCATTATCACTTCAAAAGAGAGAGAAAAAATAATCAGATATTACAAAATTTTGCCAATTGTTCATAAAGCTCGCTTTAAAACCTGAAGCAACCAACAACACAGCGTGACGCGACGCCAAGTCGTAAGTGGTTGGAAAAATCAAGACAAAACAAAAGAAAATTGCATACACCAACTAATTGCATTAGTCTCTCAACTTCACTATATGTGCATTGTTCTGCAATACAAAAAACCACAATTTACAAACAAAAGATTAAGTTTTTGATCATAAATGGCACTATTCCAAAATATACAAATAACTAACAAAACAACAAATCTCATAAAATCAGATAAATCAACTTCAACCATCATCAGTGTACCTATGCGCATCACTTCACTACTGTCATTGCATACAAAATGAGTAACTCCATCTCACACCCTATAAGCTTGTAAATTATGTTGATTAAAAATTCCTCGTGCATATTTGAAGAAGACATAAAAAATCAATAAAAAAAATAGCACTCACAAAAAATAACTCATAAAAACAAAAAAGTTCACTACCAAATGTAAACAAAAAAATCGATTAAATAAAAGAAAGACAAAAAAAATAATGAGATCCAAAATTCTTTTCAAGGTTAACATGTGAACTCTCCACCACACTCCACAATATTACAATAATTTCTTTATGCAATATTTTTTCAACAAACAAAACTTCGAAGCTATATAAACTACAACGCTTAACGCTGGGCTTGGGGAGGGATATACGCGATATACTTTAATCAGCTTTTTTTTTAAATATTAACTTGCAGATAAATAACAAAAGATACGAGTGCAAAATTTTAATTCACTCTCTAGCTTCAACTCAGACTTAACGAAACATCCCCACAAAACACTTGATTTTGTATTTTTGCGGCACGTTAAGTTCACACAACACCACACGCTAAACACCACACCACTTCACTTTTCTGCGTGATGTTGAAAACTCTATTCCATTCGAACATAAATTGAATTGGAAATATAAAACTACCTTACAATTTTTCTGTATAAAAACTATAAATAAAAGTTTTTCGGGCGCATTAAAAGATTTTACGTCGATCGACGAAGAAGGGGAACGGACACCAAATAAAAATCGACTGTGTCTCAGAGTTCGTATATTCGTACCGGGCGCGCAAAACATTCGAAAGCGAAAGGAATTTCGTGTAGTTTATATTTTTTTCAACTTTTTACTTTTAATTTCCGCATCACCGAGAAGGAAAACAGAGATTTTCCCCCAAAAACCGAGAGAAATAAAAACAGATCTTATACAAAATGCATTCAAGTTTGGTAATCACATTGTTAATTGTATGCGGGTGTGCTGCTTTTGGATTTGCTGCTACCATACCTCCAGAGGAGCAGGAGGAATATAATTCACGTGAGTGGAGCACATTTTATATGTATATAGAAAAAATCTAGCACAAGTGAAAGATACTCTGATACCAACACAAGACGCAAGAAGTGCATAAGATACTTGCTAAGTGGTTTTGAGCACCCAAAGTGAAATGTTGCATAATCGACATCGACTGACTTGTGAACGTTTTATTTATTTTGTATTGGGAAAGGTCGTGTGTTATTTGTGATTTACTTATAAAGATTTCGTTCTTCTCTTCGACAAATAAAAGTGTGAAAAACCGAAGGTGTATTGCAAGTAGAGACATACATCACATAACTTCTCACAGGTCAATTTGGCATAATTAATAACCATATCAGACGATATATTTTGTGGTTTCAATCTTGAGTCATGCATAAGAGAGGTCTTGCAATACACACAAATGTGTGTCTTATGTTAATATGTACCATTGATCACAAATCAAATTAATAATGTGAAATATAATGCAAGTTTTATTATTTACATTTTTACGTAAAAACAAAAATATTTTTTGGTTCCACATAATTTTTATATTAACATCAACTTAGTTATCTAAGAGTGAAGTGTAATGTTGATTCGATTGGGTCTTTACATACAACAAAATAAAAATAAAATTGATTTTGCAATTTTGTGTTTACTTGTTTGTCCACCTTATTTATCGATACGTATGTGGGGTTTTTTCTTTTTTTTAAGATCTACATAATTTGTGATTTTTTAATGGTCTATATGGTTGAATTTTTGTGCATTAATATAGACGGGAAAGTCCAAGAAGTGAAATTGGTTTTGGTATTTTCTTCGGTTAAGTGTTTTAATTGGAGGAAATGCATACAAAGAAATAAAACAAGTTGTAGTCCATTTAAAAAAAAGAGATATTATAAACACGAAAATTTATAGACACGAACAATTCTCTTTGAATTGTTGTTTATTTTCGTAAAATTTTGTTTTGAACTTTGCACAAAACAAATTTTGCATTGAACAACAAAAGAGCTGTTGTTAAAACTCTTTTTAACGAAAAAGTTTGTTCATTGATGAACTTTACATTTTTTTTGTGTAAAACATGCTTAATTTGTTGCAACAAGTTTCTTGCAACATAGTTTGCATATAATTTGCAACAAATTAAGCAACTAGTTTATTTCTGAATATGCCGTAGAGTATGTTTCTATGATTTTTTTTTAATTTTCGGATGGACTCACCATATATTTGTGATATACGGGTCCATTATTTAGTATCGTCTTGTATAACACAGTTTTTAAAAGTCAAAGTTTACTGCAGATATGAATCATCTACTTTTTGTTTTTTTTTTTTTAATCAGCGGCAAGACATTTTATTTTTAAATAAAATACAACAAATTTAACGAAGTTACGAAAAAATAACTCCAAAAACGACAGTTATGAGGGTTCATATGCCAGTTAAGTTGGAAATGAGCTTCATAACCCAAGAAGATTTGAAGAATAAGTGCTCTGTAACTTAAACCAACAAAACAACTAACGTTGAATTTATTCTTTCTTTAGGATGCCGTGGTTTAATGAATAATTGAATTGAAAATAAAACATTTGTTTTATCTGAAACCGAATTTTGTACTTTTCTTGTTGTTGAGTCAAACTTTCTGTAGTGGGCCACTTGTTAAATTTCATATTTTGCATTACATATTCTTTAAGATACAAATGTCAAAATGATTGTCCTATTTTTAAAGCAATTATTTTTTAAATTTCCATTATTAACAAAGTTGTTTATGAAAGTTTACCAAATTTGAATGGTATCTATAAAAATGTTTACATAATGCGATTTTTCGCATTCATTTTAATACATTTTTATTTATTCACACTAAATTAATTCTTTAATAGGAACAATTTTGGTAACTTGTTTATGTCGAAGTATAATGGATATCGAGTACTTTTAGTCGATTTTTCACTCACCCTGTCCACGAAAGATTTTATTTTTAAATTGTTTGGTATTTTAGAATGATCAAAGGTCGGGAAAATCAAAATTAATTTTGCACCTAACTCTTTGAAGTAGTGTGATAATACAAATTTGTAAGACTTGATGTTTAACAGAATTAAACTCGTATCAAAAGTTACAATCATTTTGACCTAAATAAAAACAAAACACTTTTCTTAAAAAGATTTTTGTTTTGTCATTTACTTTCTGCATTAAAAATTGAAGTGGGAATATATTATTCTAATTAAAATAAATAATATTTTTTGTCTATAAAATAAATTTAAATTATTTTCCTATTAACAATATATTTTCATATATGTATGTAAATAGTACCAACTTCTTCTACATCAAGTTTATTATATCTTTAATGTAATTTCTGAATTCTAAAGTAATACAAATAGAAATCACTTTTTTAAAAATACATCTATGTACACTTTTAAATTCTGAAAGGGAAACATTATATGGTAAGAAACCTGATTCTAGGAAATCTATAAATTAAAATAGGGGCATAATTTTATCCTCTACAACATTTATAAGATTCTAATACGTCTCCACAAATGGATTTTATATAGAAGCATAAAACTAAGAGAAAAGACGTGACTGTTTATGAATAATTGGCAGTACTAATAATTGTTGATCAATTAAAATATCGCAGACATGATTTTGAAGCCATGGAGCTGAATCAAACAACACCAAATTCAATATGAGCCAATTTTCTACAAAAATGTAGATATATATATTTTACTGTTCAAAAAGTTATACCCGCTAAGTTCTACATTTTACTTTCAATCAAAATGAAATAAAAACCCATTGAAAATGAAATTCACACTTATTGATATCGATTTCATTTTTATTTTCGAAATTCAATTTAATTGAATTTTCGTGTTCTACATTTCCATTTTTGCGATTTTCGAGTGATTTCAATTCGAATCGGTGTGTGATTTTTGAAGGTCGATAAAAGGAAAATGTTTTAAAATAGTAATCATTTCCATTATAGAAAATTAAGCTTTAAATTTGAGGAAATGATCAAAGCATTTAAAACGAGTTTTTATAGCACGAAAAATGTAAATGTCAATTTCAGGACACTTTTTCGACTATGTTTCGACCAAAGCAACATCAGTCTTTTTCAACCGGTGTTCAAAAACTATCTTCCGCTAAGAAAGGCAAATATATATAGCCATCAGTAATGCACATAAATACAACTTATATATATATACGTTTATTTTATTGAAAAGCAAAGAATTAATAAAGACACAAGAAATTGTTCACCAGTCAACAAAATTGTTAATTGACTGATGTGATAAGCTACTTTAATTTCACTTGAAGTGATTTCAAAAAGAATTCGAAGTTATGTATAAGATCGATGGAAAGATACTAAAACTCTGAAAATTAAGATTTCTATTGCATTTTAGTTGGCTTTGGGAACCTAGCTAATAGCCCCTACATTCGTCCATTATTTTCGAATTATGTTGGAAAATAGTTTTTAACCATGAAACATAATTTGAAATTCATTTTGCTCTTCTTCTTCAGTTTTAAACTTTAAATATCTAAATAATATGAATTTTGAAATAAGTGAACATACTGTTTCACAAAACATGTTTAAACTATATGAGTGTTTTAGTCCTAATCTATTTGTTCTTTTTAACGCGTCTTAAAAAATTTCGCGTTTTCCAATTATCTGGAAAACGTCATTTATAGCTCCAGTTTACTGAAAAGGTCCTAAAAATAAAATTATGAAGTATAAACCTATTGCTAAGCTATCTGTTATACCTAAACTGTTTGTCATATCTTTTTCTTTCATTGTAGTTCAATTATTTGTGATTATGGTTTTGTTAAAAAAACGTTCTATTTTTACTAATGCATTTAATTTAACGTCATTTTCATTAGATGTTTTTAAGAAATGTGAACAAGTAGATTGTGTTTTTACTAATTTAAGTAATGCGTTTGACAACTTGTGTCAATGAAAACTAATTTTTAAACTATTTCGTCAAGGTTTTAACGACAATTTCTTAAATTAGATTTTACCATACTTAGAAAATATACAATATAATGAATGTTTGAGTTTGATTTTCGTGAACTCTGGTGTGCCCCAGGGTAGCCATCTAGGCCCAATCGTGTTTATTTTATTCATAAATGACTTTGTTTCCATCATACAAAATTCGTTGTCCATATATATATGCTGATGACATTAACCTTTTAAAAAGAATTAACACTACATCTGGCCGTTCACATTTACAAAAAGACTAAATAGAGAAGACTTAGAATAGAAATCGTATCGTTTTAAATTTTGACAAATGTTAATCCATGAGTTTTATAAGCGAGAAAGTTCCAATTGTTTTTGATTACATGTTTTATTCTTGTTCCTTAAGTAGTGTCTTTTAGTTGAAGTTTTAGACTCAAAAATTTACATTTACTGACCATATTAGCTTTGTTGTTAAAAAAGCAAAAAGAGTCCTTGGCTTCATTAAGAAATTGGGTCACGATTTCCTTGATCAAGCTACTTTATGTTTTATTTGGCACGCCAGTTCTGGAATATGCCTGTGTAGTGTGGGCATCTTATTAATTAATGCACGAAATGTGAATTGAAGCGATTCAGAGATTTGTTTAGTTTTTGACTGCATTTTCTTCCTTGGTTTATTGGAAATATTCTGCCCCCTTATTTACAAAGGCTCTCTCTTATTAATCTTCCTTCGTTGACAAACGATTAAAAATATTTACCATTTAGTTTTGTTGGAGCAATAATAAATGGAACAATATCCTTACCATCGATTCTTATTCATTTTAACTTAAGTTGTAGTCAATCGAGCATACAACTCCAAAGACCAATTAAATACAATTTTTACCACATCAAACTATGGTGCTCATAGCCCTCTTAATCAATTAATCAACTAATCAATTAATTGAAATCTTCAATACATTTTATTTTCTTGTAAGTTAACCAAACGACAATTTTAAGAATTTCAAATTCAAAACAATGTTTTATAACAGTTTAGATTTATTTTAAATGTTAAGTAGTTTCCAAACATTTAGACCGGTGTTTATAAACATATGTATTTAAAATTAATTATTTCAGATCCCATGTTTAGGAAAACTACACAACGGAATACAAATATTCCGGACTCAAATGGCAACTGCCTTTAGTTTGAGTTCGGAAAATTCTTATTCCATGGTGTAGTTTTCCTAAACACGGGAGCTGAAATAACTAATTTTATGTATATATATGTTTTTTATAAATACGGGGGTTATTCATAAGCATTGTTCACGTAAGCTTTTAACGAATTAAAATAAATAAATGAATAGTCCTATTTCGCCATATATACTCGCTAAGCCAAATTTCACAAATAAAATACATATTCCACATTTTTGATCACTTCACTAAACACTTTCGTGGAGACTTATTTAGAATTTTTTTTAAATATTTAAAAATATATACCCAAAAAACGTAAAATATATTCTATTGAAAATTTAGGTGAAGTTAAGTTAATGGATTTAAAAGGTTACAACTTTCATTAACCCTAACGTAACACACTATCGTGAGTGTTTAAAGTTCAATGGTTTAATCAAACAAATGTGTTCAAAAGTGAAGGTTTTTCATAATTATATGGGCCAAATTGAAAATCTCTCAAAGTTAAACAAATTTATGTAGATATGTCCCAATTCTCTTGTTGGCCCTATAATTATTATAGACATACATACATAGTTCATAATGTCAAGTGTTATTACATCTTACACAATTATTTTGTTTGTTGTATTCAATTGAACTTAATAAAAAGGTAAACACAATTCATGTACTGTGTACTGTCTATATACCTATGCAATGGGTTATACCCAAAAAATAATATATGTCGGCATATTCAATTGAAAAATATTTTCAACTCAACCTTGATAATGTTGACAATTTATTATTTTAATTGTAAACAATTTGTACCTACCTTCTACACACATTCACTATCTATTTAAAATAATAATTTTGTGAACTGGTTGTATGATTTGAAAGAGATTATTTGTATTTAACGACTTGACATATTAGATTTTTATTTCAAACCAGGTGGACAAACAAACAAATTTTTTTATTTGTCAGTTAAATAAATACATTAAAATAACATCTGAATTATTTATTTTTATGCAACAAAGGACAAAAAACTTGGTGTGGAAAAAAATAAAATAAAAACCTATGAAAAGGAAAAATCACTTCAATTCTATGCTGTGAACTACAACTCAAATATCGCAGAAATAAGTACAAATAGAAATATGATTAAATATTTGCTATAAAATGCAGTGATGCATTACAAATAACAGACTTGAGCTACAAACCTTTTTTTCTTAGGTTTTGCACATTTTGTGTGTTTATTTTGCGTGTTTTGTGGTTTTGTTATTGTGTAGTTTTTACACTTTAATGCCTGAATGCGTATTTTGTTTAGTTTATTTGTTGATGATTTACTTTCAGGCAGATGATATCAGTTAATGTTGCTATTGCGTAACAATAATTGTGGAATGAGGACTTGAGCATGATCAAAATGGAGGTTAGGCTTTATGAGTACTTAATACAAAAACAAATAAGGTCATCTGTAATATTTTCATGTTTGAGCACTAAAGTGTCTGATTTATGTGTTAAAAATATGTTCGTTTTTCAATTTAATATCTATTGTTTTTAGATTCAATTATTGTATTGTATCCACATATTGTTTTTATAATCAAAGATTGATTGAAAAGCAATAGTTTATTGGCACAAGGCGAACCCACATGAGGGCCATAACTAATTTAGTTTTTTCTGATCTGATAAATAAATAAAAATAAAAACAAAAACAAATGTAGTATATTAAGACAAAAGTATATTATTGCAATATTGATTTATTTGTTAAATTTCATATCGACAACCTTGAGCAGAAACAGAAGATCGATATAACAAAATATATCATAGATAAATATATATCAATTACTCCTCAAGGCTGGATTAAGAGCTTCATTGATTTTCTTTCTTCTATTTTTAAAACCAAATATAATGGCAAAGAATTTTAATTTACCTTAGACAATTTATGTTTAGATAGTGAGAACAATTAAAGTGTGAAAAAAAACGCTGGGATGCGACCAACACTCCTAACTTCCCCTTATTGCACCTTAATATAATTATTTTCTTGCGATGAGCTTAATTGTTATTTAAGGAACTTCAAAAGCAAAAAGTGAACGGATTATTTGTGTGGTATTTTTGGTATGATTTACTTTTTTGTAAAATAAAAATCGTTAACCGATTCAATAAAATGTTAAAGTTGTTAGCTTATTTTAAACGATTTTAACATTTTCACTATCTTTTAACATTCAGCTAAAGTTAAAATCATGGAAGGGCTACTTTTACTTTTAGCAATTTGCTTAATTCATATGACATCTGTCATTATCCTAGTAGACATTTCTTGCCAATTTTACTTTTAAAAGTTGAGTTTTGTATAATTCTTGTACTATATCTGTTTTGTTTTAAATTAAGAAAATGTTTTCGGAAGACGAAGATTTAGAAATATTTTAAGACTTGGCTTTTTGCAGAAAAGTGTGTTGTTTTACATTACATTACATGTTGTTTTAAGTCCCTTATAAGAGCAGCATGATGTAAAATTTTACTCCTAGTATAGGTTTGACAAGGTAACAGTTAGGTTCTTTTATGGAAACCTAGCCACTTGAGAACGAATCACATTGTAGAAAATATGTTTTAGGCTGATGTTTTTAAGTAAACATTTTAACGAGTTTATTAAGTACAATTGATCTTATGAGAGCAGTCTAAGGTTAAATATTCCAATTAATAGTTCCGTTTAAGTTTGTTTGCTTTGTTTATTTTCACGAACTGTCACTGTTTAGACATATTCGGATGACCGGTTTTGATAAAAAAAAGGAACTAGTAGTTTACTAGTTAGCAAAACGTAAAGAAAGGTTTAAAATTTTGGAGTAAGTAGTAAATTGATAAATATTACAAAAATTGATAATTAGTAAAGTAGTAAGCACTTAACAATAGGTTGCTTGAGATTTTCGATCAGTATTAATTGTTTTTGTAGGTTAACAAATCTATCAATTATATTATTATAAAAATTTTACCAGATGTTAAAAACTTCAATTTTACAAACCGAACTCATTACAATAATTTTCTATGTTACTTTAATTAGGTCTCTCACGAATTCCATTGTAATCGAAAACTTTTACGAATAATGAAAAACAGTATCATCATTTCGTAAAGCAAAGTTGTATGAGATTTTCCACTAAGAAAGAATTCATAAAAGTTTCCAATAACGACCATTTAACATTGATTTTGGGCTTTGTGGCATTTTCTTCCGAAAAAGTTTTTGGATGATAGGCCATTTTTTAGCTATATTACATTTTTAATATCTTGGCGTTATTTATTGTGCAATGAGAACGAACGCTTCTTTCTATTTGGAATTTCATAAAACCCAAAAGAATTTTAATGCTCAAAGGTTTGGTAACATTGTCTTAATCGTACACAAAATGACATTCTTAATTTAAGCGATATGGTTTTGGATGCCAAAAACCTAACGCCGAGTTTTCCAATAAGTGGTTTCAATTGTCAATAGTTTGCTATTTGATTGTGGTGTCAGTTTTGAAGCTGTCATCTTTTGAAATTTGAAAACTAAAAACTACGCCAATATAAAAAATGGAATGATATGAGCTTTAACAACGAGTTAAAATTATTAAAATTCGCTACGAAAAACTAATAACTTTTGGGTCATGTTGTAAAGACCTTTCTTAGCTATAAATAATGAGCTGTTGGGTCAAGTTACTGGTGCGAAGCATCGAAATGTATAGGTTTGTCGATTTGTCGTCAATCTTTGGTATGGGCATTCCACAACCCACATCATTACACAGTTTTGTATGTAACGTCTTAAGGCATTTAAATTGCAGTCAACAAAAGAACTCAAGTCATTAGATCACCAGCAACCGTTGTATCTTTAAAATGAGCTATAATTCGAAGTTATTGATGACATGCAGTCACAAATGTAAAAACTGGCTATTTGGCTAACAATATAACACACATCGATTGATTAATCTTAAAACATACTAGTTTTGTTTTTAATATCAAAATAAAACCTCTTATTGGAAAGCCATGTATGTACATACATACATATGTTTGTAAGTGTTGATGGACTTTTTGATTGGTTAACAAATTTCGAATCAAATTAATCTGCGTTCTTCTGAATTTAACATTTAAAAGTTTCTTTTTTAAATTTAAAGATTTCCATAAAACATCAAAGCAGACAATGAAGCTAAATTACTTTTAAACGAATTCGTCGAATTCCTTTTTTAGGGAATATATAGCATTATTTCGATAACACAATAAATTGAAGCATTTAACAAAATATTAATTTGTAACATTTTCTTTTTCTTTCAGAACAAATTCCAACCCTAGTAGCACCATGTAACGTTAATGATGAAGGTCGAGATGAGTGCATTAAAAATGAATTCCTCACCATAATTCCTTTGCTAAACGTGAGTATTCACTATCTATGCTATCTACCATTAACTGTTCATTTTTTGTTAATAATAATTGATTATGAATTTAATTAAAATTTGTTTAAAATTTCAGCGAGGAATTCCTGAATTGAATATGGAAGCAGTCGACCCATATTTCTTCAAGAAAGGAATTTTCCGTTATGCTAACGATGGAGTTCAAGGCGGTTTGTTGGTGAAAAATATGAACATCTATGGAATCAGTCGAATTCATGTGCGAGATTTTATCAGTAACTTCACTGAAAACAATTTCATTGTTAAATTGAATGCAACATTGCCTAAGATCCAAGCAAGTGGTCAGTTTAAGGCTGATGTTAAGTTTGGAGGCTTGAGACTAGTACCAAAGGGACTTTTCAACATAACAATTGGTAAGAAAAAAAATTGATGGAATAATGTTTAATGGGGTTTTAATAATTTTCTTTCCATAAAATTGTTTAGATAACGTCAAGGCGAGTATTTTGACAGATGGTGCAGTTCAAGAAACTGAAGTTGGCCGTAGAGTTCAATTGAATAAGCTCGATGCCGATATTAGTGTGGGTCATGCTCGAATTGCAGCCAATGGAATTTTCTCCGACACAAACTTAAGTATGCATACAATTTTACCTCTCTCCTAAGAAGTGAAATTTATATCTTTCAATTTGTTTGTCCATTTAGATGCTATGATCTTAAATTTGGTAAATGAAAATCTACCAGAAATCATTCGAGTTGGAATTCCAGCGACCCGTGACCAATGGGCACCAATAATTGTTGAACATTTGAATGGATTCTTTGCGAAAGTACCAATTGATAAACTCATCTCGTTGGCATGATTTGTCGGGGGAAAGATTTAATATTATTTTCTCATTTATGTAGACATGTAAAAACAGTATTTTGTTTTAAGCGTTCATCATTTTTATTACACAAATTAAATTAATTTATTTATAACAACAAAACAACATTTAGCGTATAAGGACAAAGAATTTGTATGTATATTTTTGTATTTGATACAATGAAAATAAAAATAAAATGAAATGAAAGTTTAAAATGTTGTGTTTCAAATAAAATAAAAAAAGTATCTTTCGATTCGTGTCCGTCTGTCAGTTGGATATTTCTTAAAGTTTAATAAAACATTAACATCAATGTTTTGAATAAGATAAAAAAGGTTAAGTCAATATTAGTGGAAAATCAACTTTTATTTGTTATTTCTTACAAGTTTTTTTTTGAAAAATTTTTCAATTGGAATTTCTAAAGAAATACATATCTATAATGTTAACAAAAATGACAAGAATGAAAGTCCATACCTTAATTTTTTCCGAGCTATTCCAATCGAAATTAATTTTTTAACAATTTTTTATTTAAATTTTTTTGTTTAATTGTAAAAAAAACGTTAATTGAATTCTTTTTAGAAATTGTACAAATGTGGCATCATGTCACATCATGTCAACCAAATTTTCCACTTAACTTTTTATAAAGCTTTAGTATAACAAGCCTACATTTTTTTAAAGTCCTTTCTACATCTATCGATGTCATTGTCTGTGAAACAAAATTTATTAGAAGGCGATATCTCCGCTAGTTCTTCAGATATGACCAAACTAAAAAGGTATCCCGAACGTATACACGGGCGTATCTATTAAAACCTTTCATTTAGATTTTACGGACCTTAAAACGTCGAGAAATGTCAAAATGTTCAATTTTAACTTATGTTAGTATTTTACCTAGTTTCTCGAAATTCTCACTAATTTTAAGTCTATATTTGACTCTTTTGAAAAAAGTATTTTGAAAAATTTCATTTTTTTGTACTGATTACGAATCTGAACTTTGATTTTAAATATCTATATTTCTAAAACATGGTGTTGTAACTTTATTTAAAAGACGAATTTGTTACAAAAACAACCACTTCTTTTAAACTGTTTTGCTTTTCTTTTAAAAACCATTTTATGTAAAAGAGGTGAAATCTAACAACTTGTTTTCCCAAAATTTCATGAAATACTAAAAATATTTCTACTGAATATTGAAGATAGGGATTATAGATTTATGTTATTTAGGGTGCCATTTGGGACAAAATTGTATATGGATGTAAAACATGGTTTGTTGTTCATGAACAGTCGAATTCGCTGTCTAAAAAACTTAACTTAACTTTTCACGACATTGAGATAAGGCTCAAATATTTATTTTGGTGGTAAGTCCTATTTTCTATTTGAGAGATTGCTATTTATAGTCTAGGAAAATTAAATAAGAAAATGGCCTTACTTCAAAATAATTCTGACAAAGCTGAATTTTGGTGGAGAGCTTTAATTTTACGACCTGAACACTCCGCATTTTGTGAAATGTTTTAGGAAAAGTATAGATTTTTTTGAAAAAAAAAGTTGTAAGTACATGCACATGTAATTCTACAGAAAAAAGATTGTAACAATTTTATTCGTACAGTAAATAGATTTGGAGAAACATGATGGAAAACATGACAGTCTATTGTATTTATTGAAAAAAAATACTCTTTTACTTGTGACATATAGGAACTATATGGCAAATATTTCATTCCTAAGAAATTTCTAGCTAGAGATTTTAATCACATTATGACATTACGATGGTAAAGAAGTCGAAAAAGTGGGTCACCGATTCCGCCCGTCTGTCTTTCTGTCAGTCTTCGCCTGTATCGATATATTTTTTTATTAAATTTGCCCTAATATTTTGTTTCTTGACTCAACTTATTTCATAAAAAAACGTATTTTTCTATTGCTTCAGAAGGGTATTCGCCATAGAACCGTTATTTTTTTTATAAGTTTTGTCAAGAACTAATGAACCGATTTCAATAACTTTTTTCTGCGCAAGCAGATGATTGAATATCTCGAAATAAAAAATATTTTAAACAAAAATTGAAAAACTTGTATGTACAGAAAGTTAGTTTTAAAAATCGCTCTCTCTCTCTCTCTTGGTTCTTTTGACACAGGAGCAATTTCGCGCGACGTAGTTTGGAATTTTATTTTTAGCTGTAAGCATTTTTTATTGGGAAAAAATATTTTGTATTGTATTCCAAAGTTTTAAAGTGGTAGTGTTAGGGGAACGCTGCCTATTTTTCACACCCAAAAAAAATTAAATAAAAAATCAACATCAAACCGTACAAATTTTTGTCAGCATATTGCTTTAAACATTCAAGTACAAAATTGGGTTCGATAAATATCTAATTTTTTAGGACTATTAGGGAAAAACAAATACACCAACCACTAGGATAAGGCCACACATTTTGGAATCGATTTTCGCTTTTTGTAGCTTTGTGTAACTTTTACTACCTGTGAATAGGTACGTATTTCACTATTACAAATTCATAAAATATAATAGAAAAATATTAACGAGCGTTTGAATTTCACAATATCAAATAATTAACTACTGAAAAAACGTATACAAAAATGCTCCACTAGGATGAGGCCATTCCGAATATTTGGGGATCGATCTTTTAAAAACTTTTGTATGGAATATCTAAGAAAGTTAAAAACAACTGTTTTTAATTTAAATTGAAACAAGGAGATTTAACAGAACCAAGAAAGTTGTAAAAAATCATATTACTGATCCACAAAAATATAGAAAAGTCAAAAAAGGTGCAAGGCAAAAACAAGAACATCATGAGAAAAGTGGTTAATTCTACGGCTTGTCCCATATTCCACTCTGCCAGGGACTAAAATAAGGACCAAAAGCTGAGTATAAGCCAGAATAACAATAGTTCAAGGGATAATACAAAAAAGGGATACTATTCAGAGGGGAAAACTTAAAAATATAACTGTTTTGAGCAAGTATGTACACTAGGATCATTGGATGAATTTTACAAGAGAGCATGCTAATTGGAGCAGTGTGGATGGAAACGCGTTGTCTTTTCGAGTGGAAAAAAGTTTAACCTTGACGGTTCGTTGCGCGTCGTTGGTTACAACTTGTATTTCCATGATCTGAGAAAGGATAAGCTTATTTTGGAAAGACATCATAGCCATACATCAGGTGTAATGGTGTGGGGAGCTATAACCTACTATTGCACAATGGACTTTTTAGTTGTTCTTCATCTCTCTGCACGTGCCCTGCTCTGGCTCGAAAACGCAAGAATTACCTAGGAGAATTCTTCTTTAACGATCTAAAGGATCTAAATTATATCAGCATAATCAGCCTCTCACGTTTCGTAAGGGACTCAAACTGGTTCCATTGAGCTTAGGAGGAAGCCTCAAGATTCATGTGGTATCACAATGGGTCATTAAACTGGCCTAAGTGTGTTCGTTTCCATCTTGGACAGCCACTATAACCTAACCTAACCGTTAATAGGTATTGGAGAATATAAACTTTCTCTCCACATACTTTTAGGATTGATTTTGTCTGTGTTTTTTAATAAATACTTTTATTATCACTTCCCTAAAATATACTATGATTTGAACTTTCGGGCACTGCTCTTTTAATGTTGCATATGTTTTGATGCAAACTTTTTAAATCATGGTTTATTATTTTCCAATAGTTTGAGAGGCTCTGTAGCATGTTTAACTAATAAAAGGAAATTTGTATACACTATAGTTTCTTATCTGTGATAAATACCTAAGGTTTTATCGCTAAAAGTACTTAAAAAATCATTGCAATTTTTTTCTTTAAAATCTGTAAGACCCTTTTATGTTCAATACAATTAAAAGAACAGAAAGATGTCACTATTAAGAGAGATGGATCAAGTCATTCAAATTTAAAAAAGATTCCAAAAATGTTTCTTTAAATGAGCTCAAAACGAATCATAACGATTTGAATTCGAAATATTTTTTACTTCAGATTTCTGAATTAACCATAACACCACTGGAATTGTTCTTTTTTTTTTATTCCAAATTGGGAAAAAAGAAATCTCTTGGTATACGTTCTTAAAAAATATGATGTCTTCCTGGAACTTACTGCTTGTTCAAACTAAGAATTTAGGCTAGATGCTAGGTTGGGTGTACGCAAAGTTTGTTTTGCATTTAAAGAATTTTATTTAACAATTATCTATAAATTCCCTCTTAGTTTGTATTGTTCTTCAACTTTTTACACTCTCTTATGCGAACAAAAAAAAAATTCTGGATTAAGTTGATACTTGATGATTAAATAATTATTCAATCAAAAGTAAAATCATATAATTACCAAGTTTAATACTTTAAGAGCTTTAATAAACCCAATCCAAGATTATTATGAATGTTGAATCACTGGTCAATCGAACAAAAATGAATCCTTAATCATTGAATAAAAATAGCCTTGACTTCCTTCCTCAATTGATGATATTTCAACAATAATAGTAAATTATAATAATAGACCCTTCAGATTTCTTGTCAAACCAGACATATGTATGTAAATTGAACGAAATTTATTGCCATGGTCAGTCTCAGACAACAAACGACAGACAGAAACAGATTGTCACTAATTGTCAATTATGATTTTTCAATTCAGAACGGGTTCCAAAATTACTATACCAATTACAATCACAAAAAAAGAACTAAACAAAACTAAATTAAAAATCATAAGGAACTCCTCCGAATAATGAAGTGGTGGCGGCACGGAAAAACACAACTGCGGCAGCAGCGTTGATGATTGTGATCTGTCATTTCTGTGACAGGTTCTGATCGAATATTGTTTATTATATGCCCCGAGGGTTTATATCAAAATAATAATGGATAATACAATATGACAACTTCACAACAATTGACCAAACTGTGAACAATAAGGGGCAACCTTCTTTATGGTTCTTATGCGCTACAATTAAATCTATATACAAATAAATCTTTCAGGAAATATAATTTGTTCATAAATAGCCTCCAGGGTTAACAAAAACCAAAAAATAAAACAACAACACCAACACCAACACCAAAAATAACAAGAAAAGTAGTGTTGAAAATTCTATATAGTGGTGAAGGATGTGGGAGTCGTCTCTTTTGTTTGATATACTCGTAAATTTTTAGAAGTGTGATAATTGACTTTGGTGATGATGATGATTATGATGTTTTAAGAAAAGTAGGCTGAAGTTCATAGAACCATAATGTGTCGCATTTGTGAAGGTACATATTTAGACAAATGTTTCAACACAAAATGATTGACTGAAGTGTGTCAGCAAAGTTTGTTCTTTGAAATTTCTTTTGTGAGGGATTGGAACAAAAGGACTTCAAAAAAGTGAGTGTAGGGAATTTTTAAGACATTAGTCACTCCTTTTGAACAAAATTTCAGTAAACAATGTCTAATGGTTTAAAAAAATCAAAAATGATTATCTATTAATATGTTGAGAACTATGCCGTTTAACAACAAAAAAAAAACATTTTTGAAGTGTTTTATTTTCACAACTGCTTAAAAGCTCATTTGTTGAATGCAACAAAAAATAAATACATTTTGATTTTGAATCAAATTTGTTCAATGCAACTTTTTATTTTTTAACTTTCCATAGGAAGTATTGTAATCAATCCAATTTTTCGAATTAAAAGTTTTGACATTTAAAGGCCCCTAGAATCTAAATAAAAGATTTTTAGAGAGATGTCTGTGTGTGCGTGTGTAAGTACGTTCGTACGTTCGGCAAGCGTTTGTTCGTCGTCCATATCTCCAGAACTAGTAGAGATATTGACTTCAAATACATTCTACTATACTGATAATAAAACAGAAAGATGCAGAATGAAATCTCAAGAAAATTAAGTGGGTGTTATTTTTTAATATAGCAATTTAAAAAATAGTGACAATTTTTGTCACTTAGGAACATCGAAAATAATTGTATGCGTCGTAAAATAACGTTTTTGAAACCTAGTAAAATTTTGAGAAAAATCGAATTGACAGTTATTTAAACAAAAATAAAAAAAAGATTTGCAAATATTGAAAGTTGGTAAAAATTGATTTTCGACTCAAATATCTCTGCAAAAATTGAAAACATTTGACTTCAAAATATTTTTTGTTATAAAAAATATTGTTTTCAACATTCCGTAAAATTTTTAAATAAATCCAACAGTCAGTTTTATCATCAAAATTAAATTCTACAAAAATACTACACAAAATTGGAAAGCATTGATGTTCGATTCTCGATATCTCGTTAATAAATGAAGATCTTGGCTTCAAAATGATTTCATTCTCTGCTAAATTGTATTGTTAACGGAAAATAATGGTATTATAAAAAACAATTTGTATTTTTCGGCGCCGTGAAATAAAGCCAAGTGAATATAGGCCAAATTTCAAGATTTGCCTTTATTTCACTTTTTAAAGTGTATTAAAGCCAATTTTCAACAGTTAGTCTCGTTACACTTAAACAAAGTGAAATAAAGCGAAATTGGTTTTATTTCACTTTCAACATAAACTTTACATACGCTCAAACTCGCACCTACCCCAAATCCTATTGTGTTCTAAGCAGGGGGGGGTTGTAGGAGGGCAGCATGCCCCTCCTTACACACCTAACAGTAATAGTTAGTTGGTTTTATTTCTCAAAATAATTTGGCCTTATTTCACTTTGTCAAAGTGCAATACAACCATTTGCTGAAAACGGTTGTTATGTTGTTTTGAAAGTTCTTCTTATTTCACTTGGCCTTATTTGACGGCACTGTATTTTTCGAAAATGCTACTTAATTTTTTACAAATTTGTTTTCGACTAAAAACTTCGGAATCAAAAAAAAATATTGAAATCGAACTTATTTTATCATATGCATAATATTGTTACTAACTTTTTGTCACTTTCATAGAAATATTCAAGTATAACAACTTTTTTTAGAAAACAGTAAAACCTACAAAAACAACACAACACTTTAAGGAATTGTTTTCGACTCATGTATTATGAATATAAAGAATGATATTGACTTTAAATTTTTTTGTCTCTCACAAAATATTCTTGTCAATACATATTTTGTAATAGAAAGACTTTCGATTCAATTCTTATTCCATAAGTTTTGTTAATAATTGTTGTTTTTTTAGATGTGAGGTTATCAATCTGGCAATACTTTTTTGGATTCCAGTTGACAGGTGTCACTTGATTTATGCTCAGTTTGATGGTTATTTCATAATGAATAGACCTACTCCTGAACAACACCATGGAAGAAAATATTTGGTACGTAATTGCTGCAAAAAGTGGTCGAAAATTGAGCCATTTGCCCAAAATCATTTTGAAAACATAATGTTAAACACTTATCTTTATATTTAAATTAAATTTTGGTCATAACATTGAATTATATGAGTCTAATGTCTTCTTGAAAACCACACGTCTTAAAAAAACAACTTTTATATGTACATATGTACAGTACATTGTTTGTGAAATAAAAGAGCTGTGTTGCAAACTTCATTTTATAAAAGTTTTAAGGGACGATGTTAAATGTGGACTAAACCTATTCATCAATTTTTGTTCTGCATTTTATTTGAAATTTCTCAATTTCATAATCGAGCTTTCAGGCATATTATGAAAATGGACGTTCAAAACAAAATGCATATCGTGCACCTCATAATTTTTCGGCCAATTAATTGTCCAAATGAGGAGGACTGGGAAAACAGTGTACCCTACACTAACGAATCGAATCTTACCATCTTCACCGATGGTTCGAAAATGACTACTGGGGTAGGGGCAGGTTTCTACTCAGAAAATCTTAGCCTTGCCAGTTCATTCAGACTTCCCGACCATAGCAGCGTCTTCCAAGCTGAGATCTTGGCAGTGAAAAACGCTGCTAATCAAATATCCATGATGGCGATATCACACGCTGATATCACCTTTTTCATTGATAGCCAAGCAGCAATAAAAGCGATCTCTGCCACGCAAATCAAGTCAAAGCTTGTTTCTTGCTGTCGCGAAGAGCTAAGGGTTCTTGGTATGCAGCACAACGTAAGACTCTGCTGGGTTCCCGGTCACAGTGGTGTGCCAGGAAATGAAAAAGCGGATGAGCTTGCAAGAGAAGGCTCGGTACTTGATCCCTCTCTCATAGACCACAACATCAGAATCCCTCAATGCGAACTAAAGAGAAACATTAGTAATAATATCATTCAAAAAGCAAATGATAGATATAACCTATTAGAAACCTGCGGTAACACCAGGAAACTCTGGCCACATTATGACAAGGAAAAATCCAAAAAGATTTTACTTCTCAAAAAACAGTCCCTAAGATCCCTCATAAGTGTGATAACGGGACACAACCTACTTGGCTACCACAAAAAGAAGATGGGGCTTAGTACGGACGACATATGCAGAGGCTGCGGCGATGAGGATGAGCACGAAAACACGGCTCATTTTCTATGCCACTGTCGAGCACTCTGCCGTACCAGATCAAAATTCTTAGGCAACTATTTCTTCAATGAACTAGAAGAACTATCTGAACTCCCAGGCAATCGCCTATTGAACTTTATCAAGTCCACCAAATGGCTCGATCAACCATAGAATTCATAGGTTAAATCATTTTTTCAGAAGTTACAACACTTCAGGGTATCACAAAGGATCTACATTGATCTAAGTGTGACGGTAACAAAATCAACTGTCAGCCCATATAACCTAACCTAACCTAACCTAATTGTCCAAATGTGCGTACAATCGGAAAAATCGTGCAAGTCGGGTCTGTAGGAGATGTGAAGACACCAGTGTATGCTTCTACAGTTCGTACTGCAGAAAACATTGCAGCTGTTTACGATAGTGTGGCTGAAGTGCCGTTTACTTCAACTTGTCGTCGTGCCCAACAATTGCGTCGTTGTTGATGCGTATGCATAAAGACTTGCATTTACACCCTTACAAGGAGCAATTGAATTAACAACTTAAGCTTTTTGCCCATTTCAAGCGTCGTCAATGGTCAAAATGGTGGCAAGAAATGGCAACTGTCACATTTTCACCTCAGTGGATGCGCCAATAAGCAGAATCGATGCATTTTGGTTGTCGAAAAACCAATTCCCCTACAAAGACTGAACGTTTGGTGTTTTTTATGGACTGGCTTCATCATCGGGTCGTATTTTTTCCTAAATGAGACCAATCAGGCAGTTACTGTGAATGGTGATCTGATCGCTATATGGTTTTAACAGAACGGTGTCACTTGCCACACAGCTAACGAAAAAATGGCTCTTTTTCGCGATTAAATCAATGTTATCTCACGTGATGGCGATGTCAATAGGCCGTCAATATCATGTGATTTGGAACTGTTGGACTTCTTTCTTTGGGGTTATTTGAAACAAATGGTGTACGTCGATGAGCAAGCAACAATTCAAGAGCTTAAGGATAAGATAAGTAAGCGGCATGGAAAATTTTAACCATCGGATAGAGGTGTGTCACCGTGGTCGCAGCGGCCATTTGGCCGATATTTTATTCCATGCAAAATTGAACTCTACCAATATTATCATAATAAAATTTAACCACCCTTTAAACGTATTAATTCCGATTGAAATCTTAATTTGGTTACACACTATAATGCCCTACAGCCTTATGATACAGTCAGTGAAAATTAATTAAGCTCATACTTCTTTCTTACAGTTTTTGAAGCCCCTCAATTTGTCACTAAAATTCCAAAACAATTTAATGTTAATTGTAGGAATTTAAATTGATTGCCACAGCTAAACACAAGTAAAATTTTTTGATTTAAAGACAAATTGCGGAGGAAAAAAAATGACTTACATCAGTCCTTTTAGGTACATGTTAAAAACACTTATAGTATAGTTTGATTTATGGAAGATAAGTAATTATTAGCAACACAGGGTGATAAAGATTATTTTCCAAGACATACATCAAAAGAAAGAAAAAACATTTTCTGAGACAACAATTTATTTTAATAATTTATTGTTTAGTTGATTTACTTTGATTCTAATACTTCTTTTAAATTAAATGTCCATATCTTTTTGGGGACTCGAGATCATGGTGCATATATTTTAATTTTGTGTGCTAAAACATGTTGAAATCTAATTCTTATACTAAAAGTCTTGTTTTTTTGAATCACCCTGTTTGAAATGAATAGCAAAAGCCTTGCCATTGACCAAGCACCAAGGTAGCAAATTAGTCTGAGTCGCAAAAATACATATCTGCGCACGCTTTACATTACACAAACAAACTATTTTTCTGTCGCATTTTAAAATTTGCGTTATACACGCAAAGCGAAAAACTAAAAGCCACATGCCGCCACAGCTACCGCTGGCCGTCTTATCCCTCATAGCTATCAAGCCTCCAGGGAATACCTAAGTAATGGGTTACCTTCAATTGCAAAGCAGCCTGATCGAATTATTGAATCTTTCTCTTGGGTTTATCGATGACAACCACGACACTGACAACGACAACAGCAACCAGCAACCAGCAACGACGACAATGGTGATGACAACGACATCAACAGCGGCAGCAGCAGCAGCAAACAGGAGAACCTAAGAGTAACCACAAGAAGCTCCGTTTTATATCTGTGGCCAGATTCAAGTTCATTATAGTTCCATCCACGAACGCTGACGGTTCGCAATATCCACCAAAAGTATCTGAGTATAAATTCGCCGCCGCCGCCCAGTCGTAACAGCCGTATCTACAATCTACATATCTCTGGAGTGGAGTAGGTTGCATTATCATTGGAAGTAACAACATATTGTAATTATGTCCACCTCGTAGAACGACCTTCACCTTACGCAGAGACTGTTGATTCAAGAACAAATTGATAGCAACAACAAATTAAACGTTCTATAACTATACACCAAGTCAGGTACTTCAACTACTATACTACCTGGTGCCTTCGCCCATACTCTCGATCATCAGAAGCTCAATTTTAATATCGAATTGAAAGTGTTTTTTTTATTCTTGTTGTTTTCGTTGGCAGTGGTTCTTAAGATCTCGCGTTTAAGCCAATGGAATAGTTATTATCCGTGCACAGAGACAAATTGTTCGATTACTTTTTTACGGTTTGTCAATATCGCGCGGTAGAGAATTTTAAATTCTTTAATTTAAATAAATTTTTGAGTCTTGATAAATTCGGGAGCAATAAAACTTGCCATCACAAGTGTACTTTATATCCATGTACTTTGTTCTAGTAGCCACTTAACTATTGGATCAATGAACTGGTAATATTATCGCTCGCGTACATACTTATAAATAAACTTGCGTGGATGATAATTATATTGAATCTTGAATTTTAGACATACGCACTTGAAATACAAAAAAAAAAGTCGTTATTTTTTTCCGATCGAAGCATAAATAATTTTTTTTTTTCACTTATGAACAAAAGAAATTAGTGACAAACATGAATAGTTTTGTAAAGTGGTTAAATTGTGTGATAGTTTTGACTTTGATCCTGGATCTGGGGTATTGTGCAAGTAACACTACGCAATCGGAGGACGATGATGATACAGTTGTTGTAGAGGGTGAGTGAACAGACTATTGAGATTTTTAAAAACTGATTACATTAAAATCCGATTAAGCTTCTAGTATCTTGAACTTACGAAAATTGTATTTAAAAAGGATTCTGTTTTAAATTTTTGAATTAGTCTATGTTTTTTAAGTACAAAGAGATGTTTTTTGTCTGTAAGGACAGGACAGCTTTTTAATGTACGTGTTTTTATGCTTGTTTTTTAAGCTAGAACAAAGAGGGCACTAACATTTTTCCGAATTTTATAAAATTTTAATCCTGAATTCTTAGGATTCTAAGAGACAATCTCATAAAAAGGGACTTTTAAATATGGCTTTAGTCTAAAAGTAAATGCGTTTTTGAATTTGAGATTTTTTAGTTATATATATTTTAAAGCATATGACATAAAAATCCGCATTAATCACCACTTTTTGGATGTATTCGTATAGTCGTATTGCTCTAACATTGAGTTTGAAAAACTTTATGAGAATGTATATGCATTTTTTTTCAACAACACAATCGTGTGGGATGCAACCCACAATGATAACTTTTTATTAGTGGCCGCTTAAACTTTTCAAATGGTATTTTTTGTAACAAATCTTTTTTTAATGCAATAACCATCTTAAGTTTAAGCTATTTTCTATCGAGATATAAATGAGAAGTTAGATGAATGCAGTAGTATTTTTAGTAGAACTTTATACAATTACATAAATACTAAAACTACTACTACTATTAATTCGTATTTTGAAAAGTTGCAAAGGAAGGGACTTAAACACATATTCCTCAGGCTATTGAATTGAAATTCATTTCCAATTTTATACAACACAAATACGAAAACCTACAAACCTTTAAAGCAAGACAAATTGACAGACGGGAAGGGAAGTTATCAGTGTAGGTCCCAGCCTCTTTTTTACAACTTCTTTTCAAAGGAAACTTTTTTTTTTTTGTACAAATTTTCAAATTCCATTGAAGGAATTCTCATAGTTACGATGTCGATGGATTAAAAAACCCTCTACAAAATCAGACGTTTTTAAAATTAAGATGAATCAACGCGTTAACCATAAAATTCAAAATTAATGTGCTTGTAAATTCTTCAAAACTAAAAAAAAATGTTTTTGTCGTAAAAAAATGGTCTTGGGAAATATTGAAATCAAAATTATTTTATCATATGCAAAATATTGTCGCAATATTTTAGCTAATTTTTTAGAAAAATTCAATTTACAACTTTTTTTTACAAAACACGAGAACTCACTAAAACAACAAAAAACCGATAAGAAATGGTTTTCAAGTCAAGTATTATGTAAACAAAGAAAGATGTTGACTTTAAATTTTATCATCTCAACAAAATATCGTTACTTATATTTTTTTAAAGCTTAAGTCAAATTGACATACATGTACGGATTGGAAGTTATCAATGTGAGTCGCATCCCAGCCTTTTTTTTTGTATTTATATTAAAATATGATTCTTAGATTTTTATAAGCTAAATTCAATTAAAATTAATAACATAATTGAAATGTATTCTTACAAAAAATGCTCATTCTTAGAACGTCTTTCAATTAAAGTACATTTTTGAACTATACCAAAACCTTTAAGCAATTATGGTACACAGTTTTCTGTAAAATGCAAATACACACCGAGTAAAAATGGCTCACATTCATTTTTTAAGCATCGACAAAACGAATTGAGATTTGTGTTATAATTTAATTCTGAAGTTTTATTAACTTCCCATAGGACGTTATTGTAATGGGTCCGATTTATCGAATTGAAAATGTTGGCATTTCTCGACGTGTCGGAATAAAAGATTTTAAAAAAGATGTATATTATATGTGCGTGCGTGTGTACGTACGTTTGTACGTCCGTACGTTCGCGACGTTTTTTTCGTCGTCCATAGCTCAAGAACCAGTTGAGATAACGACTTCAAATAAATTTTGTTATACAGATAATTATGCAGAAAGGTGCAGAAAGGGCTCTCAAGAAAATTGCTTGGGTGGTTTTTTTACCATGGCAATTTAAAAAAAAAGGTGAAAATTTTGGTTAACCCTGAATAACTCACGAACCAATAACGCTAGAGACTTGAATTAAATTTTATATTATATATTGTGACGTTATACCAAACACGTATATTTTTGAAAAAATCCAATCAACGGTTTTTTTATTAACAAAAAAAACTGAAAAAAAATGTGTCACCTCGAAAATTTTACGAATACAAATTATTTTATCTCTAAAACAATTTGTGCAACGAAGCATAACGTTTTTAACATCTGGTAAAATTTTGAGAAAAATTGAATTGACAGCTTTTGTACAAAAAATAAAAACCTAAAAAAGAAATAAATGAAAGTTAGTAAAAATTGATTTTCGACTTGAATATCTTTTCAAAACTTTGAGATATTGCCTTTAAACTAATTTTATCTTATGAGAAATATTGTTTTTAACATTCAGTAAAATTTTGAGAAAAATCGAATTGACAGTTTTTTTTACAAAAAATAAAAACCTAAAAAAAATTAATAAAAGTTGGTTAAAATATATTTTCGACTCAATTATCTTTTCAAAAATTAAAAATATTAGCTTCAAACGAATTTTATTTTATAAGAAATATTGTTTTCAACATTCTGTAAAATTTTGAGAAAAATTGAATTAATAGTTTTCTTATAAAAAAATAAAAACCTAAAAAAACATTACTAAAAGTTGGTAAAAATTGATTTTCGGCTCAAATATCTTTTAAAAAATTTGAGATTATGGCTTTAAACTAATTTTTTCTTATAAGAAATATTGTTTTCAACATTCGGTAAAATTTGGAGAAAAATCGAATTGATATTTTTTTTTTACAAAAAATAAAAACCTAAAATACAAAACTTAATCTTTGTAAAAATTTACTCTCGACTCAAATATCTTTTGCAAAATTAAAAGTATTGTCTTCAAATTATTTTTATTTTATAAAAAATATTGTTTTCAACTTTCAGTAATTTTTATACAAAAATCTAACAATCAGTTTTTTCATAAAAAAATAAAATCTACAAAAAATATTACGCAAAATTGGTAAAAATTGATGTTCGGTTCTCGATATCTCGTGTAATAGAAAACATTGACTTCAAATTAATTTAATTCATCCAATTTGTATTTGTTGATATTAGAATTAAAAACTTTTAAGAAATGCCACTAAAATTGGTAAAAATTGGTTAACGACTAAAAATATCGTTAACAAAAATACATTTTGAAATCAAACTATTTCATCATAGGCAAAATATTGTTGGTTATTTTTAATTTTTTTAGAATAATTCAACTCTCAACTTTTTTAACAAAACACGAAAACCTACAAACCTTTTAAGCAAGACAAACAAGTTTTACGGCTGAATTGACATTTTATAATTTTTAAATAGAAATGGTTAGGTATACATAATTGAATGTTACTACGTTTGTGCTATTGCTGTCTTATTAAATAAAAACAATTATTGATATGAATACTTAGAAGCATCATTCTTGACCTAAGGTCAGCAGAGGTATTTTTAAATTTTGAAAACGATATTGCAATCTACCTAACTAAACTTATGTCGTTACGTTGATTCTTTTGCAAAACTTACATTCGTTACTTTTTTAATAGTTTTTTTTTGTCAGCTGAAACAAAACATTTATTTAAACTAGACATAAATTTAATAAATTTGATAACAAGGCCAGCCTCCAAATGAAATTGGTGATACTTGTTAATATATTAAAGATTTTTTTTATAAAGTTTTGCTTTACTGTTAAAAATATTCATTAGCCTTTTTATGATAAAAAAGGATACTTTGGAATGTTGAATCAACACAATAAATGTGAAAATAATTGAATAATTAAGCTCATTAAGTTTTTATATTGTATAAAACAGCTACGGCATGTAACAAAAAAACCTATACAAATATTTTTTTTAGTCATAAATTTATGAACAAGAAAAATAAATTGATTATAAATTTACAACTTTGGATGCTTTGCCTTTGCCTTGAAATTGTCAGCACCCCTAGCTGTCTGTTTTTTGCTTTTGTCATTTGTTGTCATAATTGGAATTTAAACTCGTATAAATGAATTCTTCCTGATCTCCAAGGTGTTGTTGGAAATGTGACTTAAAACCACTAAACATCAAGCTCATGAGCTATGTATAAACTTGACTACATTTGGAAGCGTGCTTTTGAAAGTGGATCATTCGCATTTATTTTTTTACGTATCTTTCAAAAGCTGTGAAAAATTTAATACACATACTTTGACAAACAAAACTAAATAAATAAAATACATTATGGCTTATTGGGATACATCTTGTTTTATTATGTTCACTTTTTATATGAACATACTTCAATATTTTTTAATGAGGAAAAAAAGATACTACGAGACACATTTTAATTTCTATGTTGTTTGATATAGGATGATACAAAAAGTGAGGAGCGTTTACTATTACCATAAAATAAAAATATTGTTGACTTCCTCGCAAGTTGTTTTTTCTTAAACTTACAAATATAAGTATTAAACTGGGTTTGATATGCCATAACTATGTCAATTTGTCTTTGACGACAGTAAAACATATATAGATTTATTGAAGGAGGAATAGTTACTTTACCAAATCTATGTACATCGCATCACGCTTCGTCTGATCGCTTGCGGGTGGTAGTTTTTCAATGTTGTATAAAAGAAAATGTTTAACTTATAAAAAAAATTGTAAAAATGTGCTCTCCAGGAACAAGAAAAAACTAGTATTTAATATGAAGAATTTAAAAAAAAATTCTTTCCTTTTTATTTTGCGGCAAATTCTGAAATCAAAACAAAATTCACAAATCAGAAGCTTCATTCATACTTGATATTTCAAACGTTCAGAAAATTTCAAATGTGCTCCAAATTATTTCCTACTTCCTAATTTCTTGTCATAATTGTTTGAATGCAGAATTATCCTTGAAAGCATCAGGCAAGATAAACACTAAGCAGTTTCCTGCATATGGTATTTTTGTTTTGGTTTTTTTAAAAACTTGAAAAAAAAGAAAACGAAAGAAAATAAAAGATAAATAGACAAAAATCTCTCCTTTTCTCTTTTCCATAGTTTTATTTTTTTTGTTAAATGTTTGTACATACATATGTACATTATGTACGTATGTACTTTTCCAATATGTTTTGATTGACGAAAACACAAAATAGAACTAGATAACTACGAGTAGGAAGGAATATCAATGTTTAAAAGTGTTAAGTACTTACATAGTGGTGTGCAGCTATCGTACATTCTTTTTGCTAAGCTGAAGATCAAAATTCACTGTTTTATATTACATAAATATTGTTTATTATTTAAAATTTGAGAGCTTATTTGTTATTCAATCTGAAATAACGATTGTTTTGTGAAAATAAAGTGACAATTATTAAGACTATTACCATCACTATGCACAAGAAACGGCAATGTTACATGATCTGGATGAATATAGTGAACAAATACGCTTTACAAAATGTGTGCCTACTGATTTCTTTTGATTTGCTGAGGGATTATGCCGAAGCACATTTTAAATTAAAAAAAAGGAATAAGTCAATTTTGTATGAAATCAAAAATTTTTTACTGTCAATAAAATTAAAAAAAAAAGTTTTAAAAAATATTAATAATAACATTTTGTATAAAATAAAAAAGGATTGAAGTCAATGTATTTATTTGTTTTCAATATAATTGAGTAGAAAATAAATTTAAAGCAGTTTTTTGTTGTCTTTTAGAGTTATTTGTTTTTTTGTAAAAAAATTCCCAATTGGATTTTTTGAAAAATTAACAAAAATTTAAGCAATATTTTGTATAGAATCCAATAATTTTTCAAGTCAATTTTCGAGATATTGAAATAAAAAATCAATTTTTACTAGTTTTTAGCATTTCTTTGCTAAGGTTATTAATTTTTACAAAAAATTGTCAATACGATTATTCAAAAAAATTTACTAGATGGCAAAAACGTTGTTCTTTGATACATAGACTTATTTTGGTACCAGAATCGTGTTTTGTTCCTAAAATATTTAAGCTTAAAAATGGAAAATATAAAATTGACATCGCTGTTTTTATTGGTTCATGAGATACACATTTAGGTCCAACTAAATTGTTCACTTTTTTAAATTGCTAGAGTGAGAAAGTCAATTTTGCATCTTTCGATGTTATTATGTGTTAAACAAAATTAATTTGAAGTCGATATCTCTGCGGGTTCTCGAGATATGACCAACAAAAAAAGGTATCTCGAAAGTAAACAACACACGCAAACACTTTCAAATCGTACCAATTACAATAACTCCCTAACTTGGAAGTTAAAAATAGCGGAGATTTATTTTTGGTATTGCATAATATATTGCACAGTGAGAAATTGCCAAAATAAAAGATCGGCAGTAATCGGGTTTTTATGTTTAAAAGAAAATAAACCTTGTTTTTTTATAGAATGCACTTGAATTGTGAGAATTTGCAGCTTCTACTTTGTATTTAAGGGAAGCTACAAAATCATTTAAAACAATTTTTCAACACACGAAATGTCTTCTCTATACCAAAAATAACGTTCCTTCAAAAACTTTCACGACATATTAAGATACTACATACGAGTACTTCGATACCAAAGTCTTTTCCAATCGATATTTGAAAACTGCTTATGGCAAAGAATAGCAGTAATTGTGCAACAATATAGAAAAAACTAAAAAACACTTACATATATGTTATATTTATTTTATTAAAAAGCACAAACGAAAATAAAAACATTAAAAATTATACAAATTACGACAATGAACACAATTATTTATTGACTTGTGTGATATATGTATGTATGTATATGTCAACTGTTTTATTTTTACGTGAAGTGATTTCGAAAAGTCTTCGAAGTTATGAAATCGATCGAATGATAGAACCCTGAAAACAATTTCACTCGATTTTGTGAACCTATACTCAGCCCCGTCGAGAGGGGGAAGGGAGGAGGGGGAAACCCCCGGACCCGGGAATTGGCCAGGGGCCCGTAAAATTGAAAGCAATGAGGAGAGGGTTTTTTTTAATATACTCTATATTCATCATCAACATACCTATTTACCATACCATACCCACTTAATTTTAGGGGCCCGAAAATTTAAAATCATTCATGCTTTCGCAATCGGGCCCCTATTTGCATGTTATCTACCAATCTATCAGTTACAAGCTTGCCGATATGGGCCCCTGATTATTATTGGCGTACATTTTTGTTAATATTTAATGAAAAATTGGGCAACCCTGAACTATTGAAAGAAAGTTATAATAAATTGTTTCGTTTTTCTTATTTAATTTAACGTAAATTTCAAATTTATTTTATTTTGAAAATTTTTAAAGTCAAAATAAGGGGCCCGGCAACTTCAAACAAAACACAAATAATTACTTCGGTTTCTGTTTTTATAAAGTTTTGTTTTCTTCTATTTTTGTTTCTGCTGGGAACGAAATTTTTGATTCGGTTGCGGGAGACCGGAAAATCCCGTGCAAACGTTTTTCAATTAATTAATTAGGTAATTAATATTTTCAATAAGTTGTTTACTGGAGATTTGAAGGATATCAAATCACTTCAAAGTGTGTATATTAAACTAGCCATACAAAAATTCAATAGATTACACATAAAATTGCTAATTTCTTTTTTTAATAGTTAATCGACCGTATTATCAGTTACTAACATGTCGTTGGCAATATCGAATTGAATGTATGATTCTGTTCGGAATCTGATCTACTCGCATGTAGGTAGAATTATTTTCTATCCATCCTCCATTTCAACTAAACTCGACGATACCCGTTAGATTGATTTGATGATTAACACTTCTTTTCGGTTCACTTTGCAAACAAAAAATTATTATTTCCGTTAATTCCAACCAATTTCATGCTATTCGTAATTGAAATTAGAACGTACCCTATTAGTAGGCATGAGATTTTTCCGTCCCGGGCCCAGAATTCCTCTCAACGGCCCTGTCTATACTAAAGACTTTTTTAATTTTTTTAAATACTATGTTGTATTGTATTCTAAAAGTTATTTTATTTATTTTCATGAATATTCACAACAAAGTTTTTCGAATTTTCTATTAATTTTATTAGTTGTTTTAATATTAATATCTTCAATTAAATTTGTATATATATTTTGTATGTTTTTTTTTGTTAATTTTTTCTCAAATTACCTTGCGTGTGATTTAAAATTAAATTACAAAGGTAAATATTCTCATAGACCATTCTATTGGAAAGTAATAATCCATAAGAGAGGGAACATGTACTTATAACAAAAGCAAACAATATTAAAGTACTTATTGCCCAACCCACAACATGAGAATTCAATAACAATTTCTGACGAATATGACCTAATTTATCTTAAGAAAGCACAATATATCTGTATGTGTTACAGATACATAAACTATAACCAAATATTTATAAATTTTTGTTTCATCTGTCAATAACCTGTCTACAGAAATCAATCTTAACCACCCTAATATTTTCACAATACTTTCACGAACAAATATTCTTTGGTATTTCAATATTGTTTGGTAAATCGTTCATCGGCAGCAGCTTATTTGTTTGTCATAAATATTTATTTAACATAAGTTGAGTTCAAAAAGATAAGAGATATTCAATGTTAACCATAATAAATCATCTTAGCTAAGACAAATTGAAAAAAAAAAAAATATATTTAAGGGGTTGACATATAATGGGTGTTTTTTTTAGAGGTAAGGAACTTTAAATTGGCAACACTATTTTAACTGGAGGCCATTTTGTCAGCTGTCGAATTGTATATATTTATTTTAAAAATCATGGTTATGTTAGAAATACATATCTCGCAAATTTTGTTCAGCGATAAAGCTTAATTTTGGTTGAATAAATTCGTCAATAAACAAAACAACCCCTAAGTGCATCTCATACACAGTTATATCGACAAAAACTATCGCTATAGCACCATGGTTAATGACTTTTGCGTGTATCAATTGAAAAACCACGATATGAAGGAGCTGTGGTTTCAACAAGATGGCGCATCATGTCACACAGCTCGTGCCCTAATTGATTTATGCATAGTTTTACTTGCTGACCCGTGAATTTTCCTCAAAGATCGTGAATGTGATATTGATATGTGAAGTTGCTAGTTTACGCCAATAAGTCCAAAACATTAACCACAACAGGAGGACAGCATTCGCAGTATTATGTGATAACAAAAGTTTTTCAGAAGCCATACATAATTATACCTACAGATTAGACTACCTCCGAGCCAGTTGTGGTCATCATATGCTAGAAATCATATTTAAATTATTATACCAGAAGATTATCTTTCGAATAGATTAAACTTCATGTCAATTTAAAAATATCATCTTTGTTTTATTCCATTTCAAAGTCATATACCTCTAAAAAAAAAACACCCTTTAAATTTGTCTCCTAAAAAACGTATTCATCGCGTGTCAATATAACACAATTTGTTTATTTCTAAACTCAATGAGCATAACAATGGGTTCTTAGAATATGAGATCTTGATAAGTCCGAAGACATGCGTCTATTTGACACTTTAAAAACCACTTAAGCTTGAAGTGATTTATCGAAAAAACCGTAAAAAGTAAACAAAACAAAAGTTCAAGAAAAAGTTACGTTTATAGTTGCTCCAAATTCGACACAATAGGAAAAAAAGCTTTTTGGTATTTTTTTTTGTAAATGCCTTCAAAGTACTTCTAAAGAAAGATCAGAATTTCGATTAAGCCAAGAACTGAAACTAATTAATCTATCTTCTACTCCCATGGATTACTTCTAACATCATGATTGATCAGAAGGAGTGCTCTGAAATAAATCAAGAAGTCGTGTTTTTAATTAATATTGTAGGAAAGGAAGGTGAAGAAAATAATGTTCATAATTAATCAATGCGATCCTGCAAAATAAGATTCAACAAAGGGTGTTACACTAAGTTATTATTCAAGGGAGTTTTTCTTTCTTCATATTGTATTGAGTGTAATTACAAGGCTGGTACTCCTATAGTCTCTAAGAAATACAATAATATAAAAGCGTTAAAAAGGAGCTATTCAACTTGATTTTTACGACCCCATTGTGTGTGTTCAAGGTTTTTTTTTCAATTTAAAACGATCTTCGCTTTATTTCATTGAATATATTTTATTTATGATTTATTTTCATAATGAAGGGTTTTATTTATTTTTTTTAGTGGTATTCTTCCTAGCAAAATTCAATTTGACAGCTGCCAAATGGATTTTGTAAGCTTTATGTGACTCGGAATAATAACAGCCGTATGTTTTAAAGAAATTTTGAAGCTATCATAACTTAAAAATATCTCTAAGTAGCTTTTAAGAGTGAAATTGGTATATCTAAAAATCAATGTTCATATTTAAGGAACGTTATATTTAAAGGTCTTTTAAAGCAATTTTTCAAATTTATTTTGACAAATCAATTGTCATAATATTTAAGTTTGAAATTGTTAAATTATTTCATTTCTGTCGTTATAAAATGAAAATGGACTATAATTTCATTTCATTTATCAAGTACTAACATTTAGTCAATACATTAGGTTCCAATATAAGAAGGGCACCACAAATTCATAAACCCCGATACAACCCCATGGATCTAGAAGAAATTTCTTTTCGACAGGATATGATCAAAGTAATAAACCTTTTGCTTTCCTATCTTGATCCATTTATGTTAATGAAAGATGACGGAAGGCAGATATACCTACTTGGGTTTAGCCAATCCACTCATTGTGTGATATGTTTACAGTATTCAATCTGTCAGAAAACAGTTGACATGTATAAATTGTATTAGAATTTTGTATTTAAATACCCATGATATCCTTCCAATTTTTGGATTCATAAGTAATCATAGTACGGCAACAAATGCCATCAAAAGCAATCTAGCGCTAGGCAAAGCGCTGGAATGATACTTTAAGATGTTGAAAAAGACTTTGACACAGTATAGCATGATGGTTTGATTCACAAAATTTAAAAATTGGTTCTTGATTTCATAATATTTATTGCTAAAATAATTTATTCAGTTTTGTGTGATAGATTCTCCTTGAAAGTCTGTGTAAAAAGCAGTTTTTCTTATCTGCATTCAATTTTCGTGGATGTACCTCAAGGATCGGTCTTTGGTCCCGTTTTATTTATATTATACACCTGTACGATTTACGGAATGTACATCCGCAATTTCTGCAGACGATACCTGTTTGTATTAATCTGATTCGGTTGGTTTTATAATTGAATCTGCGTTGTTTACATGGAAAAGTTATTTGAGCTATTGGAAAATAAAAACTTATGCGGGGAAAACACAAGCAGCTTTCTTTCTAGTAATGCGAAATCAAGTATAAAATATTAAGGAGTAAGCCTAGATAGAACCCTGATATTTCGATTTAACATCTAGAAGATAATTAATAAAGTATACTCAGTTGTTAAGATTAAAAAACAAAAAACAAAATATTATAAAGCAGACTTAACTTAGTGGTCTTTCAGAGACTTTTTTAGAAAATCTAAGATACGGCTATAAATGTTTATTGAGTTCTTTATCTTATCGATTTGTGTTAGTGTAAAGTAATAAAGTCCAAATCGGACATATGTATCTTTTAACATTTAACCAATTATTTCTAAGGTCTTAAAAATTGTTCTTGGAATATAGTATACATTTATAGCAAAACACGTTTATTTCGACTATAAAAATGTAAACACACTGGCCTAATGGTCTAATGGCTTTGTACATTGTTTTTAATTGTATTCTTTTTTAGTTAAGTATATTAATCTTTCATAAAATTTTGCAACACATCATGAATCGAACTCTCATAGTTCTCAACAAAGAATTCAAAATTTCAATTCAAAGAAATGTTTATGATTGCACAGCGAGTCACTCAACTCACTATCGCCGTGCTACGCAATTGAAATTTGAATTATTTTGATCAAGTACCATATTATTACTTTGCTTTAATTCTCAGCATTTATATCTGGCTTAAGATTCCAAACACGTCAACTTAATTATGCAAATCAAAGTGACCAAAAAAAAACAACAACTCGCGAATAAATAGAAGAGATCCAGACATTTTTTATTTGTTTATTTTATTTCGAAAATTATAATCTAGACTTTAATGTTAAATGGCAATTTGACAATTTGATTGACAGTTGTTGCAATGACACACAATCCTTTTTTTCGCACTAAAAAGACAATCTCAATCTGAAACTGGTGATCCAATTTTTTGTAATTTCAAGGTCTTTGTTGCACAAATTAGGAATTCAACACTGTTATTTAAGTTAAGTTGAAACTGTAATTTTACGAACGGTAAACAGAAAAATGAGGACAAGGATTCTTAAGAATTAAAAACAACAACACATAATACACTTTCTGATTTCTGTACATAATGTACGTGATCCAGAAATGATTTATGCTCCCTACCTACTAACATAGTCGCCGTAATGGAATTTGATCGTTTTATTGATCTTTTATAACGATTCCTTGATTTGTCTTATTTTGTATTAAAGTAATTTTATTTTGTGTTGTTTTCGATAAAAGGGAGACAGTGGACAGAAATGTGAATGCTGAACGCACGCACGTTCAAATACTGGAGACGATAACAAAATAATCATCGTTCAATGGGTTGGTGATGTCTTGGTTAGATTTGATTCGAAGCACGTTTTTTGCGGTTGAACATTTCTGGTGCCTTAATCATACTCGTAGCTGTGAGGCTTGAAAGTTAAATTTTGTAATTTATTTTTCTTTGCAAATATACATAATATTCAAAATCACTCAAAAAATATAAAAGACAAAAACAAATTTTGAAAACTTTTATAACTCTTGCAAACAAGAACGACTAAAGGGTGTTTTTTTAGAGGTATATGAGGTAGATAACTTCTAATTGGAATAAAACAGATGAAATTTATTTGAAAAATAATTTTCTGATAAATAAACATGATTTCTGGCATATGGCCGCCACACGGATGGATCGTTCGTGTTCTAGCCTGGAGGTCCAATTTTCGAGGACTTATTCCAACATTAACTTTTTTGGACGTGGTGTGCTCAAGGGGTCAATCTTTTCGGGCTTATCGATGTGGACATAACCCAACAGAAAATAATCAAGCTGTGTTAAATCGCACGATCTTAGAGGACAATTTACTGGTCCGCAACGTAAAACTACGCGGCTACCAAATGTTCCCCTAAATAAATCAATTGTGGCACGAGCTGTGTGACATGTTGCACCATCTTATTGAAACCACATCCTGCCCATCATTTTAGTTCAATTTATTAAGTAAGAAGTCAGTTATCATGGCTCTGTAGCGGTTACCATTCACTGAAATGGGTCTCAAAATATGTACACTTAAGGGTTATCATCAACCAAAATACGACAGTTTTGTTTAGTAACGTATCCATTCATTAAAAAGTGAGCTTCATTGCTAAAAATTGAAAGTTGAAATGCCAAGCTAAAAATGAACCATTTGACAGCTGACAAAATGGCCACAAGTGAAAATTGTTACTAACATAAAGTAAAATGTGTAAAAATGTGTTACTAACATACCCGTAAGTTAGTTTTCTGTCGTGTTTTAACTTCTATAAATGCTTTTTATATTTCTAATGTGAAATTCGCCTTTTTTAAGTTGGTGTCTTTCGCAGTAAAAACAGTTATGTACTGATTCAATAATAAAAGAATGTAACTATACCCAATATGACATAATTTAAACTACTTATAACAAAATTTTAAACTAAGGGCTTCATAATTTACTACTTAGCTATTTGATAAATATTTAGCAATTTACTAGTGAATCTAAAATTGTAAACCTTTCTATTCGTGTTGCGAACTAATAAAATGCTAACTCCCTTTTATTAAAAGAAAGGGCATCCGAACATGTCCAAACAGTTACAGTTCGTGAAATTAAACAAAGCAATCACACTAAAACGAACCTATTTATTGAAGTTTTAAATTTAGCAAAATATGAAGAGATAGTAAAAAATTCAAATCGTTCAAAATTAGCTAAATCACCATTTTGGCTTAACAAATTGCTAAAAATGTATTTTAAATTTTAAATCGTTTAAATGAGTATAAAGAATTCGTGAAATTTAATTGTTTTAGAGGACTGTTAGCGCCATGGCTCGATTTGCTAAAAATAATTCCTTCTTAAGCTAGCCTGACTCAGAAATACAATCGACAAAGAATAGCTGGACATGAAATCGTTCCACTCAATACGGAAAGAGATGGGACATTTATCAAGGGAAGCCTTTTAGTAATAAAAGACCAAATTATAAAAATCTACTTTGAATACTTTTTGTTCTTACAGAATTAACGTAATAGTATGGCGCCCATACAACACAAGCGTATTCAAGAATTAGCCTGACAAAAGAAACATACAGAGTTTCAATAAAATATGGATCACGGAACACTCGGGAAATTCTTTTGCCGAAACCAAGTCGTTTTGTTATTTTTTTTTATAGTGATCAGTAAACATTAATATTGAGTCAAGTACAACACCAAGATCAGAAAAATTCGAAGAAATTGTAGATCACCTGCATAGATTAGCGATACACAATTATTGAAAACAGAAGGAAAATTATTAATAAACAAAATAAACATCAATGGACCAAGGTGACTCCCTTCATGTACACCAGAAAGAAATGATGTCACAGACAAGGGTTTCTAACAATTTAGAAACAGTAGACAATTTCCTTTTTCATGGACTGGCGTCAGGTATGAACATTAGAACATTTTAGACACTTGTTGAAAAGAAGAAACAATGGGTAGGAAACATGAGACATATACAATATAAATGATGGTATTCCATCAGTACCAGGACTAAAACATTCAATTTACTTTAAAATATTGTAACGAATAGAGGCCTCAGAAATAGAAAAATGTATTGATTTTAAATGATTGTATTCTTGTGTGTTAGGAAAAATAAGAGAAAGTCAGTCTTAAAATAATCTGCGAACATGTTCAAAATTGACTTTGGAAAGATGACTTAGAGAATTTTGAAGGGGCATATTTGCTGGAGTTCCGTCAAAATGCACGTTTACTATTAACATAGGGGGGTTAATTTTTACAAATTTGAAAATAATGTATCCCAGTTAATTTCGAGTAATTAGTTAAATAAAAAAAAAAAATTAGGTGGCGCAACAGTCCGTAGAGAACCAGGGCCTAGTGAATTACAACTCTCAACCATTCCTGTGTGCGAGTAATTGCAGTAATGGAGGGGACCTACAGTTTATATGCCGAATCCAAACGGCTAATTTGAGAAAGCACTTTTTCATGACAAGAATTACTCTTGGAGAATTTGTCAATTCCTCGCAAGAGGCAGTACCCGTGAAAATTAAGGTGGCACAGGCAGGGATTGAACCCAAGACCTCTCGCATGACAGTCCAACGCACTTTTTTTTTTTTTCAATTCATTTTTATTAATTCAATCTTAAATCTATCTTAAAGCTAGACAACGCACTAACCATCATGCCACGGGTAGTTAAATAGCTGATTTAATTAACATTTTTTGAAGTTAAACTCGATCTGATTTTTACATAACATGTAAGTTAGAAACATTGTACTAGCTTTGAATCGCTTGGGATAACATCAGCATCAGTATTCATTACATTAGAGAAGTAGATAAGATCCAATAATATTCCATTTTCATTTTCGACACCATTTAGCTGATCAGCTGTGAGAGTTGAGAAAATCACTCTAAGATCAGTTCATTGATCAAATTTGTTGGAGTTTAATTTTTTTTAATTAAGCAAAGATTTACCAAGGTGCTTTGATGCCAGGATTTCATTTTAAAAGAAGATGAAAGTAATTCGAATCAAGAGATCTTATTAAATAACAGACACATCGATAGCGAGAAGGACATGTCATTCTTCGGTTAATAATCTCTCAAAATCATTTGGAAAAATAGTTTACAGGCAATCTTTCTACAGTTTCTTAAAGATACCTTTTATTGACTTGCATAATATAACCTACCTAGAGTATTGATACTAAATTGCCCTTTTTTAACTTTCAGCTTTGGTCTCACCTGATTCGAGTTTCCGACAAGGTCGACAATTTCCTAATTTTCGCATGCTCTATCAACCATTCCAACCTTTCCGTGAAGGAAGTACCTGCATTAGTACGACTGGAGCATTTGGCTTATGTGTCAAATTCAACAGTTGCAGTCCACATACACGTAATGTTAACCACTTCCTGCGACAATCACCTGAACTAGCCAACCCATGGTTCTTGCAAGGTGAAGCAATTTGTAGCTTCTTTGACAGTAATGGACGACAAATGACAGGAATTTGTTGTGGTTCCTCAGATCTTCAGTCAGCAAAGCCTAATCGAGAGCAAGATAGTAGCGAAATTGAGATCTCTGATAAAAAGGACGAAGACAACAATATCAATTATGATCCTGACGAAATCGATGATGGATCCGTTCAACCTTATCAATTCAACTGGCCACCTCGGCCAGCATTTCCATCAGCAGTGCCAGCTCAGTGGCCCCCACCATTGCCAACGCATGGACCATCGATAAGTCAATGGCCACCACCACTGCCCACACATCCACCTAACCATCACTATCCAACCCATCCTCCACATCCAGGTTTGCCATCGAAACCACCAGCACCAACAGCGAGCTCAGCGCGTCCCACTTATCCATCATATCGTCCAACTCAGAGGCCTACACAGAGGCCACCAACCTATCCATCGTATCCGCCAACATCGTCTCCCAGGCCTCCAACTACAACCGAGCAAGCAGCAACATCAGCAAATGCCAAGTGTGGAGCAAAGAATGGTGTTTCCGCCGATCAAGAACGAATAGTTGGAGGTCAGAATTCCAGTCCCAATGAGTGGCCTTGGGTAGTTGTGCTCTTCAACAAGGGAAAGCAATTCTGTGGAGGTTCAATGATTGACAATGTCCACGTCTTGACAGCGGCCCATTGTGTTGCAAGGTGAGTCATACATCAATGTCTAAAAAGAATCTTATACCATATATTTCCAATCCTAGGATGACCTCATGGGATGTTGCTGGCTTAACAGCTCATTTGGGAGATCATAATATTCGAACGAGTTTCGAAGTTCAACATGTGGAAAGACGAATCAAGCGACTTGTACGACACAAGGGTTTTGAATTCAGTACACTGGTAAGTTTTGAAAATGCATCCATTTACCTCAAGACCGTTCTAATTTGTATCAAATTTTAGCACAATGACGTTGCTATCCTGACTCTTGACAAACCGGTTACATTCACCAGAGAAATTCGTCCAATATGTCTGCCATATGGTTCCTTCCGGAAATCTTATACCGGACAAGTTGCAACTGTTGCTGGTTGGGGAAGTTTAAGAGAAAGTTTGTAGAAGTTCTAAAAGTTCTCCAAGAGTTTCTATTGAAACAAAATTATATTTCCCAGATGGACCCCAACCATCGGTATTACAAAAGGTCAGCATTCCAATTTGGTCTAATTTAGATTGTGCACGTAAATATGGACGAGCAGCACCTGGGGGAATTATTGATTCTATGCTTTGTGCTGGTCAAGCCGCAAGGGATTCATGTAGTGTAAGTTTTTCCTATCCAAATCATTTTGCATTTAAGAGACTCATTAGTTTTTTAATTTAAAGGGTGACTCTGGTGGTCCCTTGATGATCAACGAAGGAGGAACCTGGACACAAGTAGGTATTGTATCGTGGGGAATTGGATGTGGCAAAGGACAATATCCAGGTGTCTACACAAGGGTTTCAGCTTTTCTACCATGGATTTTAAAGAATCTTAAATGAATATGATTTATGAAAACAAACGACAATGACGATAATTTATTTGGAACCGATTTATTTATTTCAATTGCACAGAAACGTGATATAGATTTTTTTTTTAATTTTTGATTTTTGAAACGGATACGAGGGTAATAATTGCAGTGCAATTGGATAAAATAATATTAATAAAGTAATGCTACACAAATTAAAGTTTTAATTTTTCTAGTTTTCTTGTTTCTTTTTTGTTTGCTGAATGCAGTCATCGGAGTACTTAATCTTAACGTACCCTTTAATATATACTCTAGTTGGTTACTTCAAAAATTTTTAAAAAGCGCTTACAATGATTCCTCTAAGTCTCGATCACCTCTTTCAATCTGTCGACCTTCTGAGAAGAAGGCATATTTTCTTCATACAAAAGTGTTAATTCAAAGAGATTAAAAAAAGTAGGCGTGGTTCTGAGGCTTGTCACTGTAATTAAAAATATGGAAGATCGTAGTTGTATAGGTGCAAGAAAGTACAACTAAATACATATGTATAAGAAAAGAACGAATACAGCTGGGCACATTTTTATGGCGAATGCGAAGTAAAGCAAAACAAAAAAATAATACATTTTCGTCAACATGCTCGCCTGGTAAAACAAAATAGAATTTGCTATTTTTCATATAGAATCGGAATGATGGAGATGAGATAGATTACTTTACATGGAGCCGTATAATCGTGTGTTTTGCAAATCACCTGATTGACGCATTTTTCTCTTTTAAAGGAGTGAAGAGAGCCTGGTGCAGAGCATAATATGAGCCGTTTATTTTGAAAGTGGCATAAGTCACTTTTTTTTAAGTCGAGATATTTAAGATATTTGTTATACCGTTAATTACCAATACTTCTCTCAAAGAAATCTCAATAGTTCTCAACTTATTGAGTGCACATTTTTTAAAAATGAAAAGATACCGTTCAATTGTATTTAGTGTTGCCATTAACTCGATTTTTTTGAAAAAGTGACTTATGCCACTTTCAAAATAAACGGCTCATATATGATTTTGGATTTAATTAAATATTATTAGGATGGAAGATGGTGCTGTTCCATGTGTTAGAGGAGTTTTATTTTTAATCAAGGCTGTTTCCATTTTATTCTTACTACACATTGATCTTTAGAGTACTAATACTATCTCTTACTTTTTTTACTTTACCAGGAATCTTCCTGATGGAAATAAATTTCACTCGAACAAAATTTCTATTTCCCTTGATTTGTTTTTCCCGATAGCAAGTAGGTAATTCCGTGGGAAACTTTTTAGCATTTTTTAGGTTCCTAATGTTGGAGAGAGGGAAACATTCCGAGGAAAATTTTTACTCACGACAGCATCCATTGTTGAAGAGTTATTAAACTCATCAAAGTAGACACGTTTTAAATTGATTTTTAAAACGTATAAATTTCGAGAAAATATATTTTTACCTTAAAAAATGTCAAATTTTATTCAAGTTTTTAAATGTATCAACAAATAAATTTGTTTTAATTTTTTTAATAATTTTAATTTTAAAATTGATTAGAAATCATTTTTTGTCACAGAAAATGTATGTAAAATACTTTTTTCTATAATAAGCGCACATTCAAAGGGTTTTGGAGGAGGAAAAGAGGGAGGAGTTGGAAAGAAGGTGCTGTTGTACATTGGTTTTGAATTCTTAAACAGTGCAATGGCAATCATTCAACATTCGCGTGGTTCGGCTAAAGAAAGAATCTCTATACTTAATTCTACGGCCGAAGTTTGGATCAGGGGTAAACTAATGGACATTCCTTAAAAAGCGAGTATTACTGTGAAATTGTTTAAGTGGATGAATACAACTGGCTACTCGACCATAGCCTGTTAAAAATAAAGGTAAAAAAGGTGAAGGAAGACATTTTATGTTCGTAATGTAATGTTCGTTATTGATGTTAATTTTATCAATCATTTTTAAAGCTCTTCTTTGAATACCGTTGAAGAGGCTTAAGTAAGTGATTGTTGAATCAATCCCAGAAATGGGAATTATAGTCCAGTTTTATACGTATTTTAATTTTATAAATCGTAGACAGATCCGAAGTAAACAAACTCGCTGCCCAAACATATTGCGGAATTGTTGGACATCGCGTGTGTGATCGATCCATAGCACCCACAAGAGGTAATTGGTGATAGATGCACCGAGAATATCGAGATGTTCAGTTTCATTGATAGACAGTGGTAAGGGGCGAATGTCTCGCATTTACGGTACAGGACAGCATTGCGTTTTCAAACCATTATGTTCCACGCGGTTGGGTTTCTGTGTAGATCGAAATTTAATAAGCTTATTATATTAAGGCGTTGCAACATCTGAAG
Source organism: Eupeodes luniger (assembly GCA_951509635.1). Classification (NCBI taxonomy): domain Eukaryota; kingdom Metazoa; phylum Arthropoda; class Insecta; order Diptera; family Syrphidae; genus Eupeodes; species Eupeodes luniger. Next base: position 102,209,727 of record OX608073.1, on the reverse strand, counting down.
AGGAGGCATTTGAATCTGTGAACGAATATGAAAAGGTAACGATCAATTCCTTGATAAAGTTCTAGTCTCTAAAATTTTAAAGAAAAACCAAGAGCTATTAGATCGAGTTTTAAATTGACTTAAGAACTTTGTCAAGAAATTGGCTGTAAGAGTGCTATCGTCAGCGGGATTATATTAGAACTTGCAGACAGTAGATAGTTAATAAAAATAAGGAAGAGGGTCGGACACAAAACGTTGCCCTGAGGCATGCCAGTTTTTATATTGTAGGTTTCAGACTTGAATCCTTCCAAAATAACTTGATGTGAACAGTTCAAAAGGATTTAACAATTTACAAGCTAATCAAACCAAGAAATTACTTGTATGTATATTATAATGGGTTATCCATTTCACGGTTTCAAAAGTATAGGGCTGGAATTCGAAATCTGTCAAACGTCTGCCATTTACGAAAATGGATCGCTTAACTATCGCACAACGCATACAAATGTTAAAACCTACTACAAAAAAGGTGATTTTTCACAGCCTAATACCGTGCTTTAAGAGGAGATTATGGTTTAAATAATCGTCCACTACGCAAGCAATTGGCAAAACTGTGAAGAAATTTGAAGAGAATGGATTGGTTACAGATATTTTAAGACCTGTGCATCATCGTTTCGCTCGTATCACTGAAAATATCGCAGCTGTAAGTGAAAGTGTTGCCCAAGACGATGGAACGACTGTCAACGTCAATTCGGGACATTATGGTCATATGATAACCAACTTTGTTTTGCCTGCTATTGAAGAATAGGACTTGGAATATGTGGTTTCAACAAGACGGTGCCACTTGCCACACAACTTGAGCGAATATGGCTTTATTGAAAGAGACATTTTCTGGCCGCGTAATTTCTCGTCGTGGAGATATCAACTGCCATATATGTCAAAAAGTGGTAGAAAATTACTCCAAAAGAATCGGTGCTTGCAACAATTCGCATGGTGTAACTAATAATAAAAAAGAAATATCACGAAAAAAACATATTGTATGTGTTTTATTTACGTTAACTTTAGAAAACGCAAAATGGATAACCCTGTATGAAAGAACAATGGAAGATGTTGAACTTTTATTTTACTCATATTGTGATTTGCGGTTGTGATACAACAAAAATGTTCTTACCCCATTTAATTTGAGAGAAAAATTCATGAACAAAAACCACAATTATTTAATAATATTTATTAATTTTTCCTACTTTTTAATTAAATCATACAAAAAAAGAAGAAAAGACTTTGTTTATTCACAAAGTAATTAAAACATAATATTTTATATAAATAGTTAATTCATACTTTTTTTCTAATTTTTTGTTTTGTTGCGTTATATTTTTTTTTTTAATTAAATAGATTAAATAACATAGTAATAGTATGAGATATTATGTGTCGAATGAAGAATAATTTTATAATAACAAAACAAAATTAAAAATAAAAGCTAAGACAAGTTCATCGTTAGTTTATGTAATATAATTCGTAGAAAGCACAAACAAGTGAAATTATATTCGTTAATTTTTTTACTTTCATTAATAAATATTATAGAATATTTTTTAATCTTTTCTAAACAACAAAAATTAAAACAATAAAATGTAAAGTTAAAAATTATATAAATAAATAAATGTTTCCATGTCGCTATTAATTTCGATTAGTGTTTTTTTTTTTGAGTAATTTTCAATTAGTTTAGATTTTTTTCAAATTTTAATTCGTTACCGTAAACCTGATTAGATAGTTCTTTTTTTGTTTTGTTAATTTTTAATTTATTTAAATTTCGAATAAATATTAACGTCAAACAAGTATTTTTTTTTATTTTTTGTTCTAAATTTAAATGCCACCAAGTATTGAATCTCTTGATATTTCTTTTTGTTTCATTGTTTTTTAGTAAGCATTTTTGTCCCCATAGTTGTTTCCATCATGATTGATTTTTTTATGTTTCAAATATTTAAAAGTTTAAAATAAAATAAAATTAATCTTGGACTTAAAAATATATATTAAATCTTTTGGTCTATAATTGATTTCTATTAAAGTGAGAAATAATTATAGATCGGATTGTCCAGGTCCTGGAAATAAATAAGAAAAAAGAAGAAGAAATATAAAATTAGATTTTTGTCCTTACTTTATTTAACAACAAAATTGTTTAAAAAATAAATATAAAAATGTCATTGATGGTATCATTTTAAATATTTAAATTGCTGTCAAAATCGCAACAAACATTTTAAATAAATTCAAAATTAACATCCATGACAATAAAACAAAAATTAAAAACGAAAATTGTACACTTAAAGCTCTTAAATAATAATTAAAAAAAAATGTATATTCTTCCATTTAAGCTCAGAGTTTTATATTAGTTTATTGTTGGTTATTTTTTAAAACAATCAAACATAAACACTAAAAAGAATTAAAAAAGAAACTCAATACGAAAAAATGCATGTTTTTATGTACAAGAGGAAAATATATTAAAAATGCAAAACATATTAATATGTAAATAGACAAGTAGAGAGAAAACTTCACCTTTTTTATATTATTATTAAGAAAATTGTTTAAAAACAGAACAATAAACAAATTAAATTTTGGCTTTCTTTTTGTTGTTTCAATAGTTTTATTTAATTTGCTAATTTCAAAAAATAAAATGTTAAATAAAACCGAAATCACAAACAAAAAACATTTTTTTTACTATGATTGTTTAAAAAATATTAAAACTCATTTAACATTTAAAATTTGTGTTGATCGAGATTTTGTATTTGTTTTGTATAATATTTAAGCCAAAGGTGGAGTTTGCTCCATTATTTTGACTGGAAGAATGATTTATAAACAAAATAAAAAAATATTTCAATAATTAATTCTGATATATAGTTAAAATAATGAGAAATACATAATTTTAAATACTTAACAAGAATTTTAATTCACTCTGAACTTTAACCTTAAATTGTGGATAATATGGTGCTGATTTTAAAATTTAAATATGTTTTAACAGTTAAAAATGTAAAAAAATGTACCCTACCAAATCACTAACTGCAAATATGCAATAATTAAAAATTATAACGATTTCTTTCTTATGCTCAGTTCATGTGAAATACATTTTTAATTGTATGCCTTCAGACACGCATTAATAAAAAACTATCTAGTGCTGAACGCTTTCATTGAAAGATTATTTTGTTGGTTTCTTTAGTTGCAATTGCCCCTTATGTGTTAGTTCAACTTTGTGAGAATAAATAAGATATGTTCGTTGATTTTAATAACATCTTACAACAATTCTAGTTCTACAATTTTGGATCTCAGAAGCTCGGTTTTTAAATTTAAAAGTTGAAACGATTCGAAATTTGTCAGAATAATTTAAAACAAAATTGTAGGGAAATATTGACCAGAAATAATTTTAACTTAAATTGAAATGAAATGGACAATTTTAAAGAGGATATATTAATAATACATATCGGGAATAATTTATATTTAATTTTTCTTAATGCTTTCCATTTTGTAAATTGAAGCCAAATAAAATAAGAACTGAGGGAAAAGGGTTCGTTCGTAGATTATGGTATAACTTTATTTTGATATTTGATTGCGACAGATGGCGGTATATAAATTGATAGTAACTTTTTGGAAAATAAGCAACACATATTACAGTGTATGTCTTGTTCCCTATAATTAAACAACTTAGTCGACCTAACAAGAACAAACTATAATTTTATTTGATACAAAAGACGTGCAGAGAAGTTTAAGATTGATTTTATGCCACTTTTTTGGTTTTATTCTGAAACTTAATCGTACTACAGCTGATTCGGATTAGCCACACAGTTTTGTAGGAGTATAGAATAATTGAAAACATGCGTTCATAAAATAGATAAGATAAAACTTGAGTCCGCAGCTCATTGAAAAAAACCACGAGAATAATTGAATTAGCAGACAATATTTGAAAACAATTGAAAAGAAATTCTGTAGAAATAACGGGTTATCCATTTTGCGGTCTGGACATCGACATCTGTCAAACTAAGTTGTTAAACCAATTTTTTTTTCAGTTGAATGTCTGACATTTACAAAAATGGATCGGTTTACGATCGCACAACGCAAAAAAATTCTTAAAACCTACTACAAAAATGGTTATTCTGCCAAAGCCACATATCGTATTTTAAGGGGAGATTATGGTTTACATATTCGTCCGACTACGCAAGAAATTGGCAAAATTGTGAAGAAATTTGTAGAGACTGGATTGGTTACAGATATTGTAAGGCCTGTGCATCATCGCATCGTTTCGCTCGTACCACTGAAAACATCGCTGCTGTAAATGAAAGTGTTGCCAAAGACCCGAATGTGTCGATTTCTCGTCGGTCTCAGGAATTAGGACTGTCTTATGGGTTACTTTGCATTTGGATCTACACCTAAATCCATATAAAGCCCAGCTCACACAACAAATGAAGCCAGCTGACCGTTCAAAACAAGCGTCGTAGATTCATCGAATGGGTGCTTGAACAACCGGCGGTATACGGCGATTTTTCGAACAAAATTTTCTTCAGCGACGAAGCACATTTCTCACTCGGTATGTTAATAAACTAAATTGTCGTATGTGGGGTTCTGAGAATCATCAAGTAATTGAATAAAGGCCATTGCATCCACAAAAGTCACTATTTAGTGCGCTCTTTGGTTCGAAGGTGTGATTGGACCTTACTTCTTCGAAAACGATGAAGACGGTGCCACATGTCACACAACTCGAGCGAATATGGCTTTATTGCAAGAGACATTTCTTGGCCACCAAGATCATGCGATTTGACACCGCTGGACTTTTCTTTTGTGGGGCTACGCGGTAGACCGTGTTTATGCAGATAAACTTTTAACTCTTGAGCACTTAAAAAACCAGCATTCGTCAAGGTATGTCAAAAATTGGTCCAAAATTACATCAAAAGAATCGATGCTTGCAACAATTCGCAACCATTATGTAGCGTTTCACACATAATGTCAACGTTCAAACTTTATAATAAAAAAAATATTATGAAATACTTTTTAAACTGCAAAATGGATAACTCTGTATATTTTCAAATAAAATGTCTAGCAACGTCTTATAGAGTCAAAAACAGTTTAAACATATTTTCTGTCGTGTTTATTTTAGACTCCAGGCTATCGTTTTAAAAAGAGTTTAAATTGTCTATAAGTAAAATTAACTGGAGTTTAGTTAAGCAAAGTAAAATCAGAACTTGTCAATGGATTATGAATATGGCCCATAGTGTTTTCTATGTTGGACACTACTCTACGAACGCATCCATCGAAATGAGTATCAAACCTACCAACGTCTAAAATATGAAAAACTAGAAAATCGATTTCGATACTCGAATAAAAGTCAAATTTCTACTTGCGGATGTTTTTGTTTTTTTTTCACAATTTTACCGATTGATCGTCTAGTCGGTCGATTATGACGGATCGACTTTAGCACATGAGCTACGAACTACGAACTGTGGAAGTTCGCATATTTTGACTTTTATTTCACATCAGATTTATTTCTATTCGCAAACGGCGACGAATTGAATTAACCTTTTCTCCATATTTTCCTCAGCCCTGATCTTTCACACAAAAAACAAAACAAGAGTGGTATAATTTTGAGGTTAAGTTGCGCGCGAACAATTTATTCGTTCGAGGGTGGATGGTATGTGGAACGCGAAAAGAGTTTGACAGTTCGTAGCAACCACAAAAATTTCTTGTTTTAGAGAACAAAATGCAAATTTTATTATCCTAACATTAGTGTCAATTGGTTTCTTATAATTAAATGTGTTTTTGTTTGAAATTGACTTTTTAAAATGTGTAAAATCATGTTCATTCGTTGTTCGCTCTCATGTGCAAGGCCCTTAAATGCTCGAAAAGTGGTTGCGATTAAAACACAATTTTTGTAGTAAGTTATAATAAATTTTTCCACGTTGTTCGATTTGTTAACCGATCCATTTTCGTAAATGACAAACATTTAACTAATAAATATTATGACACTTCAAATGACAGTTGAATTTGACAGTTGCCAAATGCCAGCGATATAAACTTAAAACCTCGAACGGAATTACCCTACATAATTACATTATTTGTAACTCCATGCCTGAAGATTCAATATGACAGATATGTCAAACGAAAGTGTGTGTTTCCTAATCTAAATAAATATCAATCAATAGTAAACTTTAAAAATAAATGTAAAGTTATAAGATAAATCAATTAAAGAAAAAAGGTATTCTCATTATTTTAACACCAGAACTAATTATATTATTTAAATGCGACAAAGCGATATAAAAATATAGGATAAGATATATTTAAATTTAAGTCGCAAAATAAAGAAAAAAAATAAATAAAACTAAATAAATTGGCACACAAACAACTAAATTTAAAAAAATACTTAAAATAAATGTACCTTAATATTTTTTTATTCGATATTGATTTTTGTTTTTTAAAATGCAATCAATGATTTTGGGGATGATAAAGAATTGTCATTCTTGTTCTTCAGGTTTTTTTTTTCATTTTTAATTTTTGTAACGAATTTTCCAAAAGTAGGAGTAGTTTTATTTTTGTTTAAATAATTTTTCATAAACTTTTATTTCGGATGAGTTTTCTCTCGTTTTCTAATTATGAGTGGATATCATATAGGACAGGAATAGGATATTGTTTATATGGCTGAATGCGAGTTATAAAGGTTATTATAATTAATTTAAAATTATTTAATAAAAGTTAATGAAACAATGATAAATGATTCGACAAAATTGTAAAAAAAATATATGTTCTTAAATTCTTATAAATTAAAATACGTTTTTTGTATAGTTTATTTTGTTTTTTTTTTTACATCAATAAATATTTACATTTTTAATATTTAATAGTTTATTTTTTTTATTATTATTAAAAAAAATAGTAATAAAAAGGCAAACAAATGCATGCTTATAAATAGGCAGTGATTGTTTGAGGTAGGTATGATTATTGTTTTTTTAAATTTGTTTAAATGTTTTTGTTGGCATATTCTTTTGTTGCTATTTTTGAGGAGGATTTTAAGTATTATTTGTTTAAATTAAAAAAATGTGATTGTTTTAAAGACTTTTCTTAAATGCAGTGTTTTCTTAAACTGTGTGTTTGATTTGGGTTTTTTCTATATTTTTAATTATTTTTTTAAAATTGTTTCAGGAGAGTTAAATAATCTTTTTTTTTTTCAATTGGTGAATGCAATTTTTTTTTTAAGAACATTTTACACTCACGTTATTCTTATAACATATTTACTTTTTTTATTCAAACGCCAAAAATGCCGTTTTTAACCTACCTGAATTATTGAAAAATTACTTTTCTAGCCCAAACAACGGCAAATGAATGATAATTTTACTCGGAGAGCCTAAATTTCAACAACAAAACATCATCATAATTAATAACTTCAATTAAAAAAATGTGTTTTTGAAAAACATCACTAATATGCATACTTATCTGATCAGTCTTTAAGGATCAGATTTCCGAAATTAGATTTGAGAAAACTGCCAAATTTGTTTAGCAAACCAAAAGAGATCTATTTTTTTTCTAGACTTTATAGTGCCCATCATCATAATTTTGTCTATAGGGCAACCCATGGGGTTCAAAAATAAATACAAATTCATTATACAATCAATCTGACTGGCCTACAAATAAATGCATTGGAAAAGGACTTTAAACATGGTCCATCAGTCATAGAATTTCCTTATTTTAGGTATAAGTGTGTTTCACGTGTTTGCGAACAAATTTTGGTTAAACTTTTTTCCATCTACCAACTGAACCTGCTCGTTCTGAGCTAAACATTTCAGGTGATCGACTACTTCGGCTGACGATTTCAGGAGATTCTGTTACCCGAGCCAAGTCCCTATTCACAGTTTTTGAACTCAAAACTCGAGGACACCGAACGGCCCAGGGTTTTCGTTTGGCTGATCCCGCCGTTTCTTGCAGGACTTTGAATGCCTTCGATGGTAGTATTTCGAAGCTACCATTTGTCGTCGAATTTTCCGAGTCCACTTTCGAGGAGCTCCATGTGTCGTAATAATCTGCATAAGATTCGTTTTTGAATTCTTGGGGTGTTAGTGCAGGTGTAGAATCAAGTGAGGTGTTTTCCAGTGAATCAAGTTCTTCTTCAAGAACCCTCTTGGCAGCAGCTTGAAGCTTCTCCATGGGGAGATTTTTCAGTGATGAGCTGCTCTTTTTCAGCAACAAACTCTGGATAAGTTCGTTGACGAGTTTATCACTGATTGGCTGAGATTGTTGGCCGTGAATTGGCGAAGCTGGAGAGTTTGGCGAAGAAGGGTTATCAGCGTCGATGCTCTGATTTTTTCTTAGTGGCAGTGAGAGTCTTTGCCGACGTTCAGTAACAGTTTCTGCTTCTTGCAGAGCTTTGGGATTCTGTTTTCGAGTGATCGAAACATTGTGGACAATCTTCTTTCGAGGTTTGAAATTGAATTCGGCTTCGAGAGCTGCTTCTTCATCACCAGGTTGTTCTTCTTCGATAACATCACCATCATCTTGAAGGAGCTTGAAAAGTCTGGAATGTGTGGAGGCACGTTGGTAGCGGGACATTTTGCGAAGTTCCGGAAAGCTTTCAGATTCGGTGTCAGTCTCGGATAGGGGTTTGTTCATGTCGGTGACCCCAGAGTCATCTTCTTCGATTTCCGACTCAGATCGCTGAGAACTATTTCTACTAAGATTACTCTTCGGCGATGTACTATCAACAATGAGTGAAGTCTTTGCCGCCTTGGCCGATGGTGGTGGTTCGGTCGTTCCACTTTCAAAAGCGTAAATTCGATCTTTAACCGATATCTTTGATTCTTCAGTGGCTTCATTTGATATTGCTTCGATTGGGTCTTCTTTTGGTTTGAATTGTTCTGGTTCGGGTTTCGGATAAAGATGTTCGATTTGGAAGTGATTTGGTGTTGAATCACTTATACTCTCTGAGCTTTGAGATTCTTCTTCGTCATTTCGTTGCTGTTCATGGCTGTAGTTATTTCCATAGTCATAAGGTTTGTTCTCCATCAAAGTTTCTGGTTCATCTTCAGTAGTTTCATTATCTTCAACAGTTAGAACAACATCATTTAACTCTTGATGCTCATGAATTTCCCATTCAGGTTCAACAGAGTTCCTCCACGACCATGTTGGTCCTTCTTCTTCTGGCAAAGCGATAATTTTCTTTGGTTCTTCTTTCTTTTCAACATTAACAGTATTCGTGAAGAATGCCATCGCTTTTTTATAATTATTTCGTCGAAGTTCACAATCATCATTTTGAGGTGGTTCTTCATTGACATCTTCATTTGGTCCTTTTATTTCAGCCCAAAAATCAACTTCTTCAGTTGGTTCTTCTATTATTGTTGGTTTCGATTCTTCAATAAATGCCCGGTTTGCTTCGAATTCGAACTTTCTTTGAGTTACCCAGAAATCTATTTTGCCAGTGTCTATTTCTGAATTGGTTGACTCATTTTGATTACTTGCCCAAAAGTCTATTTCTTGTTTCTCCATAACCTGGGGTTCTTCTTCTGGAACATAGCTTACTGTTGCCCAAAAACTTATTCCAGTTTCTGGTTCCGAGTGAATCGGGTAAAATATTGGCTCTGGGTCTGCATGAATCAGTTCAATGTCATAATCACTGTACACTTTAAGGCTACACGATTTTGTTGATTTTGAAGACTTGGAAGATGACCACAGAGTTGTGTCCTCTTCTTGACTTGAAATTGATTTCTTTTTGGATTTTGACTTGAGAGATGAACGTTTTTCTCCGTCGTTCATATCATGGGATTTTGATTTCTTTTTGGTTTTGATTTTCAATTCTGCTTCAGTATTCTGATTGATTGATTCTTCATTAGTAGTTGAGATCTTCTTTTTAGATTTTGGTTTGGAAGCATCTGTTGAGTTTTCGATAGATACACAATTTTCTTCATTTAGATTACCCTTGAGATAATCTTCAGTTCGGTGCTTATGAGAAGACTCTCCATCTGAGCTCTTCTTTTTTGTTTTGGGCTTGTTGACATCTGTTTCCTTTTCTACATTACTAGATGAAGTGGACTTCTTCACTTTTTTCTTAGAATTTCTTTCTAATGACAGGTTTTCTTCAGTTGGCATTGTTTTAAGTTTGGTTACTGAAGACACATCAATATTTGTTTTCGAAGTTTGTCTTTCTCTAGAACAATGGTTAGTTTCTCCATTTTTCACTTTGGTTGATTCGATTTCAAGCCAAAAATCATTTTCTTGGCTTTCTGCTTTTATAAATGTTGACGGCTTTTCAATCTTTTCTGCCCAGAAGTCCCTACACCCATTCAGAACAATCGGTGTATATACTTCAGTATTTTTAACTTCTTGAGCTTTGAACATGTCTATGTTAAACCATTCCAAAGTTTGAAGATTTTCCGCTAATACTTTCTGTTGAGTCTTGAGCTTTGAAGACTCAACCAAAGTATGCGATTTTATATCTTGTTCTTTTTTAGTTTTGACTAAATCAATCTCAGCCCAAAAATCTGGTTCTTCATTAAAAGATTTTGGTTTTGCTATATTCTTGCCTGTTACAGACTCAATTTCAGCCCAAACATTGTTTTCTTCATTAACGATTTTAGAAGATTCTTCACTTGTTTCTTTTGAGGCATGTATATTTGCCCAAGGATCTGTTTCAATAATTGTAGATTCATCTTCTTTCTTTTTGCAAAGATTATCATTGCTTTTGGAATTTTCAATTTCTGCCCAAAAGTCTGTATCGTCTGCTTTTGCTCCAATCGTAAGTGAAGATGATGTCTTCTTAACCTCAACAATCTCTTTTACTTTTTCTTCAACATGAACAACCTCTGTTTTACCCTTAAAAACTTCTTGAGATATTTCCTCCGAAACAACTTTTGTATTTTCAATTTCTTTAACTTCTTCAATTTTAATGCCAACTCCTGAGGTATCTTCTTTCTTCTTTTTGATTTTTTTCGTTTCTTTGGTAGCTTTCTTCAAAGTTTTCTTTACTGGTGGTTTTAAAGTATTTCCATCACTTTCTTCATTTGCGGTTTTTGATTTGATTATCTTCTTTTTTATAAGTTTCTTCGGTTCTTCTATCACATCTGGTTTGATGGAGCTCTCAGAGTCTTGGGAGACAAGCAATTTGGGTATGCTATTTTTCCTCTCTTCTATTTTAACCGAAGTCTCTTCTGACACAGCCTTTGAAATCGATTCTTCACTCTTGACTTCATCTAAACTTATTTTATTAGAAATTGACTTTTGGTTATGATTTAAGGTTGGTACTTCGCATTCTGCTTCAGTTAGGACCGCATTCATTAGAGGAGGCTTATTTGGAATCACAAAGGCTTTGGCGAACTTTTGATTCAAAATTTGAGTCTTTAACTCTGCTTTTTCTTTAACATACTTACTCTTATTATCAATTTCTTCTTCTTCTTTTTTAGGAGCTGCCTCTTCTTTAATCTTAAATTCATCAATTGACTTCGCATTAACAAGCGATGCTCTTCTGATCTTTGCTTCTTCAATCAATTTCTTTTCTTCTTCAACTGCTTTGCTAATTTGAACAATTTCATTCTCCATTGCTGCTTTAACAACTTTTACTTCTTCTTTACTCACTTGCTTTACCAGTTTCTTTGGTTTCTTTGTTTTCTCTTGTATCATTTGAATGGCAGATTCAACGACTTTTGATTTATTATTAGCATTGGGCAATTTAATTATGGTTAACTTTGGTTCCGGTTCAGGGTCTGGTAATGGTTCTTTGACAGGAGCTTTGACGACTTTTTTCTTCTTTTTTAGTTTTGGAGTTTTTGGTTTTGCGTCCTTCTTTTCTTCAGGTTCGTTTTTAATTCGAATATTCGACCAAAACTCTTCATCTTTTTCTTCTATTTCTTGGGGTTTTGGAGTTTCGATTTGAACTGGTTCTGCCTTTTCCTTTCCATCAACAGACTTACCCCAATAACCGGCAGTTTTTTCAAGGAATAGTTGTGCTTCCTTTCTTGTTGCCTGCAAAGTTTCCCAAAAGTCTAATTCTTCATCTGATTTCGAATCACTTTTTTCTTCGGCCTCTTCCTCATCTTCGAAAGATGGTTTAACTGAAGTTTCCACAGAACAGTACTCTTCTTTCGATTCTTCAGTTGTTTCTATATATGCTTTACATGCAGATACTTCTTCTAAAATTGTCTGCTTTTCTTCACACACATATGTTTCTGCTTTCAAATTGTCTGCGTTTGTTTTGTTGTTTATTACTACTAGTGAATTATTTTCTTCCAATATTCTCTTCTTTTCTTCATTTTCTTCGAAAAGAATGTTATTTCGTCTCCAAGCTTCAACTGAGGTTTGTTCTTTATTGTCTTCGTTGGTATCTTCTTTGTTGTTCTTTTCTTCGATCATAGATATATTGTTTGTTAGATCTCCACTCCAAGTCTGATCCATAAATTTATTCCTCATTGGTAGTGAAAATGATACTGATACATCTTCATCTTCAGACTCCCAAATGTTGTCTGTTTTAACTTCTTCTTTGATAACTTCTCCAGCTGAAAAGGTTAGAGGAGATGGACTCAAAACCTTCTTATCTACGGATTCACTGGAACGACTTAAACTTATTGTCACACTGACATCGCAATCTTGAGAATCAGTTTCATAAGGTTCATCCGGTTCTGCTTCAACCGATGCAATACTAAACGATCTTCCTCTATCTTCAATTTGACTATTGCCAACTTCAACAGTTGCAATGTTTTCATCGTTGGACGAACGGCTGAAGGAAAATCGCAATGGCAATCGCACGGTAACGGAATTCGAGTTATCTTCTTCGTCGTTATCTTTTTTGTCAGCGTCTTCTTCTTCTTCTACTATTTCCTCTTCCTCGCATTCGTCGTTTGCTAGAGTTGATGACTCACTGACACTTGAGCTGATGTGACTCGATGGTCTTGGACTGATGTGGTCTTCTTCGTTTTCTTCATAGATCACACTCAGATCGTCCATTATGATTATTTCATCTTGTTCGAAAATCTCTTCTTCTGCTTCTTCTTCTTCTTCGGAATCCATTTCTTCAATAAGAACTTCTTCTTCATCATACTCGAGCTCTTCGCCGATAATTTCTTCATCTTCTTCTTCTTCGTCAAATACCATACTTTCATCACCAGCAATTGTGCGATCGTCATCTTCAATTTCATCCATCATTTTCTTATTATAGAATTGAATATTCGTTACCGACTTAATTGCTTGGAGTCCATCATTTGACATACCTTCGACACATTCTTCAGAAATCGAGCTCGATGATGGTTCTGATGAAGACGTTAGTAGTTCTTCTGAGCTATCCTCGGAGGATATTTTACTGTTCTCACTTTCGGATTTAATTGGTGAGGGGGAATTTGAAAATTCTTTTCCATTATCACCGTTAAATTTCTTTTCGTCCTCTTGACTAATATTGAGGTCCTTGCAATTGGGTTTAGAGATCTCACTAAGTCTCTGTGATAAAATATCGATCACTGATCCTTCTCTTTGATTTCGAGCCATTCGTTCACTTTCACCGTTGACTTCCTGTGGAACATCATCGGTACTTGGTGTTATGATTATATTCGGAAGATCCTGTGACTGAGACCTGCCTCTACTGTAAGAACCACGAGAACTGAACGAACTACGAGAGCTACAATTTTGCGAATCATAATCATTGGAGTGGAAGTTATAAAAGTAACATGGACATGGAGGAGGATATGGGTAAGCAGGATGTTGATGTGGATGGTGGGAATGGGGATGGTGTGGCGGTGGGGGATAAGGATGATGATGATGGTGATGATGATGAGGATGATGATGATGTGGATGAGGATGATATGGTAAAGGGTACTGCCAATTATTTAAATCACCGCCAGATGAAGAAGTTGATGGTTGTTGTGGTGGGTGTGGTGGTGGTGATGGATGAGCACAACAAGGCGGTAAATAAGGATAAGGATATGGATAGGACGGTGGAGGTTGTTGCTGTTGATAAGGACATTCACTTATGGACGTATCTGTTTCAACAACATCCGAGCTATCACTCTCGGCTACAAAAAAAAAAAAAAAAATAATAATAATAAAACAAAAAATAAAAAATAAAAACATAATGCGGAAGAGAAGAAGAAAAAAATAAATGACAAAATATGAGAATTTTAATTTTGTTTGTTTTTGATTGAGGATATTTTTGTTTTTGTTTTTTTTTTTTTTTTGAAAATGCAGGATGAAAGCGATTGATGAAAGGATTAAATTAATATTAGGTAAGTATTGTCCTTTATTATTTAAAATTTTTGGAAGCCAACGTCAGAATATGCCATCTGAATTAGTTTCCAAATTTTGGTCGTTAGAAATAAAATCAATCTTCTATCTTATTCTCGCTCGCTCGCTCTCTATCTTTCTCTCTCTCAGTCAGTTAATTAAAAAATAAAATAAAAATTCAAATAACATTCTTTTTCAACACAAACTAAAAATGCCAAATGAATCAAAAAACAAAATATAATAAAATAATTTCAAAATAAACAAAAAATATAATAAATTAAATTAAAATTATTAAAGAGGAGCATAACAAAATAAAATCTAAGTAAAAAATAAAACTTTTTAAGAGAAGAAGAAAAAATCAGTGTTCAAAAGAAAAATTTAAGTTTGAATTGTTTTTCGTGTACCTATGTATTTTATGTGTGATGGGATGTAGCATAATACGTATAAATATTTACAAAATAAATGATTTATGATTTTTGGTGGTTATTTTTTCGAATATAAAGAAGTTCATTTTTTAAACTACATACAGTACTGTCTTTCGAAAACTACACTCCATTCAAAACTTTGTCTAATAAAGAACTTTTGAAATATGTCAACCAATGGCGAATCCAGAGGGGGCAGAGTTTGTAGGGGCCATTTCATTTCATCTACAGATTTGTTAGTAATTTTACGATATTTACCAAAAAAGTGGACAGCTAAAATCTTTGTAATAATCTTTTAAGGTTTTCACAAAATTTTAAGTTTGGAAAAACTAAAGTAATGCTTTGAATTATTTTCATAAGATCTTTTGTGAGAGAAAAAGCAAATATTGAGGTTTTTAAGAAAAATCCTTTGATAAAAGATTGAATATTTGGTATTAAGTTACTTTTGAATTCCATTTTTTTTTTTCGCACATTAAGAGTGTAAGGCTTTCCTGAAGTGTTTTTTCTTTCAAAATTATTTATCCTTTTAAGTAAGAGCTTAGTAAATTGAAGAAATCTAATTTTTGAGAAGAATTTGCTTTGGATGCTCTAGAATTGAGATTTGAATATGAATTTCAAGAATATAAATGTCTCAAAAACAGTAAAAGTTTCGTTAAATTAATAACTAATGGAAACATATAACATGCATTTTATATCTATTAATTTAATATATAAGCTTTAAATATTTTGAGAATTGAAATGAGAAGAAATTCTGTACCTATCGTGTAATTTGTGAGTGTCACATTAAAGTTTCTTCCCAACTCTGTTGTTTACCTTAATTTGTTTTTATTTAATTTTTTAGAGAAATTATGTATTTAAATGAATACATTTACTTAAATTCAAGAACCAACAAATTTTCTTTCTCCAATTTTTAAGTTTTGTTGATTTCCTTTTGATTAAAATATTTCCAAAAGATTCACTCAAAACATTAATAATTATAGTTTCTCTTCTAGCATCAGTTTTAATCTATGAGTAAGCAGACTAAAAATGATATTATATTAAGGGTGGAAAATTAAGTTTTCCGTCGGCTATTTGGTCACTTTATTTTGGTAAAGAAAACAAATTCTTTAACTTGTCCCGACGTTTCGGCAAGGATTGTTGCCTTCTTCAGGGGAATTTCAAGTTTGAAGTTATGTCATTAAATCTAAATAGGATATAATTACAATTATAAAAACTGTAGCAACTTCGTATGAAGATTTGTCTTAATTTGTCACAAATTAAGACAAATCTTCATACGAAGTTGCTACAGTTTTTATAATTGTAATTATATCCTATTTAGATTTAATGACATAACTTCAAACTTGAAATTCCCCTGAAGAAGGCAACAATCCTTGCCGAAACGTCGGGACAAGTTAAAGAATTTGTTTTCTTTACCAAAATAAAGTGACCAAATAGCCGACGGAAAACTTAATTTTCCACCCTTAATATAAAACTGAAATTGGTCAATACAACAAATCATAATAAAAATGATATTAATATTAGACTTCCGGAAATTGCATCAGAAGAAAATACGTCAGAAAATTCTTCATATTAAATTCTGCTTTATTTTCCAAGGAAAAAGGACCGCCCATTACGTCAACGTCAGAAGTTACAGCCATCTCCCAACGCAAAAGTACTTTACAAACTAGTATTAAAACTTCTTCAAAATGTATTTGATATTCGTTTTGAAATAAAATTATGTAATTGCTTGTCAAACGGCAAACTATTCAAAAATACATAAGTGGGCAGGTTCAGACAACATAAGGGACTTCATTTACACTCAACTGTTTAAGTTGAATTTCAAGTGCAATTGATTTTTATTTCATAATTTATAATTGCAATTTATCAGATAAGCTAAACAAATCTTTTAAGCATAGAATTGCCATCTTCCCGTATGACAATCTTTAAACAAGGTTCTAAATTGTGGTTTTAAATTTTAAAAACATACAGAACACACAAGTTGTTAAAAAAGTATTTCTAAAAAGTTTCATTATGTATTTGGATTCTGTAAGTCATAGCTTTTCTATTAAATGGTAAAGATTCATAATATCTCGTTCGCAGTTAAGAAGCGCTATTACATCATCATCATGGATCTCATTCCCACCAAAAAAGCTCCTTCTTAATTCTTTTAATATTGGACATTTTTCTATGAAATGTTTTATATCCTCTCTTATTGAAATTTTAAGTTCAATCGTACTAATTCGCCTCTCATTTTGAAAACCCTAGATATTATCTTTTGATTGAAAACGATCTCAAAATAATTGCTTTGACAAAGGTTATGTTCACGAATACTATCTGTGGCTCTATGCACTGAAGAAGTTACTTGTGCGATACATTCGAGTCTAAATTTTTCATCAGTTTTAGCGATAAGACTATACAGGGAATATTTTACTTCCTTTGAAGATTAAGAATAAAATATAATCCACAGTAATCTGCCAATTCTTTCAACTTCTCGATCTATAGACCTCGTTTCTAAATAACATTCATCGCAACCACGAAAAGTGGTGATAGCCCGGTTTCAAAATTTTCATGTTGTTTGATGTATTTTTTGGAAGTTGGAGACTGTACGTAGAATCTTAATAGATTTTCTGGGGAGTCATTCCGTAATTTTCAAAACGATAATCGTCAAAACGATTATCATTAACGATATCGTCAATAATTTGCTTCACGTAACTTTATCGCTATCGTCTCGTCAATCGTTTTTAGTAGTAGATCGTTCAGTATATTTCAAATACTATTATACTATGACTGAAATGTCAAAAAGAACTCAAAAAAAGAAAATGCTTGTTCAATAACTTGAAAATGTTATTAAACTTGGTTTTTCTATATGGAAAATTTTGAAAATTTGCAAAAAATGTATTGTTAGTAAACATGGCAACTATTTTGTGATGTTTATTGTTATTGTTACTTTTTGTGTTTTCATTTGCTGCCGTCGACGATAAAACTATAATATCAAAATGTTTTGTTTATGTCTGATATTTTTGTAAATTAATAATTCTAATAATTATAATTTAGTGTATTCAAAAGTCAGTAACAGAAAATCAGCTGCAATATTTAACCCAACTCTGTCCAAGGGAAGAAAGATAAGACTTCATTTTATATACAGGGGACACAAATATTTGTTGTTTCCAAAACTACTTTGGATTAGTGCTTTGTGCAAGGGCGATACTAAAAGCGATGCCTTTCCAACATACCAATGTTCCTCCGCCCCCAAAGTTTCAATGGTTACAGCAAATATTAATATGGAAGGTATATAGTATGAATGTAGAACGACAACCTTCTGACAAATTTATTGTTTCCAATATCATCATTATCCTCTTTTGCAATTCCAAGACTTTGAACAAAACTACAATTATTTTATATATTTAACAACAATTAAGAAAGATTACTTATGTACATACATAGGTGTTAGATGTTTTGTATATAAAAAAAATGCTTACATATGGGTTAGAATAGGTAGAAGGTCCGATAAATGTCTTAATTTTCTTCGTAACCGTATTATTTGTATTTTTTTGAGTTTTTATATTATTTTGTAACAAAACTAAACTTCGCCGAAACATTTTTGCTTCAATTTGTTTTGGTTATCAATGGCAATTAATAGCAGACGATAGCTACTTAGCTATCGTGCAAACGCTATCGTTTTGACGATATCACTTTGACGATTATCGTCTTACGTGAAGTGAGACTATCGTCGAAACGATATCGTCTGACGATAATCGTTTTACGTGAAGTGAGACTATCGTCGAAACGATATCGTCTGACGATAATCGTTTTACGGAATGACCCCCCTGCTGATTTATATTTTCTGTAATCCCAAAACACTTTGTATTTTACGTTATGTGAAATAGAGTCGTTAGCAAAACAGTTTATCATGAGGAACTAATGACACTTTTCGCTTTGATCAATTTGTCTTTTAAATGGATTTCTATATTCAGCCTACTTGTAATAAGTACGCCGGGATATTTATTTGTTTTTACAACTTCGATAGGTTCATGGTTGAAATACAATTTTTCATTTCCAAGCAAATCTGCCAGAACAGAACCGTTTTTAAAAACCATCGCCTTCGATTTGTTTAAATTGAACGTTAAATTTCACAACTAGAAGTATACCTCGAGACGGTTGAGCATTAGTTGGAGCATTTCTAGAGAGTAAGCAAAAAAATAAAACAACATCATCTGCAAATAGGAGGGCTTTAATTGAAACTCCAATAAACTCTATTCCTCCCGATAAATCATCAACAAACAAAGTCAGATCATTCATCACCGTTCCACACCTTTGCTTTATTCCCATTATACAAGTTTTCTATCATCCTTCAATTCTTTGTTGACAATACAGCCTTAAAATCAACAAAAAGGAAATAAACTTTCAAGTCAAGGCGAATATATTGTCGCTCGTAGTGTAATCTCAACCAAAGACCGAATGGAATTTCCCATTAGTATTTTGTTATGATTCAGCCAAACAGCTAAGTGATCTCTTAGGATTGTCACAAAAATTGTATAAAAGTTATTTAAAAAGGATATTCCACGGTAGTTTTTGGATCAGAAACATCGTTTTTTTATGGATTGAAAATATAATGTTTCCTTGAACTGATTTGGTATGATTCTGCTTTTTAGTATATTTTTGCATATCACGGTAAGTTCAACAGTTCCATATAAGAAACTCAACCGTTATCCTATCGACTCTTGGAGAATTTCCATATTTGCGTTTACTTTTTGTAAGACATACCTTTTGTTCAAAAATATCAGCACCCAGGATATCGTTCTCAATAAAAAGGGCATCGGATAATAAAACATTGGTGCATCGTTTGTTGGGTTCAAAAGTTTTTGAAAGTAGAAGATAGTTTAACGCTGATTAGTAATTTTTTTCCACTGAGGGTTCTTTGGGTTTTCCAAAATTCCTTTGAGTCTTTGCAATGAGTCAGTTGTAAGACTCTTGGCACATACAACAAAATCTTTTTCCTTTGGCAGATAAGTTTGTTGCAATTTTTGTTTGTTCCGATGTAAAGTCTTTTAAGACATTGATTATTATGTCTCCGAAACATTCTCAGCCATTCAAAAGATGTTTTTCGAGCTGCTTCGCTTTAATCATCAAACCACTTTTAATGTCTGTTAGATTCAGCTCCCTTTCGATTCGAAGTTCTCGATTAATATTGTGTCGATAATCAGTAGCTTTATTTTCTTTCCATAGCATTTTCGGTGGCAGTTGTAACTGTCTGAAATTCTCACCGATTGAAGATGATGTGACTAGTTTTATCGACATTGGCATATGATCAGAAAAGGGCATGCCTAAAATTTCAAAGTCACTAATTATCGATTTCCATTCACCTTTAACTAGGCAGTAGCCTAACTATCTTTTACTTAGAGAAAGTTCCAATAGTATTATTGTTTTTAAAAAAAACCTTAAACTAGTAAAAATGTCGTTATTCCTTCTCCAATAGAACAATGAACTAATTAAATAAAGCTTAAATAATTGTGCACTAAGTAAAAAAATTACAGAGTTATGAAGTGAACTGAAGCTTTCAGTTTAATGAACAAATATGATCAGCAGACATTTTGACACAAGTGCATTTGATTTGGAAGTAAGGGAGATTTTTTCTGACTAACTTTCCAATTAAGTTGCTCTAATTGGAAGGCAATATTTTGGCAGTTTGTCAATCAGATACTAGAAACTTGCTTTCCCTTTAAGTCCCTTATTTAAGGACTTTATTTGCAATCAACTTCATTCATTGAACTTAAATTTTGACCAAGTCAACTAGTTAGTTTTTAAGTGCCAAACATTTCAAACTCAGAACTTTACTTCACTAACCCCTGCCTTCAGTCCATCACGACTTGTATTTTGTATAGTAAAGAAATATTACTTATTTCTTTTCCAATTTGACAACGTATTCTTGTACACAAAACATTAAATGTAATTGCGCAGAAAATAAATAAATCATTAAGTAATAAAGTTCAGCTTTAAGATGAACGAAAAAACATGAACATCTGTAATTTCGACATAAGTGGGCTTGACTAGTTCGGGACATTTTTCCTGACTAACTTTCTAATCAACTATCCAATAAAGTTGCCTTATTGGAAAGCAATTTTTTGGCAGATTGCCAAACAGTTACTAGAAACTTGTCGTACTTTTAAGTCCCTTGAGTCTTCTGAACCTACACAGTTGTTTCACTCCAAATTGACAGCAGACTGACATTTTTTAACAGTATTACCAGTACAAAAATTAAAAAAAAAATCATAACATCCCTTCAATATATATCAAAAAACCACCAAATGATTGTGTTCATACAAATAAGAGTAAATTGAAATAATTAAAATCTAAAAATGTAGGAATGTATTAAGTTTAGAAATTATTTTCACTTAAAATAATCCAAAATAACTCAATTAAATAAATTTAAAAAAAAAAACTATATGCATAGGCATGAATTTAATATTATAACGAAACACTGCGAGTGTATTGTATATGTGTGAGTGTGTGGTTTTAAAAATATAATAAATTTGAACTTTTAAAACTTACCAGCATTTTCCGGTGTTGTCATTGCTTGTAGAATTTTAAAAGATCGACTTGGTATAGCACTACCAGTATAAATTTTCGGTTCTGGTACATGTTGTTCACTTGGATGAACATATTGTTGAGAATGTTCTTTAAAAACAAAATTAAATAATTAATTTTTGGTTTAAGTTGATAAATTGCAAGAACTTACCATCTGGGCTGTAAACTGGTCTTTGACTGACATATCTATTAGGTTGAGGTTGTTTCATAACAGGAGGAGTGCCTGGAAAAATATAAATGTTATAAAATTTTAAACATTTAACAATAAATTAAAAACTAAATTAATTTATTTTGATTAAGGAACACAATTGCAGCACTAGTAAAATTTTGAAGAAAAACAAAACACAACCTTTGACTGTTCGAAAATTATTGAATGCAAGTGTTAAGCAAAACTGAAGAAATTATTGAGCTTAGCAAAATTTGGGACCTTACTAAAGGTTCTATCTGAACCACAATTATTGAAAAAGTAGCGTGCTGAGCTTTTTTTTTTAACACAAATTAAACCTTGTAAATAGACTGTCTTGGAGTTTAAAGTTCAATGTCTCAAGACCATTTTAACACACTTATTATGCATATCTAACATTTCCAATTTTTACAGGCTTCGAAGCTATTATTAAAAATGAGAAAATTATGCTGCTTGAAGCAAATTCAGTCTTCTAACATTTTTGTCCATACCGTTTTCATCGGTTTTACCTGATGGAGAACAACGCTCAACAGCACCTTGTAGTTTCTTAAAAGTTTTCGAAGGATTTGAAGGCCCGCGATAGCGAGGATCTTCATCACTAGTTGATTTTTTATCTTCATCTTTACAATAATATAATATATATTATATACATTATGTATACATTTTTATGTTCTTATAGTGCAAATTTTTAATTTTTTAAAAACTTACCTTGATTCCTGGCCCGATTAACATAACCCTGTTCGTTTTGTAACTGCATTCGTTTCATTTGCTCAGCATTTGGACTATTTATTTGACCAGTTGAAGTCATTTGACGTGCAAAAGTTGGACGTTGCAACTGTGGTTCTTGATAATCACTTCCACTATTATTACCACCACCATCAGATTCGATAGCTTTATTTTCTAAAGCACTATCATCTGAGGTGTCGGTGATTTTTTGCAAAATTCTAAATGACTTTGATTGAGTTGGAGTTGCACTGCCGCTACCCCATGTATTTTGATTGCGTGGATCACTATTTTTTGGAAAAATAATAAATATTAGAAAATATTTTTTTTTTATTTATTTATTTTATTACAACAAAAAAAAATATAAAATAAAAACATTGATATTTTGTGCAAAAAAAGAATTTTGATTTTAGAGGAAGTGACTTTTCGAAACTCAGTTTTGGGTAACAGACCATTGGAAAACTATTTCTTTCGAAGGCCAATATCTATTTTAAAAACATTCTGAGCGACTCAGAATAGTTAAAAGACATAAGAACATTTAATGGTTCTTAAGAATACGAACTCAAAGAATTTTGACTCCTAGAGCTTTTTGTTCATTAAGTTATTTGGTAAAAAAAGGCTTCAAAAATTATTCACATTAGACCGGAATGTTTATGTGTTTGGTGGTTATAAATACGTTAAGAGCAGAGTTACCATTTTACTTATTTGGAGCTTTAATTTGTCTTTTTCCAAAAAAGTCGTTTGCGTAAAAACTGCAATTGCATGATGCTTGTGAAATGCCAACTGCAAGGTCAAATGTTCGAAAACGCACAGCGGTTTGTGATACACATACCTAGAAATGGAAGCTGTTCAGTTTCCTCAATGCAAGTACCACCCATGGATAGTGGCACTGGGGGAGGGTTTGCGACAGTAGGCGGCATTAAATTCTACACGGTTTTTGACAAAAACACTCTATATGAAGATATAAATCCTCGGTAGACATCTTGGTTTGCCTACAAGCTAAACCGGAAACCAGCCTCATAAAATTATTCTTAGTGTGCGTGTAATTTCTCCTCTAATTTATGAAATTTCCCCTAAAAACTCAGAAATTGTGTCTATGTATGCGTGAAAACACGTCAATTTTTCTCGTTGAATACGTCCACATTACAAATACAACAATGTAAACAAATGGGTTTTGGAGGGTGATACGTACGAAGGATTTATATCTTCATATAGAGTGTTGTCAAGATCAGTATTTAATAAGTAAACCCAGTAAAACAATTTAGTGGGTTAGAAATTTCAGAAAAAAGATCATTTATAAAAATACGGAAGAGTGTCGGAGACAAAACAGATCCCTTGGGCACACCAGCGTTTTTTTTTTTTTTTTTTTTATAGATATCAGATTTGAACCCGTAATTTCTAACCCAACAAAGAAGGATTCATCAAAACCAAATGAACACATTTTCGATTAGAGAGCTTGAAGCCAAATTCTATCAAATGACTCCAAAACATCAAGTGCAATAATCTTACTTTCTCTAACATGATATAATGAATTGTTACACTGTTCGGTGAGATAAACCATGGGATCACCAGTGGACCTATTGCTACGAAAGCCATACCGCCGGTCATTAAGAATTTTTCGTTTTTCAAGACATTTCTTAAGCTGAAAATTTATCAGCGTTATCAGCACATTCTATACAGAAATTGTTACTACTTTTGGGACTTTTTAGAAGGAGTCGTTCTGACCGTTCCAGTTGGCTTTCTGATATTGCCAAACGGTTCTTGTAGGGGTTTTTACTTTAACTGTTTTTTTGGTATGAGAAATTCGTTTGAAGTCAAATTGCTTTCCAGACTTGGGCTGCGATAAATAAAACACCTATGAATGATACGCCTTTGAACAGTAAAGTTGAAATACATGTAATTGAAATGTTTATTAATACATTGGCCATATTGTGGCAGAAGCTGTTAGGCAACATCATTACACACGTAAACGGCTAGTCCGTGGTGAGAAAAGAATAATGGCAGGTTAAGCTCCGATATATCATTGTTTCCACTCAGTGCCAGAATAGCTGTACAGTATGAACGTTAACAGCACAAACATTTTTCGTAAGCCCCCGAAAAACATAAAATTGCATTATTTTACTATGCTAACAACTGCGTCAAAAAATAATGATACGCTAAAATTAAAATTGATTTGACGTCTTCGTAAAACGTCATTTGACAGTATTAAAGGAAAACATTCAAGATTTGGTGAAACAAACCTAAAGAAACTTATTGTGTCTTGTTTTTTTTTTAGAATTATGGCTTCATTTACATTATGATATTTTTTTTGCACAAATTTAAACGAATTAAACTCAACGAACAATATTGACGTCAAATATGACACAAAACTTCAACAACATCAGAGATAAAAACGTGTATAACATCACTGGACAAAAATATCGTTAACGTTAGATTGATATAATATTGGACACGAATTTTCAAATAGCTAAGCGTAAACAGAACAATTACAGAACTTTTTTTAACAGAAAAACATAATTTTTCTATCACATTTTTGTATTGAATACCTGAGGCGATTTTTTCGAAATTGTAATTCAGCTTCTAGGGGGCAGTCATGAACAAATAGGTTATAGTTTTCACTTAAAAAATGTAAGCAGTTAAATAGGTTAGGTATTTAAAAACAAAAAAAAAAAGGATTTATACAAAGCAAAAATAATCAAAATAAATAAAATTAGTATAATATCATCTAAAGATTCTTCGGAAATATTAATAACATTTTTTGCTTAAAGAATTTATAAAAGCGAAGGATAATTTCAAGGCTTGTTTTATTGGAAAACTACTGGGTTTAAGTACTTCAATGAAAGTCATAGCACTTAAAACTTCAATAAGAAATCTTCGAACATTTTCGAAAGCATACAAATAACCTCAGTTAATTGAAAGTTTAAATTATCCAGTAACTTATTTCTCAATTTAACAAGCTCACGTTTGTGTTAAATGTTTTTAGTTTTCAAATCTATACTCACTTTTGAATAACAATCGGTTGCTGAGAAATGGGTCCACGTGCATTATTTGGATTCAATGGTCCATCTGGTTGAGATTCCAAAGCAATTGGTATAATTCGAGTCATAACACCGCCAGCGGTACTAGTTTGTTGAATAATTCTCGATGATTGTTGCACTGGTGGCGATGTTACTCGAGATGGATGATCTTGAACTCCTGCATATTGATTATAACCTTGATCGACAAATTGATTTGGAGAACGAACAACATAGTTTGGTGAATTTTGTCCTTAAAATAAAAATAAAAAAATAATCATAAAATATTATTTTAAATAATATTTAATAACTTCCTCATCTTACTTTTTTCTACATAAAATATTTTTCTTTTCTCCATTAGAATTAAATACGAGTCTTTATTGGGGAAATGCAATATTTCAACTGATTTTCATTTAATTTTATTCAGTCAATGAGAGAAACTCAAATAAAAAAAATTTCAAATAAATCAATGATTTATTTCACAAAGATTAAAAACAACAAATTCACTGCCATAAAATTCAATGTATATGTCTAAGATCAATTAAAAGTTAACATTAACAATAAACTGGATTGACAATCTGTGACCATAAATACAAATTACATACTGAATAGTCAGGTACATTTTACAATAAAATAAAGTGAATTTATGGATATTTGTTGCTTATTCTTTTTCTATATGTACGTAAAAACTTGAAACAAATCAAAGATTGAGATGAAAGAGGAAAAAAAACTATATTGAAATTTTTGAATTATTATCAGGCAAACTTACTTGAAGCCTTATGGAAAATTATGGATATCGAATTTGAATTATCTTTTAACAGATTAAGCTGTATTCACATTTACATAATATGTACGAGTGTTGTTTTTTAAATTTTATTTTATATGAGTTATTTTTTCTTTGATATAGAATTTTGCCGACTAAAAGACTTGAATTATTAGCTTTTAAGTTCAGAGAAGAAAATTGATTCAATCTAATATTTGTAATTTTAAATAAACAGTATAGAAATAGATTTGTGATAGCATCTTCCGTGTGGAACCGTAGAGGCCAATTCTTTATTAATCATTAACTTATTAACATTTCTGATCTGTGTTACGTTAGATGACCAAGTTGCCGACAGTTTTGATAGATATTAGGCAGGTTCATACGACATAAGGGACTTGATTAGTAAAGAAAGTTTCTAGTATCTGATTGGCCAGCTGCAAAAATGTTGCCTTCCAACTCAGGCAACTTAATTGGAAAGTTGACAGATGATCATGAAAAGTTGACAACTGATCATGTTTTTTTAATCAACAGTAAGCTGAACTTTATTATTCTGTGATTTATTTATTTTTAGCGCAATTCCATTTAATGTATAATATTAAAGGGTTCCTTAACAAATTGGAAAAGAAATAAGTAATATTTCTTTGTAGTAAAAAATACATATAGTGATTTACTTGTAGCTTGCCTTAAAAGTGTTTTGTAGACAAATATGTTTTTGGTAGTTCTAGCACAATGAACTGAAGGTAGAAGTTAGTAAAGTAAAGTTCTGAAAACAAAATGTGTGAGTTTAAGTAACTAACTAGTTCCCTTGTCAGAATTTCCGTTCCAAAATTGCAGTTATCTGCAAATGAAGTATCTTACGTTGCTTGAACCTGCCCATTACTTTTCAGACGTACAAATTAACGTATGGGCCATTACATAATGGTTGTGTTCAATCTCGTGTTGCATAGACTATTACATACATTATTGAACGAGTTGGATTGCTTCAAAAGATAAAACCAACTGTGTAAGCTGATTTTTGATAGTTTACTATCAAAATCAAGAAAAAAAATCTGTGTAATGTGATAGTCGATTTCAAAGTTTTAACCAAACAATTTGACATAAAATAAAAACTTCAAGAAGGGGGTTTGTTCGTAGACTACTACATTAACATATGGTGTTAAGAGAGCTTGAAGCTCGCCGCAATTCTTTATATACCTGAATCGAGTTGAAATGAGCTTGATTCGCCTCCATTTCGGTCGGGGATCGGAGTCGAGTCAAAATTTGTGAAGAAAAACCTGTGTGGAAGAGTTGGCTTTACAGATAATGCATTATGGTCTGTTTATTTGCATGTTTGTGTACAAAAAATATAGTTTTGTTTTAATCATATTAAAACAATAAAAATTGCACATGGAGTAGGTAGCATATTCTTACATATATGGTGCTGAACTATTCAGTTTTTCGTTGTTTAACACGAATCAAACTATCTCACTTGCACTTCATAAAAAACATCGAAACACCATTTGCATTATAGAAAGTGCTGTCAAACTTAATCAAACTGAGATAAACCTTTGGTGGAAACATAGCAAAACTTAATTATCTTTTCTATTGTTTTCTCTTGCAAAATAAGCCCAGGTAGTCCATTTTAATTAACAAAACTAAATAACTAAATAATATCAACAGTAACATATTGATTTTTTCCCCAACGGAAAACACATGATTCCAAATGCACAACTACTCAACGAACACAGCCATCGAGATAAAAATGCAATATTAATCGTATCAACATTTGAGAACGAAATCACATAAGATCCATTCGAGACTCGTATAAATGTCAAAAACCCATTCGTAGTAAAATTCTACTTTAAATTTTAGCGGTAGTATTCATACTGCGGATATTGTTTTTGTTATTCGTGTAAAATCCTACTATACTATTGATAGATTTTCCAACAAAACACGGGTAAGGCCTAAAATGATCGTAAAATAAAATTTTAAATTTGTCGACAAAACAAATTATAAATTTAAAATAATTGAGAATTTTGACAATTGTCAAAATCTGTTCTATACAAAATTTGACAATTTTGTAGAATTGTATGAAAATGCTCGACAATTGTCATCTTTACGTTTAATAACTCAGTACCATGATGGACAGGGTTTTTCAAAATTTTCAATTCATGGGTGTGAAAGAAGTGTACCACAACGCTTCAGGAGTTTTGCAAATGTTTCATGTGCTACTGGAAAGGTAGATGGTTCTTTAAAAATATTGATGAATTTAATGGAATGATAAAAGTACTGATTGTGCAACAATTGACAACTCGTCACTTCAAAGTCTTTGTCTTTTCAAAGTTTCCTTTTTGGCAGATGATTGACAGACTTGGAAATATATTTTAAATGTGTTGGAACGTCTACTAAGTTTTCAAATTTTGGTTTAAAAGTGTACAGACTAATATTATTAAATGTCATTTTCGGTGTTAAGTCTTTTCGTCCAAAACCACAAAGTCCAAATCCTAAAATGTTAAAAGCCCAAAAAGCTAAAAACAATCGCCAAAAAACCCAAAACGAATGCCATATAACGTACAAATGAATCTTAAATAAAAGAATACCCAAATTTTTAGTTGTCATTTTGACCAAAAGAATTTTTAAGTTTGAATTTGGGTTTTATCACATAAGGGGGCTTTGTGCCATTTACTCTGGGCACTAAGACGATTATTATACTATCGTTTCTTTTGTCTTATCAACCCAAAACATAAAATGACATAAAGCCCAAAAAGGGAAAGGTCTTCAAAAATATCACTAAGAAAACGTCTATGTCGTAACACTCAAATTAAGAATTGTCATAAAGCCCAAAAGATTTTGGGTGATTGGGCTTTAAACAGTGAGGTATGTATGGGCGGTATTCTGCCCCCTTGCAACTACCTTCTTCGGCTCATTATAGATTTTGGGGTAGGTGGTAAGTTTGGTGCATGCAAAGTTTCTTTGACATAAAGCATCTGGATTTAAAGAAACTGCATACACCCAACTACGCTTCTACCCCAATTCCTGTAGTGAGCCCAAAACAAGGGGTTGCAGGGGATGGCATGCCCCCATATATATTTCACTGTTTATAGCACTATGGGCAGGAAAACCATTTCGTTTTATTTCACTTTGTAAATTAGCCTTATTTCGTTTTCTGAAAGTGAAATAAATCAAAACATATTTGTTACGCTTTCTTCACGTTCCGAGTTTTTAAACGATCTGACATTTTTTTTCGTTTAATGTTTGGGTTTAGGCAATACAATTATGTTAAACTCAAAATGTCGTAGTGCCCAAAATAAACAACCAATTGTCTTGAAACACATGACATCTTTTGGGAGATATATCAATTGATAATTTGGGTGTTATAATACTTTAAAATTGATTTTGGGCTCCGTGGCATTTCCTTCTGAAAAAGTTTTTGGGCGATATGACATTTTTTATATCTTGGCATTATTTTATTGGACAATAAGACCGAACGCTTTTTTTATTTGGAATTTCAAAAAACCCCAAAAAAGCTTTAACGCCCAAAGGTTCGGTAATACTACCCAAATTTTACAACAACAAAATTTTAATAAAATTGTTTTGGACGCTATAACATTTTTAATTTGGGTATGGTCTTGGGCGAAATGACCTAACACCGTCATTTTCCATCTTTTGACATAATATTTCGCCGAACAGTATATTTTGTCGGAATATTTGAACTTAACTTATGAAGACTGTTGGCATTGTTTAAACTAATAAGAATTAAACAAAAATATCCTTAAAAACAGATTTTATCCGATTTTTGATTCTTCTAAACTTTTTCATTTCTGATACTCTTGTTTTGCAAATTTTGTACTTTTTGTTTAAACTTTTGATTGATCTCTCATCATTGGCCAAAATGTTATATTTTTTAAAAATTTGGATGAAAAGTTTTGGGCGATTTGAAAATACACTTATAAATTACTTTTCAAAGAACATAACTTGACTATATAAATATACATTAGTACGCATATACAATTTTTAATTTAAAATAACATTGGTATGACAAATTTTTCTGATCATATTGTAAAAATGGATAATAATATTTTAAATAAAATGTATATACCATTATTCGGTGTTCCCTGTGTCATAGGCGGAGATGGCACACTGCTATATTGCTGCTGTTGAGCACTATTATAAAATGGTTGTGGACCAAATCCTGGTGCTGATGATGGTGTACGTGTTGGAGTTGGTGTTTTTTCTAATTGAATTGGAATAATTCTTTCCTAAAAAAGAAACAAAAAACAAGGCATTTTAGATCTTATCTTATCTTCTTATTTTACATATGTATGTAAAATAAACAAACCTTTACATTAGAAGATGTTGTATTATTATTAATCTGCAACCTTAAACCAGTGTTACCAAATCCATTACTTGAAGAAATGGTTGGCGATGAAGTTGGTGGTGGTGATTTTACATGATTTAAGGACTCAACTGTTTGTCCTTGAGCATTCATCCATCGATTAGTTGGAGCTTGCCTGGGAGCTTGTTGTTGTTGTTGCTGTCTGGGACCTTGCGAGTCTTGATATGGTGAATATTGTTGCTGTTGTTGTTGGTTTGCAACTGGAGGGATATATATCGATCCCACTTGAGCCTGCAAAAGAATTCAAACAAAATAAATCACACATTTTATTTTAAAACAAAATAAAATTAAAATAAATATAAAATTAGATATAATTTCAAGGTTAGCTCTGATGGCTTATAATAAAAATTAATTATTCGTTAACTTGGCATGTTTATTAAAAACTTCCGCATCAACAGATATTCTATTTTATTTATTTTTTGTTTTAACTAAAAATCAAATATATATATATTTTTCCTCAATTAAAAAACAACAGCACGCGTATTTGTTGCATATTTTTTTTTTGCCAAAATAACTTAACATTTATTTATGTTTGTGTGAGTGGAAACTTTGGCAGAAGGACAACATTTATTTATGCAAATTTTTTAGATTTTTTAAAAAACTCAATCAGTCTTTTTTCCCAGTCAATGCAAGACGAAGTTTAGAAGTGAATAAATTAAAAACAAGAAGAATTATCAACAACAAGGAAATTGCACAAGAAAGTTTATAGAAAGGCAGGTTCGAACTTCGAAGCAATTTATATATAAAAATACAAAATCAACGATATTTTACAATCTCGTTTTTATCTATAAGAATAAACTTTGCGTGTGCGGATTTTTCTAAAAATAACTTAACTTTTTCGTTTCAGGAATAGAAACAAAATATACAGACAAGACCTGGCTGGTGGATGTTTTTTATTTTTTTACTTTTAAATCATTGATTTCTATAACCCAAACATTGTTTTATAACGATATCGAGATTCGAGAGTTTTTAGTTTATTTGATTATGTCATCTCGGAAATTGCTGCACTATTTTCGACGAAGAAACAGAAACACATGCTTATAAATTTCTCTTCGGAATACAGAACGCAGCAAGGCAAATCGGACGTGTATAAATTTATCTTTTCCGACAGAAAATTAATTGCAAAATGATGTCGTTTTGTTTTTGGATTTTTGTTTAAACAAATCGTTTTTTCAAGGAAGCAAGAAGCAAGAGTTTTGAGTTGATTTTCTAAAGTGGATCTGGAAATTGATGGATGGCCACAATAAGATTGCATAGTTTGGGAAGAAAAATTAACTTGCTCGTGTTTCAATATATAATTTAAACACAAAATTCAGGGCAAAATTTAAATAAACGCAGGAGAAATAAAATACAGGGCGTGCCAAAATTTACAGATCTGAATTTGCAACCATTGTTGTGGTGAATAAATAATAAAGTAGAAGCCACTCTTGAAAACCATTGGCAGTAACAGCTGACAACTGAAAACTGACAGCTGACAGTTTAAATTGGAGCATTACAAGATAAAGCAACGGGTTTTCCCTGTAATAATATTTGCTTCTGGATTCATTTTTACTAATCCAAAGTTCTGACCTGTCAAATTGATATTTTTAAGGTTGCCAACGGTGGCGAGCAAAAATCGTTTGTTGAATTTTATTGGAATGGAATATTTGTTTTTAAACGTCTATGACTTCAAAAATACGACATTTTGATGTTAATAAATGCAACATTCAAACGCAAACTTATTTAACTTAAAAAATTCATATTTTCAGACAACATAAGGAACTTTATTTGTAGTGAACTGCATTCTTTGAACGCAAAATAGGACGAAGGCGACTAGTTAATTTTTCAGATGTCATTCGTTTCAAACTTGGAACTTTACTTGGCTATCTTTTACTTGCATAAAGTACCAACAACATTATTATCTTACGAACAAACTCCTTAAACAGCTTACAAGTCCATCGAAAGCTGTGTTTTGTATTGTAAAGAAAAAGTCCTTATTCCTTTTCCAATATGACAAGGAACACATTAAATAAAATTGTGCATGAAATAAATAAATCACAGTGTTATGAAGCTCAGCTTTCACTTAAAGCCACAAACATGATCAGCTGACATTATGACATAAGTAGACTTGACTTGATAATAAGGGAGATTTGTCTTGAATAACTTTCTAGTCAAATTTCAGATAAAGTTGCATTAATTGCAAGGCAATATTTTGGCAGCTGGCCAATCAAATACTAGAACCTTGTCTCACTTTCAAGTCCCTTATGTCGGCTGAATTCACCCAGTGTCAAACAACAAAATTGACACTCATGGGGTTTTCCATGGGTAAAATGAATCAATTTGTTTTGATCTAGATATGTCAAAAACAAATTTTCTCTGTTTTTGCATTGCATGTGGGCAAAATAAATTGATTTATTTTTGATTTAAGATAAAATCTGCAGAACTGGATTTTTCGGCAAATGTACTCATCTTTGCACCAATACTAATTCAAGTTTTACAAAATGTTAAGCTGGGAATTTGACAGCTTTATCGTACTTGTTAACACGTACACGAAGTTAAACTTTAACTTATAAAAATCAATTTTTTACGGAAATCTAAAATCATCCATGGAAAACCTCATAAGTCAACGTTTAAGATAACACCTCTAAATAAACAAGCTTTTCATTAGAAAATAAAAAAAACTTACGTTCTTTTGCTGATATGGCTGCGACATTTGCGGTGATTTTTGCTCTGGAGCTGGACTTTGTGCTTCACGAGATCTCAAATAAGCCGGATATTGTTGTTGGGGTTGGGGTTGTTGTTGTGGCCTTGGTGATTCAATTGGTGCTGGACTCATAACATCTCTTGGTCGTGAAACATTATTTTGAATTCCCAATGGGACTTGCTTCTGCTGACGCCATGGCACTGATGATTGTTGTGGAGTTGGTGAAGCTTGTTGCTGCGACTGCTGCTGCGATTGCTGCTGTTGTTGATATTGAGGCGAAGTTGGGCTTTGTTGATATTGTGGTTGGGGTACAGTTTGTTGTCGTTGAATAGATGGTGATTGTTGTGGCGAACTCTGATTGTGGTATGGTTGTGGTGCTGTCGGGATTGATTGTTGTCGTTGAACAAGTGGAGATTGTTGTGGAGAATTTTGATATTGTTGTGATGATTGTCGTTGAATCGTTGGTGAGTTTTGTTGTTGATATTGTGAAGTTTGTCTCTGAATTGATGGCGATTGTTGTTGCTGTGGTGAATATGGAGGCTGATATGGGCTTTCGTTGCGTCTTTGTTCGTCCATTGGTGTTCTTGGTGGACTTGGTTGCCTCTGGTTATAGAATTCTTGTTGTTGTTGTTGACGCATCGGTTGGGGAGATTGTGGGGCACGATATTGATTTTGTTGATAATCATTTTGTTGATTACTATTGGTGTTGTTGTTGGTGTATGAGTACTGATTCGTTTCAGGTTTTGGGTTATTCGGTGAGGATCTGTTGTTATCTGCAAAATAATTACCGTCATTTTTCGGTTCAACAATATTAAAAAAAAAGTTAGTTTAATCTTACCGTTTTCGTCATTACCAACCATGGGGCTCTTCGAGCGCTCCTTACGGTACTCTTCCACCCAGAAGTTATTCTTCTCCTGTGGCGGTGGTACTTTCTTTAAACTGGCCATCGGATTTGGAGGAATTTTGATTTCTGGACGGAAGCCCATGGGTGGTGGTTCGAAATTTTGTGGAGTTGGGGATCTGCGTTGGGCATTCCCATTCGATTGTGGAGCTAATTTGTTCTGTGGTGCGGGTGGAGGTGGAGGAGGTGCCCCAACTTTGCCGATGGGCTGTGGTGGTGGAGGTGGTGGACCAGTTGGAAGCACTTGAAAAGGCATTCCCATTGCAGTGGCGCCCAATTGCGAAGCAGCTACAGTTCCACCATTGCTTTGTTGCTGTGATTGTGATGGCAATTGTGTCGGCCTATGTAGCTGTTGTTGACCAGTTGTGCCTTCACTTTGAGCATTCCGTGCCAATCTCTTGGCCATTCGTTGGCTCTTGATCTGTGACAAGTCAATACCACCCGGGGTGTAGGTGAAGGGCTTCTTGTCTTTTGTCATCATGGCATTTTGGACGCACGCTGGTGCCTCGGCTACATTGTATTGGGGTATTTGTGTTGACAGCCGCTGTGATGGTATCGAGCCGGCCGATAGAGGTGGTGGAGCTGGGGGTGTGCCATATCTAAACAAAAACAAAAGAAAAATAACAATGAGCAGAGCATTTAACGGTATGGTAACCTTGTCTAATGTTTGATGACATAAAAGTCACCCTCGCGCAATCACACAAAATGTTGGACGATAGCCCAAAATGTATTTTGCTTAAGCTTTGACAGCTTTTTATGTTTTTGGCAAACTGTTCTATTTGTTTATCGTTAATTGACCCCACATAATACATATTTTTTCTATTGTTTGTATATATTAAAAAAAAAAAAAAACAAGAAGATGCGGTTCTATTGCTCACGCAGTAATTACGTGCGCTCTGCTGGGGAATAAAACAAAAATGTATACGACAGCAGTCTCGTCAGTTTTATGTCTTAATTGATTTTGTGGACAATGATACTGAAGCTCTTTATATAAATTATGACAAATGAATATAGTTTTAGTATTTGGAACGTTTCAAATAGATTTTAATTTTAAGGAACATCAGATTTTTTCAAGAGGAGTTGCCAAATATTTGGATATATTTTTAGATCAAAAATATTTAAGTGTACATACCTACAGGCTTCGAAGAGAAGATATAAATGATTTATAATATTTTGATAATTTTAATGTTATGGAAATTCAATAAAGTAAATATATACATATGCGGAAAATATTTGTAGAATATGTTTTTATAAGTGGTTGCTGACCTAGTTACAAATTATTGTGAAACTAAAGAAAATGTTTACTTCCTTCAGTTTTAATATTTAGGTTGATTTTTTTCAAAAACTTATGACATTTGACAGTTTGACATACATTTTTGTTTACAAAAAAAAACATTGTTTAAATCTTTTTACACATTATTTTAAATTTGTTTTACTATTGCCTTTATTTCTATGTTTATTGTTGATTTTCAACCAAAAAAGTTAAAATTTTGACTTTTAAAAAAATTTGTAATAATCTATTCCTAGGAATGTATGTCATTTTTAGTGACAAAATCCTGTCAATTTGATTCTCGTTAAGATTTTATCGTCTAATGAGAATGTATAGGATTTTTTTACAAATTTGAATCCCAAGTTTATTCGATTTTATATTTTATAAATGATCTCGACAGTGTCTTGGACTAAATACAAATTTTTAAATAAATTTCAGCTAAGTGTTTGACAAAAAACGATCCGTAGTAGTCCGGTTTTTATATTTGAAAGTTTGTACACTGAAATATTTATCAGAATAATTTAACACAAAATTGTAGAATATTTTTCGGAATTCAAACCAGGGGCCTGTTTCACCAAACACTTTTCACATTGGAACTTTGCAAAAAAATTAATATCCTGCAAAGTAAAATTGCAGTTTTTCACAAAGTTCTTTGGTAAATTCGTCGAAATTGAAAAAAAAAATAGCCTATGTCCATTGTCTTTATAACTTTTATTTACTTCTTCATTTTCAAAACGGTTTATATATTTTTGTATTAGTTTTCGATAACTTTTCAGAACAAACTCTTATTTGCAATTAAAATTTTTTCTTTGCATATTACTGAAAAGCGTTTCAACATTCTAAATATTTTGCAAAGTTTATTGTTTGGTGAAACAAATAGAACAAAAACATACTTTGTTTGCAAAATAACACAACTTTTCAATTTTTTGAAAAGACTTTACGCTTTGTAAATTTGAATTTGGAGAAACGTAATTTGCAAAGTGAAATGTGTTTGGTGAAACAGGTTCCAGAACTAATTTTTAGAAAACATCAGGAGTAATTTATATTTAAATTGTTTTCATGTTTTGAATTTTATAAACTAAAGCTGGCTGAAATAAGAACTAAAGAAGAGGAGTTCGTGGATTATGGTGAAGATCTTCGCATGCAACAGATGGCGCTATATTTCTTGACACTACATACAAATATTACAGCTTATGTCTATTTATGTATAATTAAACTACGAGTACTTAGTCAAGTCGACTTACAAAAACAAAACTATATTCTTATTAAGTTTTACAATTAATTACAGATAACGACGCGACGAGCAGAGAACTCAAAA
Organism: Eupeodes luniger; assembly: GCA_951509635.1. Taxonomy (NCBI): domain Eukaryota; kingdom Metazoa; phylum Arthropoda; class Insecta; order Diptera; family Syrphidae; genus Eupeodes; species Eupeodes luniger. The sequence continues at coordinate 102,173,320 of OX608073.1, read as the reverse complement.
ATCGATTTTATGATAAGCAGCATTGGAAACCAGAATTAGAAGTAAGATTTAAATTTCATTATTTTTAACATTTTTTGAAGACTTCCTATGATACTTCTTAGGTTTTATTTTTGAAGGGTTATCAAACGTACTAACATCTAAAAATGAAAAACTTGAAAAATTTGTTTCGATTAAATGATATTTCTATCCCAACAGGATTTCATTTTACCTTTTATCTACAGTGATTCTACTGCGGATGTTGTATTCGGCTTTTCCAAAAAAACACTCGTATTGTAGATTTCATTTTAATTTCATATCTTATGCCACTTTCACTGAATTTTAATCGAATACGTTACGTTAATATAATCAAACCACTATTAAATGTTAATTGGTAACAAAATTAATATTCTCATTTTGTTCATATTTTAAGTTTTTTCATCTATGCGCCATGAATCATTTTAATGTTGAACAATTAATGAAATTTGCATTTTTCATCTTGTTTATTTTCCATAATAATTTAAACAATTAAGTACATTTAATTATTCAATTAAAGACAAAAAATGTAATTCAAAAAGAGCAAAGGCAATAGCAACAAATCTTTATTTTAACTGCTTCTTCCATATTGGTACGCTACAGTTATAACCATAATTATTAAGACTTAAAAGGCAGTGATTCTATCGTCTATTTTCTACAGCATACAATTTTAAAAATAAATAAATATGGGGTTTAATGGAAAACAATATTGTATTAATTGGACGTTCTAATTAAATTTCAGAGACAGCCGTCACAAATTGGATTTCTGATTTTGTTCATAGTTTCTGAAAGTTTAAGGTAGAGTACACACACTTTATCTGACAGCTGTCAAATTAATTGTCACTGCAATCACCAATGTTTAGTTGTATATGCTGGCGTCTAGGTAAACCCTTTCATTTACCTTTCGCACATTTTCACAAATTATTTCAAAGTTTAGTAACAAGAACTATTTTTTTTGTTAAATTTTTTCTATCAAAATGAAGCTGTCCTTTTAAATGCGGCATCACTATACAGATTTAATTTATGTTTATCAACATCTTTCTAACAATGTTGTTTTCGATAATAATGATGACGACGCACGATGACAAAAATGATGTTGATGATACATTTATGTATAGACACAATTCAAATGTTATTGATTGTTAGTTTTTATTTATTTTTTCCATTGAAGGAACCATTTAAGGCTTCATAATGAAATTATTGTTATTATTTTGCAGGAAGAACAAGTTTCTAAATTACATTTTGTTAAAATAGAATATTTCTTGATTTTCACTGCTAAATAAAGACATACGAGTTCTCTAAGACTAACGACAACAATATTATTATGACGGAAGTTGTTATTGATCGAGACAAATTAATAAACTTCAAAACGTGAGATACCATTTTAAGATTAAATATGATGAAAGAAAACTTTTTTTTTTATGTCTAGTCAATGCACATATTTTATATAAATTTTCCTTCAAAGGAAATGATATTTTTATTCGTGTCATCAGAGGTTTTATAGTTACTTGCCTCTAGTCAAAAAGTCAAAAGACTCAATGAACAAAATAAATCCGTGAAGAAAATGATCCTTTGTTAATTTGAATTTGTGTAGAATTTAATTTAGCAGCTAATTTATGGTTTTAAAGGTTTACATTGCCAAGTTGGGTATTTTATTGATTGAAATGTTGGATTGTGATTCCATTGATCAAGAAAACGATCATTTCACAGAAAGTGTGCAACATATCGAATTAACTTTGAATTTCGCAATGATGATTAGTCATTAAAAGCTTTTATAATTTGAACATTTTTCAAGCTTCATCTCTCTTACAAAAATGGTAAAATCAACTTTTGACACGTTGTTTTGCTTAAGATTTCTTGATGGATTTCAAATTTAAAAAAGAGCATGTTGCCAAAACATTGATTTACATTAAATTCCGGTAGTTGGTGTACTTATTGAAAGCAACTTGTTCAATTACAAATTATATGATTTTTATTATCTATTCATCTAAAATATTTAACCTACATTTTCTGCAGATAAATTTGTCGCAACAAATTTATCCATCAATCATTTTGGTGAAATATAATCCACATCGTATATAAAGTTTTTTTTTTTTTTAGGAAAGATACTTTAAGCCTTATGCTTATTCACCTAATTTTTCGTAACCACAAAGTGTGGTATCTATTTGTCAAATCTCAAAGTCATAATCCGCATCCACACCATAAGCGTCAGCATCAGCACCTTATATATTTTTAGTTTACTTTTTTTATGGTTTTCACTTTTATTAGGTTTCTAAAAAATATAAAGGGAATGTTTTGAATTCGAAAAAAATTGAATTTTTTGATTAAAAACCAATCAATTAGAATCGTGGAAGCAAAATTTTAAACTATGAACCACAGTTTTATGATTTTGAACCGGGCTTTGGTTTTTTTTCGAAAATTAATTATATTGACAAAAAATCGGTTTCCGAAATATTCTTTTTTTGTTCGAAAGATGAACTCTCTGATCTGCAATCTGCGTTAGCGATCACAGCACAAAAATTGCATGAACATCTATTTATTTTTTAAAGTACGCACGATCAAAAATCTTTTGCGATAGATCGTGAGCCTCTTGAAATTGAGGCCCTGTTTCAATATTTGCCGCCTCTTAAATTAAATCAAGCATTATAAACATCGTTTTAGGAAAATTAGGAAACTCAATATTATAAGTAGGTACACAATTACACATGTATCGCCATCTCATTACTTAATACGTTTTTGAAATTTTTTAAAAAACTAATCAAAACTAGAATGCTTTTATTTCTTGCAAAAATGAACTTTTTTCGAATGATCAATTTGGTTTTAGGTCAGGCAGATCTACTGAAGATGCGATTTTAAAAGTATGTTGTGATCTGTATTATGAAATAATTAAAAATCATTTAACCATGGCATTGTTTATTGACATGACCAAGGCGTTTGACTAAGTCGATCATGAAATTCTCGTAAGCAACTTATTCATGGTTGGTTTTAGAGTAATATTTATGGTTTTATTGAAAAATTGATAGGAAGGGAACAAAAGGTGTTAAATAAATTCGGCGACGCAACAGTCCGTTGAGAACTAGGGCCTAGTGACTTACAACTCCCAACCATTCCTGTGTGCGAGTACTGGGTCAAGAATGGAACAAAAGTTGTAAGTTAATGCAATATTATGTAATGTATTAATGTTGATAAATGGTGTTCCTCAAGGCTCTGTTCTGGGTCCAATAATATTCTTAATTTACATAAAACTCACTATTCCATCATTTTTCTGGAGATCGAAAAGCCTTTGCCAAAGTTTAATTTTTCGAATGTTTTGCTTACATAAGTAAGGATCTACAAATCCTTAGAGCTTAGTTTGCGTACCATAGATTGGTTATTAGTGACAAAAATTGAGTTGTGTTTTAAGCTGTCTGGTGATTTTTCAAAGGAATCTGAAGCAGTTTGTCTCTCCCATGACTATCAAAAGTTTTTCAACAAAATTCATGTTCTGCAGAATAATTCAGAGTAATAAGAATAACTTAAAATACTTACAAACAGATTTTTTCTATAACGTTTTTCTTCCAAATAGCTTTTATGTTTTCTTTTGCTTGAAAATTCTATATTCTTTTTCTTTAAAACTTCTATAATTTTAATCAACCATAAATCTAACAATAGTTAAAACAAAAAATAATAATAAGTGCGAAAACGTGCAACTCACTACTGGATTTAGAGCTTGCAGGAATATTGCTTTTATTTCTTTTTTCTTCTTAATACCCAAGCCCTTAAAAGAACCTATTTGCTCTGAAAGTTATGACAGCAAAAGCCGTGGTTAAATAAAATAATGTTGACGTTGCAAGGTCTACATAATATTCGTTCTTCTGATGAGGAAAATTTTAAGTCTCAATGCAATCATATGATACATAATATATTTTTGTAAATGTGAATATATGTATAACAAACAAAATGCAAAAAATTTAGCACTCAATAAAATGAACAATATACGTATGTACATATGTGGTTTATTACCTTTTGTATAAAGTTCTGTTTGTTTTAACTTTTTGATTTGGTACAAAGTGCGGTTAACACTAAAATAACCGAATTTGTAATTATTGAATTAGAGAGCTATGCTTGTTGCAAATTCTTATAGATCTGTATATATTTTTAGGTACACACACTACACTTTATCTAGGCTGATTTGTGGTCGAAAATTATAAACATTGCGTAGTTTGAAGCTTTAATTTTGATGTTGGTACAAACTTGTTTTGATCTAGAATCTTTATATGCCTAGACATTAAGGTATTTCTTTTTTTTTTGCTAAATTTATACTCTTAAGTACTCTTTGTTAGTTCTATATGATTTGATCACTGCCAACTGTTATTTTAACTCTATGTTATTAACGCAACTTAATTTAAATCTCAGAAGTGATTTATTTTTAAAAAGATCGCTATCTGGACAGCTATCACTTTTGAAGCTGACAACTTTTGACATTTGACACTTAAAAACTGTGCAACTAAATTAAACCCTTCGAAAACGAACTTAAATTGTTCTAATTCACTTACAAAAATGCTGGACATTTAAGAGTCACACTACTCAGAACTATAGCACTTTTCAAAACTGATGGAAATTTTAGAGCTGATGTTGGGACAAGTTAACAATGAGAAGAATTGAAAAAGTGTGCATCGTTTAAAAACAATTGAAGAATATTGCGAAAATCTAGATTCATCGAATCCTAGTAAAACGACATTGTTTGCATAAAGACTTAATCTATAAATCTGTTTTAACTAACGGAAAAACGCAAGCCCATCGATAAATGCATCAAACTGATCCAGTAGCTACGGTAATGAGAACAATTGTTATATTTGGGCCTCAGAAATTCTAAGAATAATTGTTGACCGGTATATGATTAATGATACTGGTCGACAAAATTAATTCTTTTTCTGTTGCACCTTTAAAAGTGCTGAAGACAACTAAAACTGGGGTTTTAAATTCTCAGTTAAGTTAAAGTTAAAAAGTTAAATCATTGTAGTATCTTACTTAGTGTCTGGAAATTCTTAACAGTGTAGAATTTATGTCGTTTTGAGCAAAACTTGACTTTAATACTTTCATAGTTTTGAAATTAATCTTTAAAAGCTGATTTCGATGTCCTTTATTTAATTTTAACCATCGCGAATCTAATCGAGAAAAAAAGCTACTTCAAGAATATAATTAGCCTCAAAAAGCCTTCTATAAGTGTTTTGTTTTTTTAATGTTAACAAGTAGTATCTCAAAAAACCTAACGGGAAGTCCTTATTTTAAAGTCAGATTTGAATAAAGGTTATCATAATCAATTGAAAAAGTGTAAATTGATTACTAGGAACAAAAACTTGTCGACTAGTTTGATTTTGTATTACCGAATTCGGAACATATTGATATGGACGAAGTTTATTTTCAGTAATATGGCATTACGTGCTACACGAGTAACGAAGCAATAGAAAATTTCTAACTGTACTATTTTTTAAAGAGGTTAATATAAATGGCTATCAAACCTTTTGATTTCAGTGAGTTTTTTAAAACCATGTGCAGGATAAGGAGCCAATGGAGCCAATGCTCAACAATTGATTCAAGGCCTTAAAGATGGAATTCGTAAAGTTTTTCAAAGAACATTCAGGCACAAATGTATAAACTGGTCGTGGAAAATTTCATGAAAAGATATGCTGCTGCAATCGTAGCCGTGGCGGTCATTTGACTGATATCCTTTTCAATAGCTCATGCAATACTTTCATCTTTATCAATACATTTCCCATACAAAGTACTTTTTTTATGAATATCAAAACCTTTTTATTTACACATATGCATAAACATTTCTAAGGATTCCAATAAATGTCATGTCTGGTTAAAACCGTTTTCCGATAGCAACCCTGAACAAAGCGTAAATCTAAGAGTCTCCTTTTCTATAAATTTAGAACTTCTGATATAATTTTAGCACTGATTGCTGTTTTTAGCAGCAATTTAATTTGTAAAGGCTTAAAAATACACCATAAGTCACGTATAGAGGATAAACACCACCGTCTTATCAAAATTCTTTCAGTAAAATCTTGCTCAAAACTTAAACAAGTAAACAGAATGTTACCTGTTATTCGACACTTCTTAAAATTATCAAATATCATAATAACCTTACAATCTTACATATTCATTATTTGTTATTTATAAGTCAATAATTTTAGTTTTTAAAAGCATTGAACGAAATCATACGAGACTAGTCAATATAACAAAATAACTATACTGTACAACAAAAATAAACTAACCACACAGTTGTTTTTGCATTTTTAAAATTATTAAGCAATTCAAATGCATTCGAGTCACCTGAAACATCTTTCTCAACTTTTGAGTACACAATTTATGTAAATTATATTAAAAAAATATAACTACCACAAAACCACACTAAAGAAAATAGTTTAAACAAAAAATATAAAAACAGCTAAACAAACCATAATTTGTCATTGAATATTTTGTATTTTATTTTATTTTATAGAACAAAAACATTCTTTTTTCTTGATCAAGTCTAAAACTATTTACGTCAGTAAATTCATCGATTAAATATAAAATGCATTCTCATTTCCTCAACCAGATGTGAAGATGTGTACTCGATCTTACTCGTGTTTATTACAAATAATTGTAATATTATTATTATTGCCGTGTTCTATCAATTTTATGGACTTTCTTTACAAGATGTTTCCAATTAACAAGAACGTTACAGGCGAAAGCTGGTTTGGAATGTTATGCTCTATATTTTTGTAACCCACAAAATTTTCAAAATAGAAAAAACACCTCAACCCCCGAATGTGTGAAAATTACATTCATAATTTTATTTTTAAAAACTGACTGCGCCGCGCAGTAAGTCCATTGTTTTTGTCAGTGAAATTTCTGCGAGCGTCGAATATGCAAGAAAGTCTGTCATGTCTTGAGAAATGTTCTATTTTTAGTTTGATGATATTCATCATATTTTTTTTTTTTTTGGTTTGATCAACTTTTAATTTTACAAATATCACACCCGTGTGGGTGCAAAGTGAATATGGCAATGACTCACTTAAGCGAGTCATTTAAAGCAAGCATAGCTCGTAGTATTTATCACGCATGCATATTATTAGCAGCATAATGCACAGAATTAAAATATAGGTAAATATGATTGCGGCAGGTCTTCTGGCATTGCATTGTTTTTAAAGTGTTCCCTTATTTATGTAGTATATAAGAATTACAGACACTTTTAGTTGAAAAATATCTTAATTAGTCATTTGCAGAGTTTGAAATTAAGTAAATGAGCTGTGAGTGATATTTTTAGGAGAGAAGGAAAATTTGTTGAAATAAATAAAACACCATTTAGGGCAATTTAATTTATAATAAATAGTATTGATTGTAAACTTTATTTCGATTTCGGGCTACAAAATATTGATGTATGTTTGTCCTTTATGTCTTCGTACTTTCGTACGTTCGAGTAACCTTTTTTCGTCGGTCATATCTCAAAAACTGGCAGAGATATCGACTTTAAATAAATAATCATAAATAAATTTTGACATATCACTAGCTCTACCTATACATATTGCTAAACTTAAAATCATGGGATGGCTTTTTTAACATTAATCAACTTGCTAAGTCCATAGGGCATCTGTAATTATTCTAGAAAACTTTTCTTGCCAATTTTACTTATAAGAATTGATTGTTGTGTTTTAAATAATTCGTTAACTACAAAAATGTTTTGTTTTCAATATTTAAAAAAATCGGAAGACGAAGATCTGGAAATATTTGAAGACTAGGCTTTGTTAATGTCCCGAGCAAATTTCTTTGAAGAGCTGGATGATAGAGATAGGTTTGAAAAGATAAAATGTCTGTTCTTAGTTGAAATCCTAAATACCTAAGCCCGAATTACAAATCGTATCGTAGGCTTAGTTTTCAACGGAATTACAAGTACTTGTATTAATACATACATTTTTTTTTGTGGAAAAATGCCTTAGGTTTATGTTGGCCAGCAAACTTCCTAATTGAACACAAGGATGTTAGCATAGACTTTGGTATTAAAACCTCCTAAAGGAGGGGTAGAATTTTTTGTTTGTACTTTGTTTCACCTTGTGCATGAACTTCAGCGGGACAGGATCTTTTTTGTGAAATTTTGATTTATTTAGAAAACCGAAAAGTCCCTTGAAAGTATTTTAACCGTGGTGTCGAAAATTTTGGATTCTTCGACATCTAGAAAATCAGTAAATGATTCAATAATAACTGAGCAAATTTCGGTAATGAAATTCAGACGTGGACTCATTGTATCTCGAGGAAGTCGTTCCTTCCTACATTGAGGACGAATTCCGCCGACATTTCCGAATCAGCAAAGCGTTGTTTGAGCAATTAAGTGCAAAATTCGAGCAGTCGAAATATTTCACCAATATGCGTCCAAACAAGCGTACCTTCGGACAAAAACATTTGGCAGTGTTTTTGAATTTTCTATATACTCCTAGACAAAGAGTCTTCTATAATTTTCCTCTACAATGTATATAAATGCATTAAATTATTTATGTATTATTTCAAAGTGAACTTACTATTTTTATTTTTTATTTTCTAACTGGCAAAAATCCACAAGACAAACAATCAAATGAAAGTGACAATAACAGAAATGGCAGTAGCTGATTTTGACAGTTGTTAAACTTCTTGCACTAATAAATTCTTGCAGCAGAAATGTGCAAGTTTTTCAATGGAGGGGACATTTTTTATTCTCTCGTTGTGTTCTCTGGTTGCAACTTTCTTGAGTTAACAAACAGGAATTTGTGAAAGGTTGTGGTGCAATATCGTACGACGTTGAACATAGTTTGAGTAGCTAAACATACCTTATCTTATGTACAATTAATCTTATTAGAGCAGTTGGGAATTCCAATTAATAGTTCTGAACTCTCACTGTTTAGACAGTTCGGATGCCCGTTTTTCAATAAAAGGGAACTAACAATTTACTAGTTTGTAAAACGAATAGAAAGGTTTAAAATTTTAGAGTCAATAGGTAACTGCAAAATATTTAGAAAATTGCTACTTAGTAAAATGTTACAATAAGTTGTTTAAAATGTTGCACCATTGTTTTTAGACTTTGGCAAAATTTTTAGAAAAATCCATTGACAATGTTTTTTTTTTATAACAAAATAAAAATGTACAAAAAATATTAACGTTTAATAACTGAAAATTATTTCATTCTAAACAAAATATTGTTGTTAACTAATGGTCATTTTTTTTTAGAAAAATCCAATCAGAATTTTTGTATAAGGAATACAAACATGCTACTAAAAATTGATAAAATTGCTTGTCAACGAAACCAAATATTGAAATCGAATTTATTTTATCACAAGCAAAATATTGTTATTAAATTTAACAAATAAAGATAGTGACTTCAAGCGTTTTTTATGTAACACAAAATGTTGTTACATATTAATATTTTATACAAATTTAAAAAATATGTATTACAGTTCATGAAGAAACACATATTTTAAACCAACCTATTACACTTTTCTTTCTTGATAAAATAAAAACATTTAATAAAATCGGGAAATAATAATTGACACATACAGAATTAGACACCTGTCAATTATTTATTGCTGATACCAGTTTAAAAAAAGCAGCAAAAATGAATGATCTTATTCAAAATACTTAAGAAATTTAACTAACAAAAACGCAACCCAAACTGGAGTCACATAAGAGTAACGTTAAAATATATTGCATTTGTTTATTTATGTAAAGTTTTAGACACGTGTGGGAATCAAGCCAAATGAAAAACATTTCCTCATTTTTTGTTTTGCAGAATAAATTTAGAAAAATAAATGTATGTGACAAAAAACAAACAAAATTATCCACAATTTAACAATGTTTCGCAAAGAAAGATGATTCTTTTGATCCACCTACGCATTTTAAACTAAAACCACGATAAAATAAAATAATATTATAGGTAGTCAAAACTTTATAAAAACATGAAAAATCCATAAAACTTTCTGTGTTGTATAATTATTTAAAAACCTAAGTTTTAATTTTTTTGTACGTTGATCACATAATACGAGTATAATGTGCATAATATATTCGCCCTTGATCCCAAATAGTTAACCCAAAAAATTTCCATCATTAAGCAACATCTTCTTCTATACATAACATCCAGTCTTATATTCGTGTAGTGCTAAAGATAGAATGGTGCATGCGGCTACCGCCCACCGCACGCCGCGGACTGCCGCCGCCGCCACCGGCTCGCCACAACTCGATGCACGCGAAAGAACTCTTGAACTGCATGGACACAAAAGCATTCTTTTTTCGTTCTTAAATTGCATGCACATACAATCGATATACGAATAGTAAGACTGTGAAGTGGGTAATAGGACTTCAATAAGTATCTAAGCCCGTGTGGGTTATGGGGCTTGGCAATGATGGTTTCGTCTTCGGCTTCATCAGCTTCGCGCAATCATCTATCTGGGATGAAGAACCCAGCCACCGCCGCGCCGGACAACCAGACCAGAGACACATTCGTTTGCCCCTCTTTCCCTATATATGGAACCTTTGCTCTGGCACACTGATCAATGCAACTTTACAAGCACCAACTGAACTTATAGATACAACAAAAAGTGAAAAATATATATAAACAAAGATACAGTATCTTTTTTTTCTGGTCTAAAAATAGAATCCTTTTATTCGCATCTATCCCCGAGGAGAAGAAGAAAAACATCCTCCTCTTTTTGGCCTTTTTGTCTATTCACAAAAAGAAAAATCCAAAGAAGAAGATCAACCATCAAAAATAATTAATGCAGAACGGAGCATTGCAAGTTGTTGACATATTAATAAGCTAATTTCAAATAAATGCCAACGCAAGGTACGTTGTTGACTTTGAAATATGTCAACCGTGAAAAATTTTGAAAATCAAGTGGACAAATAATTTTGATGTGTGCCTCTGCACAAAGTGGGTGGGCATCGCCAAGCCGTGGCATCGGATGGATGATATTTGCAACATTGTATGACGCAAATTTTAAGAGGAAGCGAAGAGGTGAGAATGATAATTATTAAGTTAACTCAAGAGAATATTCACATTGTGTCTAGGAATGTTTATATTTACAATTATTAAGATGCCTTTACTTATTTTTAATTTGTATAAAATATAAAAACTACGATTTAAAAGAACCAAACATTACCATCACACATTTGGAGAGATTAATGATTTACATTTTTAAAAGGAGCAAATATTTAAATGTTTTCACTTTTATCGCCCATGTTCGATATCAATTAAAATTATTTTTAGTTCTTTCATTGATTACACAAGTCAACAGAACATAATGCGTCGGACAAGCTCGTAAAAGAATCCAATCGTTTGGGAATGCAACCTTTTATGAATTTAATATGAAGATTGCAATTATTGAATTAGGATTAGGACTTCAAATTTTGGAATCAACAATCGTTTTCCCCAATCAAGACTTCAAGTGAATGCAAAGACTTCAAGTGAATGCAATGACTTCAAGTGAATGCATGAAGTTTCAAATGATTTCGATCAATTGATTGCAGTCTTTTTAAGGCCAAATGATTAGTAATCTAAATTCCCAATCCTTTGACCAAGTTGATTTTTATCAGGATTTTCGAGAATTTTTCAATTGATGGTTCTTATCGGATTTTAGGTGAAATCAATGAATGCTATTTTCAAGCTTAATTCAATAAATGATTTATAATGATTGCAGTCGAATAAGATTGCATTCTTTTGCTCACGAAAAATATTCCTTTTTCTTAAAAATGTTGCTTTTGTAGGTAAAAGGGTACTTTCAAAATATTCTTCTTTGGAAAGAAAAAATCAGTAGCCGTGCGTTAACTTCGTAAAAACTGAAGATTGTCTGAACTAATTTTTTATCATAATCGTCATTGAAGAAGAAGTCAAAAAATCAATGAATTGTGAATTTTTATTTTATATCAGTAGAAAAATACATACATATACATAAATGTTTAAAAAATTAGGAACAGAATACGATCTTCAAAATAAAGTTACGTCTTTTCGCCAAATCCTAAAATGTCATGAAGCCCAAAATTGGTTCCCAACAAGTTAAACAAAAAATCCCAAAGCGAATGTCGTAGTGCCCAAATAAATTTTAAATAAAAGAACAACCAAGAAAGTTGTCATTTTGCCCAAAAGAATATTGAATTTGGTTCTATGACATACATAGGTGCTCACTATACATATGTAGGACTCACTATTGACCCTATTTCGTTTTCTGAAAGTGAAATAAAGCCAAACACAATTGCTACGCTTTCTTGACGTTCCGTCTTTTTGGGCGATCTGACATTTCGTTTGTTTAATGTTTGCGTTTGGCCGATCATATGTTGTGGTGCCCAAAATAAACAAAAATTTTGTGAGAATGTCCAAATGTTGAAACACATGACATCTTTTGGGTGATATGTCAATTAGCAATTTGGACGTTATGATATTTTAAAAATGATTTGGGCAATATGACCTTGATTTTGGGCGGTGTGGCATTTTTTTCTGAAAAAGTTTTTGGGCGATATGACATTTTTAATATTTTGGCATTATTTTGTTGGGCAATAAGACCAAACGCTTTTTTTAATTAGAGTTTCATAAAACCCAAACAAATTTTGACCCCCAAAAATTCTGTAATATTGCTTAAATCGTTCAACAACAAAATGTTAATAAAATAGTTTTGAGCGCTATGCCCTTTTTTAATTTGGATGATATGGTTTTGGGCGAATAGACCTTATGCCGGTATTTAACTATATGTTAGTTTTTTTTTACCAAAAAGAAGTTGTAATATTTTTAACATGTATAATGGAAAACTGGCGACTTGGAGCTTTTGATTGGAAAACCAAAAACCAGAAACACCTACTGACCTCCAAGTCAAATACTGAAACGGTTGGACCAATCATACTCCAACGTTAAAAATGACTTATAAGTGCATTCGAACAGTTTTTACCATCCAGCAAATAAATAAATAAAAAAGAAACATTTTAGGAAACATTGTTTAAAAACTGTTCCATTTATTTAAAAAATGTGTCAAAACTATTGCAGAAGAGTTTCTGATTGTTTTTTTGGTGTGGACGCTTTTTGAAATATTTCTGAAATGTCTTTTTATTTCCTATTTATGTTGCTACTTTTGTGCGTGAAAATTCATGGTTAAGCAAGTAGTATTGATAGTGTCGTGTTTTATTACTCATCTTTTTCACAATTTATATGTTTGGAAAATTCAGACAAATTACTGGCTTTTTTTATTTTATTTTAAAAATGCTCAACTTTGTTTATTTCATAAATGTTTATCAATTGGATAACATTCTCGTTGCTCCACGCTTTTAACGACTTTTGATATTTATATTAATAATCATTGACTCACTTTCTTCATGTTCGAGCAACAAATAAAGTCTCCCATTCGGAATGGGAAGCAGAGAAACATTTTGTAAACATTTCATAAATGTTTCACTAGCGCCAAGACCACAGAAAACATTTCAAAAACATTTAAGAAAAATTTCAGCAAAGTTTCTCTGTTTCTGAAATGTTTCTTAAAAGCTTCTTAAATGTTTCAAAAATGTTTCTTTAGTCTGGACACCCTTTATACGAAGTTAGACGGTGAAGAGATTATTTGTTATGAATTTTGCAATTCGCTGACTAAGTAAAAAAAATTAAATCGGAAATGATGGTCAAACTTATCACCGTACTTATATTTTGCTGAGAATTTTTATCTTCTATGTCACAATCACAATATATTCACATCAATGTCCAAGAGGGAAATGAAATGACTAATTTTTAAATATACTTTCATAGTACTCGTAGTATTACAAATTTTCTAGTGAATTTTACATAAAACTACAAATTCAGCAGTACATCATCATGTGCAATTGGCCAAACGTGACTTTTTCGTTACAGATTTGCTATACTTATATCTATTTCGCGTTTGTTGCAATAGATGCAAATAGTTTTGGTTTATTAAACCGGACAATGAGTCAGATTTATAGTTAAACAAGAGGCATCAAAAAAGAATGCCTAATTGACAATAAAAATCAGCCGGTTTCAGCAGTAAAAAAAACATTAACTACAAACTAGTCATCATTCATATCAATGAGAATAAGATTTGGGTCAATCTTCGACATCAACACTAGATCCAATCTTATGGACTTATGATAGTTTATTTCTTTATGGAAGTTGAGCTATGAGGTGTGATTATATTTTTTTTTTTCAATCATATCTACTTTGACTAACTATAGTATAAAGCTATTAAAGCTATCCCATCCGAGAAAAAATACAATCTTAATTCAAGACGATGATGACGGATGGCATGCATAGTCTCTTTGATAGGTTAATGAGGAACTATAGACAGCTAGACATGGTCTTACGGAAAGAACTTTATCGAAAGTAGGTTTATGTTATGGTGCTATTCATCAAAGAATTTTTCATATATAAACGTATTTATGCAATCTAAGTCTGACTAAAGTTGTACATGGAGCTGGGAATCTGTGTTATGGGATATAATTTATAAGAGTTACATATAGAACAAGGTAATTTTTTAGTATTTTTTATGTTGTGTGTAGAAGAGTCGTTAATTCATATTCATCGAATGATCTGAATTCTCCCTCGAACACAACTCTTTTCAAATATGAAATATGGACGCAAAAGCTTTTCGTATTTCTAGCACCAATCGTGAAAACGCAGACTTAATATCAATCTTGAATAACACTGGTGGAGGAGTGAATGATGAAAAATCTGGGTTGAGTGTTGCGAATGCACAAAATTAAAAACGTATAGTCGAAATTTGACAGCAACTGTCAAAATTCTGTCAAAAGAAATTTGTTTGACAATAGACCCATAGTTTATTACTTGACATTCAATCATTTTAATTTTTTATAAACCACGTTAGTGAAGTTAAAACAACAACTAAAATATAATATAATACAAAATGGTGAGCGCTACCGTGAAATCATATCCATCTTTTTTTGTGTGCGAAATGCAAGAGCTTGACTTGCATGACATGTGGTTTCAACAAGACGGCGAGAGGCGAGTTCGGTGAATATTTTATTTCAAGTTCGGGACCGGTCAATTGGCCGCCTAGATCATGCGATTTAACGCCTTTAGAATATTTTTTGTGGGGCTATGTTAAAGCTCATGTCTATACAGACATATTGGAAGACAACATTTAAGCATTTATTCGTGAGATACTGGCCGAAATGTTGGAAAAAGTATGCCAAAATTGGACTAAGCACTATGGACCGCACTATTGATTCAAATAAAGATTTCGTGCATTTTTTTTAATTGTATGTGTTTTTTTTTTTTTAAACATTCCTATAGCTTTTAAAAAATCACCCTTTACAATTTCCAACATTTCTTCAAAAAACGTATCCAAAGCCTCTCTAAACTATTGCATGTTAGCTTTTTAAAACGGTATATTTAGTAAACTGCTGGAATTTTAGAATTCATATTTTTTTAATTACAACAGTTATATACCTTCAAATTTGGAAACTGCTCCAGAATGTATAATTATTTGATATTCTGGTCTTAAGCTAAGTATACACGATTGGAAGATCTTGCAATATTAAAATAATTTAAATAATAAAAATTAACATTTTCACTAATTTTCCATCAACCATGTAAGCTCCCAATTTTATCTGTCAAAGGTAGCTTGCGCTCTTCTAAACACCCAATTTATTGTATTTTCAAATAGTTGGATGATTGTCCATTAATTAAATATTGGATGATGTACCTACTTTCCAAACAACATCATTCAATTTTAAATTGTCAGAACATTTTGAGCAGGAAACAACAACAAAGGGTTACATGATATTGAAAGAATTTGAAAACTACGAAAATCGAAATAAATAAGAAGTCACCATTCAGTCAAAATATCGAAATGAAGTTATAGAAACAAAAATTGAAAAGGATTGGATTCATATTCTCTGTCATCTGTCGAAAAAATTGGCTTCCAATGAGTCTACTTATTTAATGTTTCTAAAGTCTCCTAACCGTGTAATAAGACATTTATTATTTGGAAGATAAAAAATTGTTGGAAATTTTCAATAAACGCACAATTTTCACTTGATAGAAAATTAGCAACTGTCACCTAATTGGATGCTATTGAAAGACTTGACAGTTCGGCCAATATTTGAAGATCTCCCATTTGTGTATACTTAGTTTTATTCCCATTTTTCTTGTTGGCCTTCTTTCTATGCTTGTTTTCCAAAAGAAATTTTGGTTCTTTGCATTATTTGAACCAGAACAAATGTCTGACATAATTTCTTGAATACTTACAGAATAAAAAAGTCAGTTTCAGATATTTTGAAACCAATACAAGTAAATCTAAATTTTAGCTTAGATATCTTTATCTTCTTTTTGGTCCAACATTTCAAGATCACTCATTATACCTTCTAAGGTTTTAAGAGCCGTCAAATTTTGCAAAACCTCCACATAACTACACTTCCTATAACTTCCTCCACATTTATTTTAGATAAAATTGCAACACCTACGTTTAATCCAAAAACAGCTTGTTTTTTGTGTCATAAAATTAAAAAACAAGAAAAATAAATAAACAACTCTCGCAAAAACTCAAAAAAAAAAGATCACCTCCCAATCACCTTCACTTGAAATATTTCATTTGCTTTAACATTGAATAATTGTTTGCCCTAAAGAAAAGATAAAGCAACCAAACCAAATAAAAACACAATATTTTAATCCCACTCATAAAAATTCATTTTGGAATTTTTAGATACTGTTTCGAGCTTATCAGAAATTCCCCAAGTAAGATTATTATGGCAAAATAATTCCTCACATACAAAAACAACACCCAAAAAAAATGTATGATGTAAATCCAAAATAAAAACAAGAATATATGACCCAAAAACATTTTCTGAACATGCAAACTTCAGTACCACATTCATCTTTAAAAAACCAAAAACCAAAAATAAAATAAAAAGCCTAAAAACTTACACAACATTATCGCAATCGTTAATAATTTGCGGATCGAAATGAAATCCTCGATCCTCCTTAACCATATAAGCGGGTAGGGAATCAATAATTGCATTGGCCTTATCATTGTACGAGCCCAACAATTCCCGATACTTTGAGTAAACGATCCTTTTCAATTGGGGATTCGTTACTGATTTATTGTTGTTGCTGTTGTTATGGTTGCTCAACAATGATGATGGCGGTTGTTGTTGTTGCGTGGGTTGTGTTTGAATTGTTGCCGCCATTATTATTATGTAACGGTTTTTTTTTTTAATTTATTTTATGAATAATCGATAAAATCAAACAAAACAATAAATCACAATTGTTAATAATAATTGATTGTATATCATTTGAAGTTGCTCACAGATCACATACGCGGTTTTGAATTGATGGATAAATGAGTCACTACCGTCACAAAAAGATATCGCACCAATTTAAATTGCGGAATCTCAAAGTGAGAAGCTGATGATGATGATATGCCTTGACTTGGTTTGGGGCTTGACTTGTGCGGTCGTCAATAAAGATTCATTAAATAATATCTTTGTTTATTTGGCATCTGCTGAGTTCGCGTAGTCGCGACGAAAAGACCTTCAAAAATCCGAATTCTTATTTAATTCCGTAATCCGATTAGGGTCAAGACTCAGCAAGCCAGCTGGTGTCGTGATGGTGATGATGATGGTGGCGCAGCCACTTATAATAGCTTTGACATTAAGATTGAGTCAAAGTGGCGCAAAAGTACATAATTTGTTCCACAACCGCCCGACGAGCAACGCCGACCACGACGCCACACAGCACCGCCGACAACGACTTCCGAAGTTGGACCGCTTTGGTTTATTTTGGACAGAGACGAAATTATTGCGCCACACGCTCTGGCATCAAGTCCTATGACTCATATACTATGCAATTCGAATCCGACAAGGGACAAGAAAAATTAAAATTGATATCGTCGCCGCGCCGGCCGATGACGGTTAACGAAATTCCGATCCGAACTCTTTTACATATCACTTCATGGATGATGGTTATTGTTGGTTCTTTGTTTTGGTCACACAATAAAACATTATAGGAAACCACAATTCCCAGTTCCATGAGAGAGTATCGACTTAAAGTGTCTGCCTGTCTGGTACCCCAGAGTTAAGATCTTAAATTTTAAATAAAAATGTTTTGTTTTTACTTTCTTGGAAGTAAATTTTTATCGTACTTGAAGCTATAAGTAGCTTGACTTGAGGAGAAGAACTGTTCGTTGCGACGATACTATAACGAATGACCATCGTTGGGGAACATTAAACGGCTGGTACACTGGCAAAGTGTATCTACTACCGTATCTGATGTATCCATCCGAACCGCGTGCATCTACTATATGTACGTATAGGATAGGAGGTATGGTGGTTTTTCGAATACAAATTTATAACAGTGGGGCTATAGGATGCTTTAAGGGGCTATGATGATAAACATATTGTGCCATAGGTCTTTGATAAGTCTTGATTTTGTATTTGCTAAACTAAACTCCAGTTTATGTTATTCATAGAAAATGAAAAAACCCATTTTAAAATGATAACCTAGAGTCTTAAAATAAACACGACAGAACCTATGTTTTAGCTATTTTCAAATCTATAAAACGTAAAAAATATACAAACTAATTAAGAAAACTACGTTGCGAGACATTTTGTTTGAAAATATTAAAACAAAAATTTAAATGTCAATAGACTTAAGCATCGATCAAGATTTTGATATTTTGCTGGATGTTGGAATGCTACCACCCAACAGAAAACGAAAGCTCTACTTAACCCGAGTCGACCACTTTGAAACAATTGACGACAATTTATATTAAAGGTACCGATTCGATAAAAAAAAAACACTGCCAAGTTTATGATTGACTTTCGAAATATTAAAGATTGTCTTTCCAAGTCTTAACAGCCAGCGTCAGCGTTAAGATTTGTTGCTCGATATATTTACCAAAGTGACATAGGCAATGTGATGTTTGTTGACAGGTGACTTACCTGAAACCTATTTCTAACCAATCAGAGTTGCCAAATTCTTTATGAATAGAAGCTGTGTCTAACCTAAGTGTTGAATTTATAGACTCGGGTTTAAAAAATGACTATGAATGTGCCCCATTATGTTCCACTGTAAAAAAAGACAACTGATGTAGAATTTGAGAGTTTCAGTTCAAATAAATGACATTTATCACATAGTCACATCAGTTTATCACAACAATATTTTTTTTCGTTTTCAGATTATGACAGATCTGTCATTGCGAAATTTTAAAAGTGGTGGTTTTTGCATATCAGTTTTTTTTGAATTTATGTTCAGTTGGAACACGTAGTTTTATAAATAAAAAAGAAATCGTTTTAGCAATAGAAGCAAATACATTAGTATATTTAAATTATTAATTTTTGTAGCGTTACCGACTAACGTTTTCTTTTTCATTTGAATTTGCAAATGGATTTTATGATTGAACCCAAAACCTTTGGCATAATAACCATAACGGCACGAATAGTAAAGACATGCATACGAAAAATAAATGTACCACTTATTGAGTTAATTTTTGTGAAGAGTTGCAATTATGTAAAATCAGCTGTTGCGAAAATAAGGGAGTTGCGGAACACAATTAACTGGACAGTTTATATTTCTAAGATTTCTCAAAATTTCATCAGACGGATTGACAGAGCAGGGCTCTGGTTTGCCAAACACTTTTCACTTTGCACTTTTACTTTGCAAATTACATGTCACCAAACTCAAATTTACAAAATGCAGTCTTTTCTGAAAAGTAAAAAATTTTGTTATTCTTCAAAGTATTTGTTTTTTTCTTTTTTTTTGTTTCACCAAACAATACATGTGGAAATTATATTTAGAATTTTGAAAAGCTATTCAGTAATATTTAAAAACAAATTTTCATTTGAAGTTTGTGTGGAAAAGTTGTCAAAAATAAAATGCACGACTGGGTCGCACGAACTTGCTCCTGCATTCAAAGAGTCTGTTTAAAAAAGTATCTATGTATATAAGATTTAAGAATATACCTGTAAAATAAGTTTGTCTTCAAAGATATAAATGCCATTTGATTTGTCGAAAAAAACTCCATTTTTCAATTTTTTTGGGAGGGGGTTACACTCAATACAGTTAAAATAATTAAAAAAAAAAACTGATTTAAGATTCAAAAGTTTTACCTGAAAAATAATGTTGTCTTCAAAAATTTAAATGCCATTTTATAAATAAAAAAGCCCTTGATTTTTCAAATTTTTTTTTCGAAAATCGTTAGAGCGGTTTTTTTTAAATTAATTTTTTATATATAAAATTATTTTATTTTTGGTATGCAGTTGTTTAGTGATTGTAAATATACGCTCTACATTTGAATTTCGTAAAAAAATATTAACCCGTTTTTGAGATATAGAATTTTGAAAAAAAAAATTCAATATTTTTTTAAAAATCCAAACAAAAAAAATTGCACTTTTGATAATCAAATATTGTTAAAGCAATATAAGAGCTTATTCACAAAAAAAATTATTGAAATCAGTACATAAGTTGCTAAGAAAATTAAAAAACAAAATAACGGTTCTATGGGCGGTACCTTTCCTAAGCAATAAAAAAATATATTTTTCTTATTAAAAGAAGCCAAGTTAAAAAATAAAATTTTAGAGAAAATTAAAAAAAAATCTATCGGTTTGTTTTTGAGAAAATTCGAATTATCGTTTTTTGACCAAAAAAATTGTATGGGGGCCACTGTTAGTTTTGATCTTAAAAAAAATGAAAAAAACGCCTAACGCGAATCTGCTCAAAACCTTAACTTCCAAGTTTGAATTCAATCGACCCAATGGTTTAGGCTGTAGGAGCGTGGACAGACAGACAAAATTTTGCACGAATGCAAAACTTGCCATATCGTTCCTATATGTCGCAAGTAAAAATTGAAGCGATTTGAAAATGATGAACTTAATAATAGTTAATAAGACAATGGACATGGGCTATTTCTTTCTTAATTTTGACGAATTTACCAAAGAACATAAATTTTGAACTTTAGGGTTAACGCGTTGATTCATCTGAATTTCGAAAAGTCTGATTTTGCAGAGATTTTTTGATCTATCGACATCGTAGCCATTCGTCAAATTTTATCATTGACGAATTTCTCTTTAACACCATTTGCTAGGCACAAAATTGTTAAGACCTAGCCTAGCAATTTTTTTTCTCAAAAGGATAGCCTTATGTCGCTGGATGTGTTGACTACCGTCATGATGATACCATGATAGATATTGATTCGCAAAATTGTTTCAATATATATTTGAGCTTAATAAACACAATCTAATATTTACTTTGAAACTTTTCCAAATACGAATTAATGGAAAAGTTGAATTTTAAATTGGTGAAACACTTTTACTTTTCACTTTTCAAATAAAATCTGAAAATTGAAAAGTGAAAAGTCTTTTTACTTTGCAAATTTTGTGAAACTCTACACTTTACTTTGCAGGATATTATTTGTTTGCAAAGTTGTAAAGTGAAAAGGAAAATGTGAAATATGCCCCAGGAGAATGAAACACAATTTCCTATTCAATGTCACCTAGCAATCAAATGAACTTTGCATTTATTTTCACCCTTTTTAAGTAGAATTTTTGAGAAATCGAATCATAAATCTCAAATTTTTCACAGCAAGAGTCAGAAATTTGTAAGAGAATTTGTTATCTTAAAAATATAAACTGGCCAAATTAAATGTTTCTACTCCAAGCCAAGTGTCAGATGACAGGTGCGTAAATTGAAGGTTCTTGTCTTAAACAAAACTATCGAGTTGATATGTGGATATCGAGTTTTATAGATATATGTATTTGAGACAATACAAAAACAAAAAAACTGACTATCATTTTATTTGAACGATACCTTGCTATTGTAAGATTTTTACAGGTTTTCCATTTTAAAAAAAGAGTCAGCCAATGTACGAGATTAAATTATTTAGTTTAATCCATTTTACTTACACCCATATTATCGAGTTTCTTCAAAGCTACTTTTACGCAAAACTATTTTGAAATCTTAATTAAATTTGATACAAGAACTTAAAACTACATTTGTCGTAAAACTGTTTTTTAAGAAACTTAATTTAAGGGCGGGTAATGTTAGGTATAATTGTCACTTTCATAGATATCTGTTTTTCACTCAAACAGAGAGTGATCTGTCAGAATTGACAGAGCAAAAAATGGTAGATTTCTTTGTCTCATAAAACTATCAATTTCATATATTTTAGACATTTAAATGCAATTTTTCAACCAATTTAGTCGTGAAAAAAATGTTGACTATTTTTCTTTAAATTTATGAAATGAAAAAAAAAAAACATCTAAACCAATTATTTTTTGGCTGAGACCGATTTTCATCGTCCCGGTCCCACTGTGCAGAAACCAGACAAAGTATAGTGCGACTGACTGACTAAGTGCTTGTCTGGTCTGCGTGTGTGTGACTGGTTTTTCAGTTTTGTTGTTATTGTTTTTTTTTTCTTTATTTTTGTTGTTGTTGTATTTTCCCTTTTTTTATTATTGTTATTATTTTTAAGGTATAACAAACTTTTCGCACTCAGTGAGTGCATTTTTAAGGTTTAAAATGCATAAACTCGTCAGACAAAGTCTATGATGTGTCTTTGTGAATCAATCTTAAGCTAAAGATTAGTAATCGTTAAAAATTTCAGAAAAGGGCAAACATCTCCTATTTTAATCTGGCATTAAATCTAACAATAAATGAGAAGGCTGCACAAATTTGATTTATATTATTTACAAAATTGAAGTATTTATTGTTTGATTTAATACCTAATTTGAGGAAGTCAAAATTTAAATGTCCCCAAATCTCAATATCATAAATATGGGTAGTTAATAAATCTACTTTAAATCAAATTTTATGAAAAGTACGTGATCTTGTCACAGCACAGACTTATGCGGTGTGATAAAATGAAGAGTATGATAATAAATAAATTTATTTAATTGTACTTACATACTTTTTAAAGGTTTAGTTTCGTTTTGTAGTATTTTTTTTACGACTTGGGAGTGTCAATTACACGGAACCAAAAAAAGTAATGAATACAAAGGATAAGATTTACACAATCTTTCAACAATCATCGGTCACCTGAACGACGACGGACAGTTGAATATCCTTGATATATCATAATCACATTGAGACTGTGTAAATATTTGCTAACGGTTTAATATCTGCGTCTTCTGAGTACATTATTATTATTCAAAATAAATAGAATGACTTTTCAAAATTTGGGTTTTTTATCTTGGTTCTTTGCATATCAACTGCCTGAGGCTATTGTTCTATCCATTACATTTTTAAGATTAAATCGAATTCCGGTTAACTTGAAATTAAATGTTTGATTTAGAAAAGTCATCTTTAAGTTCTATATGGATGACATCAAACTTGACACAAAGATATAATCTTTGTCCCTATTCATAGCACTTAACGAATCTCTTAACTTTGATAGTGACACTTTGAAGTAGTGAAAAGTGATCGATAGAAAACTGACAGATCGATAGAATTTTAGATTGTACAACTTCAATTTACAGAGCTTTGAGTCTTTGACACACTAAGGTCCAGTTTTTCAGATCCAGAGCTAGTTAATCCTGAATTCAGAGTTAACTCACGAACAAGGTTTTCAGTGGAAGTTTTATATTAACCTCATAAGAGGTATTATCATTTTGTATCACTGAAAAGTTATCGATTCAGTTGTCGAAAAACTATCGAAATCTATCGATTATTTTGGTTGACAGCCAACAGCCGTTATTTTTAATCTCATTTGTTGTTTTTAATTTATTCAAAATAAATACAAGAAATTCAAACTTTTTCTTTAAATCAATTAAAATGAATTGTATGTGATATGATAAGTCTTTTTCTTGTCAAAAGATTTAATCTTCAATTTTTGTCTGTATGAATATAACACAAAATTATTCATTGTTCCACAAAAAGAAATGAAATTAACTTTGTAATTGCAATTTCAGTATCTATCAAAAACATTTGTATTTACACCAAAGTTACTTCCCCAAGTTTAAAGGGTTAGCTCAGAGTTAACTACGATATCATAATAGACTGAAAAACATTTTGCGGGAGTTAACTCGAGTTTATCTCTGAAACTAGGATGACCTCGCACGCTCGCACTGAAAAACTGGGCCTAAGTAAACTTTGTTTTAAACTGATGCTGATTATTTCTTTTAAATGCGAGTTTCTAAATAATTTTGTTTTTCAAAAAAACAAAACTTTGACGTTTGTAAACACATGAAGCATTACGTATTATACTATGCGTTATATATACTATTGTATATTCATTTGTAAAATAAATAAACATTGGAGAATTGGCATTTTGCAACAACTCTTCAAAGTCACGAATTTGACGTTCATAAATGTATGTCTGTCAAAAAATTATATTTGATGAATTTACCAAAATTTAAGAAGTATTGAATTTCAAAATTTAAATCGGTTTATGAAATGCATTCTAATGTTATTGTTAGAAAAATAGTTTGACAGTTACCAGGATATTAATAAAAGTTTGTCATTTAATTTATTGAAAGACTATGGCGCAACATTTTAAAGGACCTATAGAACCAATTTACTAATAAGCTATTTGCTAAATATTTAGCAATTTACTAAGGAAGTTTAAAAACCTTTGCTAACTAGTATATTACTAATTTCCTTTTATTAGAAAAATCGCATCTGAACATGTCTAAAAAGTGACAGTTCGTTAAAATAAACAAACCAACTACCTTTAAAAGGACCTTTTAATTGGAATTTCCAACTGTTGACTGGATCATTCCATCCTATGTCTATGTTATTTATATGTTCGGGTGTCAGTTTTCTAATAAAAGGAAATACAAATTTTTGAGTCGCTTAGTAAATTGCTAAGCATTTAGAAAATTGCTCATTAGTAAAATTTTAAGCACTAAACAATAGGTTCTTTAAAATTTTGCGCCTATACTTTCTATAAAAAAAATATCTACAATTAAAAACAAAATGTTAAAGTTTTTTTTTAATGACAAGTTTCTTGAGATAAATATCAGCTTTTTTAAATATTTACAAGAAAACCAAAAGTCTTAGTCAGTTTTGTTTTCTTCATATCAGTTTTTGGTTCTTCTACGATGAGTAATTTTAATATTGAACATTTCAATTATCGAAAATGATTAAAATACACATTCACTTCAAATGTTTACAATAGTCTACCTATAAACAAATCCCATGTGCTTTTTTGCTAATTTGTAATTTTGATTTTGTTTATAATAATCTACACTTGAATGATTACCTAAAACATCAATTAGTTTATGAGTATTAACACTTACATTTTTATATATGTATATAAGTTCATATCTTCATAGGATAATTTAAGTGTTTTGTTTATCGGTTTGAACTGTTTATTTAATAGGTTTCTGTTAAATTTGCTTACAATTTCAAGGCTAGTTTTATAATACCTTGTTAGTCTTTCTCTGCAAAAAAAAACAAGAAAACATCTGCTTCGTTAAAATATCAAATATGTTTTTGACACAATAAGAATTATTATAGATCTGTTTGTTTACTAAGAAAATCTGTCAATTTTTGACAATCTAAATCGAAAGTTCTGTCAGGGTTTGTACAATAAAAAATATAAATTATTATAATAGATTTAGCTTTAGTTTTATTGTTTAATTTTATATTTTTTCCCAACTGATGACATTATTATTTTGACATTTCATTCTTATGTCAAACTCTCTGGTAGAAGATTCTTCAATCTGTATTTTCATTGAGTTTGATACCTTGTTAGTGAAAACCTTTATGACGGTCGGTGTTTACATTAGACTTTTTTGAGGATACTTATTTTGACATTTTACCTGTATCTTTCTTGTTTAAAAACAATACTTAAAAATTAATTAAATATTAAATTTGACATTAGATTGGAATCACGATTTTGAAAGTAAGTGATGTGTGCGTCCAAATATTTTTCGATTTTAACTCCAAATCTAAAATCGAATTTTGTCTTGTTTTAAAGAGAGGGACTGTCATTTAATACATTTTCGAAAGCGAAAGACAACCAAAACGAATCTTCAAAGACGAAAATTTAATCGTGTTTAATGGATTATTTTCATTATTCCAAGTTGAACATTTGACATGGATATACATACATATATATTTCACCCAAAACCATAACGCCCAAATCTTAAAATATCATAAGCCCAAAATTTGTCACAAATTCCAAAAAAATAAAAAAAAAATTTCTAAATACCCCGAGCAAATGTCGTAACGCCCACATAAATTTAAAATAAAAGAACGGCCAAATTGTTAGTTGTCATTTAGCCCAAAAGAATTTTGAATTTGGGTTTTATCATATAGGAGTTGGGCTTTGGGAAATGTATTTTGGGCAGCCCTAAAAAAAAACGTCGGTCGTACAAAATATCACTAAGAAAACGTCACAAAGCCGTCAATGCCGTAACATCCAAATTTAGAAGTGTCATCAATGCTCAAAATTTTGTATTTAGCAAACATTTTGGGTGATTGCTTATTTTGAGACGCTTATAAACAGTGAGATATTTCTTAAAGTAAAATACAACCAAAAATATTTGTTACGCTTTTTTGAAATTGCGAGTTTTTGAGCAATCTGACATTTTTTTTGTTTATTGTTTGCGTTTGGGCGATAAAATTTTAAACTCAAAATGTCGTAGTGCCCAAAATAAACAAACATTTTGTCGGAATGCTCAAATAGGCGATAAGACCGGACGATTCTTTTTATTTGGAATTTCATACAACTCAAAAATGTATTAAAGCCCCAAGGTTCGGTAATATTACCCAAATCGTACAACAACAAAATGTTGTACAACGCCCAGTTGTACCCATCTTTGTGTAATGGTGTTTTGAATGAGATCCATATAGAAGCAATATGGCTTAGGAACTCATTTAAAAAACCTTTACATAAAGATAAGTACAACTATTCCACATATTTGACGCATGAGCATTCCTGACATCTTAAGCTTTATTCACATTAAACTCACTTCTATGAGTTATTTTGACATTTCAATTATTTTATCTCCTTAATAACGCTATAGATTAAAATCTTTCTTCATAGCATATATACATACCTTATCTCTCTTTACAAACAGTTGTATTAATATCTCAAGAAAATGACGTCCGGATAAGGAAATACTAAATGCCTACAACTTTTGCCTGTCAATATATATATTTCCGCACGCAACATTCACGCACTCGCATAACATCTTTTTTATTTTGCATGAGTGCGTACAATTTGTTTGTAATTCAAAACCTCAACCAAAACGATCTTTAAAAAAAAAAAAAACAAGTGAGATTTTAGAAAGTAAACCCATCACACAAAAAGGTGGACGTTTAAACCAACCAACCAACGATTCACTCATAAATATTGGCAAATAAAAAAAGAGTTAAACTCCAAAAACAGGTCCTTCATCATCATCAACATCATTTTAATCTTTTCATTCAGATTTGAATCTCCCAAAAACATATCCATTACACTTAAGACTAATAAGCAAAATAAATACAGGAAATGTATTTTATGCGCACTATCAAGTCATCCATAAAATGAAATCCATTAAAATTATGCAAAATATCTCGCCTGGACTTTCAAGTGCAACAAAATACACAAAAATAAAGGAATTTCGATCTTAAATACTTTCCGTTTACCAAGTACCTAAGAAACAACCTTCCTACCATCATTATTAGTGACCAAGCAAGAGACCAGAGCCTCCCAGACTAAAAATCGATTAAAAGCCTTTTAGTTATTAGTCCGGTTTGAAACGGAACAACGGACGACTGAAGACTGATATTGTCTATGTGCGTTGGAGCTTGGGAGTGTTGCAAGGCGAATACTGAACGTCGCTCGTCTACTAACTAAACGCCACGAATTATTATGCCCAAAAATAGGAAAAAAGGTTTTGAACTTTCACTCTTTTCCCCAAGAAACCACTCTTATAGTCGATCTTGATTATTTGTTTGTTATTAAAGTGGTGGCCATCAATCCTCAAAAGCACATGTTGTATGTTGGGTCTAGTTGCTTTTACATTGTCATTACGCGAAACGGTAGGTAGTCCATTTGTGGAAGTTTTGGGGTACCCACCGACCGGCACCGGTCGCGGTCCGTCGTTTCATATCTTTCTCGGATCATTGATCGAAAGTGGTTGTTTTGTCATCGTAAATCTTCCCGCAAAAAGTCATCAGCATCATCATAACACACAACATTCAGACTCATACCACTTATTCCATACCATAGAGGCACTTCTCGGCGATGGATAGAATTGGATGGGAAGAGGCACCACCGTCGCCGGGGGCAAAGGCACACTACAAAACTAAAATTAAAATCTCACTCTTGGACTTATGAGGTAATATAGCAATATTCGACGCCGCCGATGCCGATGCCAATACCGGGCGGGCATTACGAGGCGCACACATCATGCCTGTATTTGCTTGTGGTTAATTGCAATCAAGAGGCATGTTGTTTTTGTTCAATTGGATATGATGGGCATTTGGGCAGCACCAAAATAAGCCATTCAAGGTGAAAATGTGCTACCATTGAGATAACAAAAGAGATGTGCTTGAGATATTTCCAAAGATTTATGATATAATTCGAAAATGATGAAGAAGACTATCAAGGAACTTTTGAATTTTGGAAAGAATATGGTGTTAGAAAAAACTAGATCTGGAAGACCTTCAAAAGTAAGTGTTCCTTATCTTTTTTCGTGGATTGATATTTGATTGGATATTTGATTTCAATTTTATTTATTTAAAATTAAATACAAGGTTAATGGGATGCCTAATTTATGATTATGACTTTTTGAAACGAAAAAAGAGGCTAGGATGCAACCCACACTGATTACTTCCCATCTGTCGATTTGACTAAAAATTTAACAAAATATTAATAACAATATTTTGCGTAAAGTAACAAATTTTAAATCAATATATTTTTTTGTTCTCCAAAACTTGATTCGAAAACCATTCTTTATCAGTTTGTTTTTGTAGGTTTTCGTGTTTTGTAAAAAAAAAAATTGTCAATTTAATTTTTCTAAGAAATTAGCTACAAGCTAGTAACAATATTTCGCCTATAATAAAAACAGTTTGGTTTCAATATCTGTTTTTGTTCTCGAGATGTTTAGTCAAAAAACAATTTTTTTTTAAGTTTTTTATTTGTTATATAAAAAAACAAGGATTGGATTTTTCTAAGGCCATTATCTTACGTTAGCAACAAAATTTAGCTTAGAATGAAATCATTTTGAAGTCAATACCTTCATTTATTCATGAGATATAAAAAATATACTTGCAAAATAAGTTTGTCTTCAAAAATTTAAATGCCATTTGATTTCAAAAAAAAAATCTACACTTTTCAGAATTTTTGTTTTGAAAATCGTTTAAGCGGTTTTTTTTAAATTAATTTCTTATCTTCGAAATAGCTTTCCGGCTTTTAGTCCATGAAAAATTGGTAAATTTGCGTTTTGTCCCGGTATTGTCGCTTTGACTCATCAGTTAACGAGTGAGAAAAATTAGTTTTCTTCTTCTATTGTATAATTTGTATTAAAAAAAACGTTCAACATTAATTTTGTATACATACATTGTTTTACTTTTTGTTTAAAAATAATGTTGGTATGCAGTTTTTTAGAATATATTTATATAATTTAAAAAATGTTGACCCGTTTTCGAGATATCGAATTTTGAAATATAAAAATTTTGTGATTTTTTAAAAATCCAAAACAAAAATGTTGACATTTTTTATCATCAATTATTATTTATACAACATGGGAGCTAGTGCATACAAAAATTATTGAAATCGGTTTATGAGTTTCTAAGAAAATTTTAAAACAAAATAACGGGTTTATGGGTTGTACACTTCTGGAGCAATACAAAAATATTTTTTTCCATTGCAAGAAGCCAATTTAAGAAGCAAATTAGAGAAAGTTTAATAAAAATCTATGGGTTCGTTTTTGAGAAAATTGGAATTTTCGATTTTAGCCAAAAAAAATTGTTAATCTGGGGACCCACTTTTTTCGACTTCTCTACCATCTTAATGTCATGTTTGCCATCGCAAGTAAAAATAATAACGCATTAAATTAAATATGTGTTCATAGTAAAGACCAAAATGAAAAACAACCCTAATAACAGATTTTGATATTGCCAAATCCCACCAAAGGAAGTTGAACGAATGTCGGTAAGATGGCCTGCACTAGCGACATTTTGTTCAAATTATCTGTTATTACTGAAATCGCAACCCTTCTGAAGTGATTTTTTTATTAAAATGAAAACAAAACAAAATTAAACAATGGAAATTTCAAAAGATCTAAATTAAAAGTTTATTATAATGCGATTTTTCTTTATTATGGGAAATATCAAGAAAATCGAGAAAGCTTTTGGACCGTATCTAGCGAACAAATTAAATCGTGCAGAGATTAATCATACTTTTTTGGAATCAGCCCTTTATGATGTGACATTCAAGTCTTTTACTCGGAAGTAAAGTAAATTAAAATTTGCCTTCTTTATAAAGTTAAGACTGATGAAAACTCAAAAAGTCTTAATTTAAAAGAAAATAAAATTCAAACAATTTATGTCTGTATCAGTTTATGCATTTTATTAGGATTCTCTACTTACGATTGCTTGAAATGTATCTTTATGACCACGAAAGAGAAAAAGTTGTAGGTGCAAATTTTTAAACGATTTAGTAAATTGTTAAGATCATTGTTAGTAATTTACTTGGCTAGAAAGGTAATTTAGCTAATTTTAAACGATTTTAATATCTTACTATCTCTTAACAATTAGATAAAGTTAAAATCATTTATTAATTTAATGCTAAATCCATATGACATCTGAACAATTAATCTAATTAGTAATTTGTAACAATAGATTCAAGAATATTTTGCGCCATATTCTTTAGAAAACAAGAGAACACAGAAACCTGTACTTACAGAACATTATGGGATGTCATAGATGCTTTGGGCATATTGGAAACTGACAGTTCAGCAATGATAAGGTAGTCTTAAGAATTAACAATGAAGTTCATCCGGCAAATTCTATTAGATTCAGAAAATTGTTAGCTTCAGCATCACATAATTTTCAACGTTACAAATGATAAACCATTAAAATAAGTTTTTATCAATAACACATTATATTCCAATGTGCTCTCTGAACTCAACCTAACTCCCAACACTACCCATTAAAGAAATATAATCATCACTTCCCTGAACTTCAAAAATGAAAGTATATTGCATCTACACGTGTGCAATGTAATCTTTCGCTTACAAAATCACAATCAACTCTACTTGATGTACAATAATTGTACATAGGTGGTACTGCACAGCAGAGCAGTGTCTGCAGTGTGCAGTAAAAGTGCGTTCAAATATCTTAAAATGCTATTAATTATATTATTCAATCTCATAACCATAACAGACATCCCGGTACCACATCTTAGCTACCATAAATCATCATCTTCAAAAATGGAAACTATAAAAGATATCGCATATTGATTGCAGACAAAAAGTGTAGTAGAAGCAGTTGTATTAATAGCTGTTAGCCTTTAGGCTTTCCATATGTAATATATTATGAATATCTCTTATAGCTCTCTGCATCTGCAAAATTTCACATGTCAAATGTTATTTTATTTTATTTTTGTTATATTTTATTTATGAATAAAATTGCAAAACTATAAAATGTATTATTTACTTAGTACAAGTTTAAAAGATAATAAAATGCAAATAGTATTTGGTTAGCTATTATTTACAAGAAAAAACTAGCTTTGGAGATAAAGTGAAATTTTTTTGACATTTTCATTGACAGAAAATGACAAACGCATTTGGTATGACATTCAAACTGTCACATTATTTAGTTTCATAATATTATGAATAAAGAGAAAGAGATATCTGCACTCCGGACAATTTATATGGTGAGATTTAAAATATTTTCAAAAGAGACGTCAAAATGATTCCATACAGGTGATCGCAATCTAAACCATAATGTTATTTAATGCATAATGAAGTCAAATGTCACTATTGCAAACGTCATATATGAACTTAACAAAGATTAAAAAAAGAACGTTGAAATCATCACACGAATTATATTTAAAATGACAGTCCTAATAATATAATTCACAAAGCTATTTATCGTTTAATATTTTTAATGATCTATTTTTTTTGCGGAAATGAGAAGGGAAGGGGTAGAGTAAGTTTGTTTAATTGTTTTGGAACTATACATAAGCAAATTGGAAAAATATCAAACAAAAATGAACCACAAATTCGGCATTATTAAATTTGCAGGTTATTAAAAACATTAATTTATTTACGCCTTATGCAAGTTATTAACAAAAAAGGACTTAAAGCTAGACTTAAATCGGGCTTGGGCTCTTTGATTTTTAGAGATTGTTTCTAAGGGAGGAAGTATAGTGATAAGGAAGGCAAAAGAGAGGGGCGTGTCTGACGTTCTTTGGATTAGTATAGGAATCTTTTCTAGAAGAAATGTCGAGTCTATGGTCCCTGCTAAAACCTGGTGTAGAAAGAGAATATCAGCGACTTCGCTGTGTTTTTGGAGGGTTTGCAGATTAATAAGTCTTAAACGATCTTCATAAGGTGATAAGAATTGATTATGACCCCAAGGAAGACCGCAAACTGCAAATTAAAGAAATATGCGTTGTACAGATTCAATTCTTTGAGAGTGAAAGTTCTGATGGGGGGACCAGACTTGACCAGCATATTCAAGGAGAGGTCTAACAAAGGTGGTTTATATTGATTAAGTGAAGAAGTTTGAAAATTCTTTTGGCAAACGTTTGATGAAACCAAGGTATGAGTTGACTTTGTTAATAATATAGTAAAATTAAATTACTTCCAGGTCTCCTAGAGCAGAGAGAATGAATGGTAACATCGTGTAGACTGTAAGTTCGGGAGGAAAGATGTGATCGTTTACGGGTGAATGTTAACAATTGGCATTTAACAACATTGAGTTCTAAGAATTTTTTGTCGCACCAATTCTGAAAAGAGTCAAGACCATTTTGGAGTAGATAGAATCCGATAGAGTAGAAATAACCATTGCCATCAGGGTAAATAGAGACAGTTGAATTATCAATGAGATTAATAATAATCGTTGATAGTTAAGACAAATAACAAAGGACTAAGGTGGCTCCCTTGAGGAACTCCTGAGTTTGCATAAATGGAATCGAAGATTGAGAACCTAAAAACAATTCTATATTGGCTATAAGTACTATCTAAGCCATGAAATAAAAAAGGGTGGAAACATAAATAATTTGGTGACTAATTTTATCAAAGGCTTTACTAAAGTCTGTAGTTATAACTTCATTTCCTTTCTCTATTGTGTTTAGAGTTTTTTTTTTATACAAATTGAGTAAGATTGGTTGTAGTGGATCTGCTTTTTAAGAAGCTATGTTGTTGTGAGTCGTAGACAATGCTTCCAAAAAGCTTGTCAATTGAAGAAAGCTTGGCTATGGACAGGTTCATAACATCATTTTTTGCTCCTTTTTTATGAACAGGAAAAATAAAGGAATCTTTCCATACTTTGTTAAGATAGTTTGAGAAATGGAAAAACGAAACAGTCTTGAAAGAGGTTTACATAGCAAACTTTTTGTAATAATAGTACATAGGCAAAACATCCAGACCAGGAGAGAAATCATCTTTAAGTATGCTTAATTTTTGTCAACCAAATCATCAGTTATTTCGATTTGGGTAAGGGAGGTGTATGAGGTACCTTTAAGTTATCTTTAAGGTGATTGGCTGAAGAATGAGGCAAAAAAGTTTGTTATAGTTTTAGGGTCGGTAGATGTCATATCGAGTTGATAGAAGCGTCTTGAATCCGTAAAAAGGTTATCTTGAATTTTGTAAATGTATTCTGGATATAAGAACTCACAAGGCGATGTAAATTTACATTGAGCTTGCTGATAGTTTGAGAAGTACTTCAAGATGAACTTCTGACAATTGGAAGGGTTCGTAGATCTTTATTATACCAGGGAGGGGAGAAAGACACATTTATCCGCATTTTATATGTATGTATATAAATATTTTAAGAGTTGAAACTGTCATCTTTAACATTTACTATACAAATTGGTAAAAAGTTGCAAGATAATTACAATTGGCCGCCGACATTTTGTGGTTTAACAACTCTAGCCACGTATAAGCTAAGATCTATGCTAATGCTTCACAATCAATTCGTGAAATCAACGACATAAGGCCGCAAACAACCGATTTAATCGTGGCCATTTGGCTAATATGTTTTTTACATATTACAATAAATGGCAACTTTCCTTGAAAAATTTTGTTTTTTATTTAAATATGGTATTAAAATGAAACCTCTTATTGGAATACCACGGACATGCATTAAAATGCTAAAAGTTTATTTGTTATCATGGAACCAAACCCTTTTAACGGATGGCTGATTTTTATACTATTAAAAAATTTACATTTTCACGTTTTGTTTTTTAAAAATAAGTGATTTTTAGTAAGAATGCAAAGAGTATTCGATTTTTTGATTTTCTTACAGAATTTAATATTAAATTTTCGTTCCTATTCCTCGTTCTGAGTGTTCGCATTCAAAGATTCTCATAAATTAAAGAACATAAATAAATATGTACTTAAAAACTGACAAATTGAATTTTTCTTTGTATTAACTACGTCAGAAGAAATTTTTAAAATATATTTTTATAGATGAGTATATATAGAAAATAATAATAAAAATATTAGAAAAATTGCTTTTAGGCCGACGATACAGAGAGCAATGGCCATATTTTTAAAAGCGGAGGTGTCAGTTTAAAGCGATTGGCAGGTAACCCAATTACAGTTCCGCATTTTTTTTGAAAACTCTTGTTGCTTTTCGAACTGATGCTTATTGTTTTAAAAATAAAACCATTCATAAATTAAAAAAATATTCAATTTTTATTTATTAAAGAAACCAAAAACAAAAAATTCAAAACATCGAATTTATTTTCAATCACGGAAATACCTAAGATCTTTTATTTTTTTCAGTAGAATATTTGTCTAGACCTCGATAATTTTTAATTTTATTATTAAAAAACGACACATTTAAATAAATTTTCTTTGCAAAAAGAAATGCACAAATAATGACGACATTGACATTTATCTATCTTTAAAAGCAAATTAAAATCTAAAAGATACAAAATAACAACAAAAACACGTGAACTTACGTCTATCGCAGTATAGAAATGTGCATAGGTAATAAGTTAGGAATTTTACTATTTATTTATTTAATATAAATTTTGAATAAACAAATTAATTGCATCATCTACTTTTATTCTATTATTTATAGTCCCGCATTTCTTGAGAACTTTCAAGGAACTTATAAAAACTTGTCTATACGTGAGTTGTGAGTAAAATGTACAGAAAAATTCAAGTTGAATATTTTTGAAATATTATTTTAGAAAAGCACACGAAAATCTAATAACACTTTTAATTAAATTGCGCAGGAAAAGCATTTTTGCATTATTTTTGGTTTGATGATTAATTCAAAATATTGAAAAACACAGAATCGGCCGCTCCACTGCCGCACCGATGATATTTTTGTGTCCAGTTTTTCATTTTCATAAATTTAAAACACAAAATGTAAAAGTTTCTTTCTATCTTTCGTAAGTTTTTCTTTTCGTAGTTTTATTTCTTTTAATTTGAGTTTTTTGAAGAAGAAGAAGACAAAATATAGTAGGCGTTTTATATTTACGAGGTGGTATTAGTAATTGGTCTTTTTTGCGTGTGGCTTTTAAGATGTTTTTAAAATTTGAAAAAGAAATTATCTTTGTTACACCATTTTCTTAGTATCTTACATTTTTAATGATTTAAATGTTAATAAAAATTGGTCAAGATCAAAGCGTGTCAAAAGTAGGCAGGTCACAAAAATTAAATTTAGAATTATCTTAATTTATAATTTGAAAAAATAAATTTATTAGACTTAAGATTTAAACTATACATCACCTACATTCATACATTTTGTACACAAGGTGCGTCAAAAGAATATAGTCTTGTAATTTGAAAGTGACATAACTTTCATTTTTGCAAATGGCGTCAATTGTCAATGTGTTTTGACATTTCTGTTGTACGAATGAAGTTTACGTAAATTGAGATTTCTATTAAAAATTGACCCTCTAATAGCTTAAAACTTTTTTAATATAAATTAAGAGATGTCTTTCTAAAAATGTTGATCTAAAATTTCGATTTTATTTTAAAAATAAATGAATTTGGTTTGTCTAACGAAATGAAACAAGGGGAAATGTTGGCGTTTTTTTTTAAATAAAATCAATTTTGATATTAGTTTGAAACTGGATTTAATCCTTTATTGAGGTTGTAAATTTGATTCGATCATTTTTAAGTACGAAGTCATGCTAAGACTTGTGACACATAGTAGTTTGTCTACTCATCAATTAACAAATTAACCCTTTTTATACACCTGAATTTTCTGTCACAGGCAGTTATTGTTTAAATTTCTGTTTTGTCAATGTAATAATTTAATTTAATAAGTAAATTACACGATACAGAATTATATTTGAGAAAGGACTTATAGCTCCAATTTGCATTCAATTAAATACCGATGAGAGCATAATAGTTGGAGTACTCTCTTGTCATGCAAGCCAGCAACAGTTTAATGTCAACCATGGTACGTGGCGTTGCCTTATCATAAGGCCTTAGGGAATCTATAATTAAAGCCTTCAACTGAATTATTGAATCAAAAATTCGCAAAACAATTGTTTTTTATAAAATGAAATAACAAACCTTCAAAAAAAAACACGCCGGACTCTTTAAGATATAAAAGCTACGATTATAAATATTTGGGATTTTTTTGGTACCGAAGAATGTCAAAAATTAATTGACACAATGACACGTGAAGCCGTTATCAAGGCAAAAAATTGTATGGTTTTCCATGGGTAAAATAAATCAATTTATTTTTGATCTAGATCTTTCAAAATAGAAATTTTCCCTGTTTTTTAATTTAATGGGGTAAAATAAATTGATTTATTTTTGATAAAACATCAAATCTAAAGATCTGGATTTTTCGGGAGATTTTCCCCTCTTTGCACTGCTACTAATACAATTATAAAAATTGTTTAGCCGCAAATCTGACAGCTCTGCCGCACTCGTTAACAAGTATACATAGTCCAAAAAGTGTCCGTCCAGAAGCCTAATTTTAGAGTTTTTTGAAAAAAAGTACTAGAAATTAATGTTAAAACCAAAGTGGTAACAATGAAAAAAACTTAGTTTACACCTTTACCTTTTTACCAATTTAAAAAAAATTTTGATTGTGATTTTCAAAATACTTGTTTAATAATATTTTATAATAAATATTTTATCTCAGAATCAACAAAAAAAAGCTGCTGTACGGAGACTTTTTGGACTATGTGTATTCTACTAACACAATGACGTGTTCCATGCGCCACGAATATCTGAATTAACCAATGGCCGAAAATTCCATAAGATCCAACTTATTCCCATTTAAAGTAAACATAACTTAAGAAAAATATTTAAATATTCTTTTTATTTCTTCAAACTCAAACGGGAAAAGGAAAGACACACACCATTATTTTACGATAACATTGATTGACAGTGTTCTATTTTTTAGGATTAATTTGTGTTTCCAGTACTAGTTGTCCCTGAGGGATGACCCGAGATGGACTGCATTGACACCGCCCACCAAAACACTCCTCATGGTTTGTATCCTGGCTTAGCTCATCATAAGACCACTCATAACTCATCAAAAAAAATATGAAATACCGGGAAATTAACTTAACGAAGGAAATGGTTTGTGCATTCGATTAGTTCGTTCAAATACACAAACCATTTCTTTTGCCAGTATTTCGTATTTTTATTAAAATAAATAGTAATTTTTTCTACAAATTATAAATTTATATTCAATAAAAATAAAATTCGCATGTTGTACAGAAACACTGGTAATCCGCATTTTTAGCGTTAGGTAGGCACAGCGGACCACTTCCAAACAACAAATCAAGTAATTGAAAAGTCCAACGAATACCAACTTTACTTATTTCAAGCATTCATCGACTTCACTTAAGCATTCAATACGATTAAACATACAACTATTTGGAAGTCGCTATTAGTAGGGGTGTAAGACAAGGAGACCCACTATAGATAGCGTTTTTTGTGCGGTCCTT
Organism: Eupeodes luniger; assembly: GCA_951509635.1. NCBI lineage: Eukaryota > Metazoa > Arthropoda > Insecta > Diptera > Syrphidae > Eupeodes > Eupeodes luniger. Next base: position 102,135,284 of record OX608073.1, on the reverse strand, counting down.
GAGGATATATTCGGATAACTAAATTGTGAATTTTTAGGAAACAAAAATTGATGGATATTTTCTCAAAAATTTAAAATTTGCAGACGATATTGTCCTTAAAACATTATCATCATGTCAAGACTTAAAAAAATGGTATTAGAACTGCATATCCATTGCCAAGCTGCAGGCTTCTTCAACGAAGAAGAACTAAGACAAATTGATTGAACAAACAATTTCAACATAAAATAGAGATGAGAACTAAATATACGAAAGAATTACAAACAGTTCAAAAACAATTTTGAAAACACTAACATATCTTCGACTCAAATTTTAGGTAGGCATGTCCTGAAAGTATCTTTTATGCATCAATTTTACCCATCTTGACGTTCGGATCCCAAACATGGAGCATGTCAACTAAATTAATACGAAAACTTGCTACTACACAAAGACCTATCGAAACGTCAATCTTACAGGTAAATAAAATGAATCAGAGACGAAATTATACGGGACATGGCGGAATTTGAGGACGTTATCGAGAAAGCAAAATAACTAAAATGGAGCTGGACAGGTCACACAGTTAGGATGAGTGATAATCGTTGGACCATCAGAGGTACGAACTGGATACCAAGAGATGGCGCACGAAGTATAGGAAGACACATTAAAAGTTGGAGAGCCGACATCGCCAATAGTTTGGAGAGAATTGCCAGAAATAAAGCAGAATGGAAAAATTGGAGGAATAAAACTTATGATAATAATAATAATTTATAAAAAAGATCAGTGTTGACATATACTTTTAATGTTAAGCTTAATTTATTGTTTTAAATTTGATATAAAATATAACGTCATTCCCTAACTTAATGCCCGTTTTTTTCAAAATATGCTTGATATATGCTTAAAAATAGTGTTAAAGAAAAAGTGTAGAAGCTCACTAAGTTTAACTAGTCCTTTTTACTCGAACCTGAGGATTGATAATTTTAAAAAAGTTGTTCCTTCTTAATCCAATGATAACAAAAAGCAGCACGATCCGAACTTTCTAAGAAACTCTACAACATTTGGTCATGCACACTCATGGCACTTTTTAAACATCATTTTTAAATTTAACAGAGTATTAGTATTTTTGTGTGTTTTTAAAAGCAGACAAACAAAAACAAAATTGTTATCAACCTTTGTTTTATTTTTATTTTCATTGTTTATATTTTTTTACTAATTAAAAAAATAAAAAACATAAATAACATTTGCGTTTGATTTAATAATTATAAATTGTTTTCAAATAATAAATTTGATTCACATAACGCCAGTCGTGTTGAAAAATATATTAGGTTTTTTTTTAAATTCCTTATGATATCCTGCTTAAATTAAAACAGAAAAATTAAGAAAGTTATTTCTTGAAATTACTTTTTTATATTTTTGAATTTATTATTTTTAATAGAAAAATTTAATTGAAGCCAATGCAATGCACAAAAGATGATGAATTTCAGACATTATGATGATTCAAAATTATATTTTTAAACTTTAATATTCTTAAATCAAAAAATATATAGAAATATTCATCAGTATGATATATCTCCAGTTGCAAAAACAAATTAAAAACAATTAATGGATTTTCTTTGTTAAAAAAATAAATCTTGAATGCATTTAACAATATTTCATTAAGAAACAAAAAATATTGTTTTTCATTATATCAATCAGCACTTTAAAGAAAACAAAAAAGAAACTTATTTTCTTTTGTGTTTTTTCAGTGAGTTTCTGTCTGTTTTTTAATAAATATGATTTAGATTGAATACAAACAAAAACATCTGCATTTTGATTTAACGACTTCAAATCAAAAAAATGATACAAATTGAATTATTTGGATGAACTTGATTTTGAAATCTTTAAAATTAGAAAAACCCAAATGTGAAAAGGACACATTAAAATTTGAAAATAAAAAACACCCACCCATGAAACTTTAGCTAAAACGGAAATAAAAATCATTAGAATCAATACTTTAGATATTTTGATATTTTTTTAACTGGAAATGTGGGTTGTGACGGTTTTCAAAACTGAAACTGCAACTTATGTTATTTTTAGAAATGGTAAAACACAACTCAATAGAAGTCAATTAAAAAGAAGGAAGTTAAAATAAACATTTTTAAAAAGATTTTAGTTCATTTTTTGACAAAAAAAATCAAGTTTTTTTTTAATTTTAATTTTGTTGCACAATTTTCTAAGTTTTTATTTTGTATATTTGAAAAATATATTTTTTTTTAAATTCAGTTTTTGTCTTCTTTTAAATAAAATCTACATAGAAAAAAGATCGAATAATATTTTATAACCTTGGGGATGGTTTTTATATAAAATAAAAACACACACGCGAACATGCGTAGGCGTATATAATAGCTACAGAAAATACAGACATACAAACTTGAAACCCTCCTCTCTATCAAAATAATAATAATTTGTGCAAATAACCTTGGCAGCTGCAAGATTTCATAATAAACAAACATCTTATTTCAAAAGAAGTCGTTTAGTTTCAAAAAATAAACCTCTGATGATATTTTGAAACATTAAACATTTAAACATACAAAAGTTCATTAAAAATTGATTTCAAAAACAGACAGAAAAATTATTCATACTCTACAAAACTTATTTTTCTGAATTTATATTTATTAATATTTTATTTTAATATCCCTTGAATAACATATAGCTAGTTCCTAATTGTCTACATATTTTAATTACCCCTTTAATTTTGGTTTCTGCTAAAAATATAGATAATTTTGAATAATCCACCGATTATTATAATTTTTCATTTTGTTTTTGAAATTTTCAAATAAATTTTGTGCCAAAACAAATATTACGAGTATTTCCTCTTTTCTCTTTTTATTTTTTATTGCATTTCATAGAACATGAATAATATAATTTATATTAAACATTTGTCTAGTTGGCAACGTTTTATTTAGACATTCAGAAAACAAATGTACAGAAATTCCCATTTGAATAAATGAGTGCAAATCTATTTTAAGTTTCATTTCCTATTGGAAAAAATAATTTATTAATAATAATAAAAATAAAAACAATATTTAAATATGCATAAATATAGTTTTTAGCAAAACATTTTATCGAAGGACGCATTCAAAATTAAACAATTTTATATCCACAGGTTTTTAATGAGAGATTTTGAACTTTACGTTAATTTTCGAAACTCATTTCAATCTTTTTAAGTAAAACAAAATTCATGATTAGTTTAACAGATGTTTTTGAAATATCCGGAAATAGCAATTGAAGAGATTCATTTCTTCACAACAAAAATACTTTTAATACATTTAATTGGCTAGTTTATGTTTTTAAGACCTCAGAGATCTTCGTTTTCTCAGAAATATAATCATGATTTTTCATACGAAAATGAGAGAACTTTTGCCTGAAAATTGAATTTTTTGGATTTGTCAGTTATTCTCTATAGTTGAGTTCTTTTATTATTGGTAAAAAAGATGTATAAAACTTCTAAGTGACATAGAAAATTCACTAAGATCTAAGAAATATAAACTGACTTAATATTTAAGTAACCTAAGGTGAGGGGGCAGTTGTAGCTATCATTGGTTTTCATCATTGAAAATTTTGTTTCGAGATTTAAAAGCTAGTTAGAGAGTCAAATTTGTTAAGTTTGGTGTCAAATTGAAGCTGATCATTTCTAAATTTGTTTCTACTTAAAAATATACATTAATTAACCCACAATTTTTTTTTAGTTAATTTGTCAATGATGAAATCGTTTTCAATGAAGAGCTGATTGTTAATATTACATTTCAAAACATAATTGGTCCACTGAACGCGTTCTATTTTCTTTGAATTTTAACCTGTCAATTTTCCTTTCAATGCTCAACTTTAACCTCAAATGCTAAATTCCAATCAGGAAATTAGCATCGAATGACAGGCATTTTCAATGAAAGCTATAACCAATCTGTCAAAAAAAAAACCAATGATTGGTTTCAATGATGGAAACCAATGATAGCTACTTATAAACGTACCCTAAGAAATAGCTTCGATCAAAAATGACAGCTGATGTAAAGTTTATTTTTCAAATTTGGAAGCAAAAAATTACGGATTTGTTTTTTATAGTTTCGCAAAAGGCTCAATTATGATATCTGTTTCATCCTAAAGGAAAGCAACTGCCCTTTAAATACAAAAGTCAAAATTGACAGCGAAGACTTCACGCTGAACTACTCTTGAAAATTCAATAAACTCTATTTATCATCATATGATAAGTAAAAGTTTTAAAACTATTTTTTTTTTTTTGAAAAAGTTATAAAATACTAGTGCAATATCTGTTTTTATTGGCTGCAAAATTTAAATTAATGTCAGATTTAACAGAGGGTTGGTTTTGACGTTTGGAGGGGGAATTTGAGATTTTAAAGCTAGGGACACTACTTTTAGTGAAAGCATTTCCAAGAAATGTATTAAGGACAAAACTGAAGTTATATTTTGCTATTTTAGTTAAATAGCTGTGTTTTTTGTTATTTGAAAATCAATATCATCTGGTAGAAAACGTACATACATAGAATATTTTTGATTTTAAAAAATACCCGTATATTTTTGGGAAAGAAATCCGTAGTAGGTACAGTAGATTTTTTTATGAAAAACAAATACAAAATCCGGAGTAGAAATCCTGGGCCCTACTTCATAAAAATTCACAGTTGACAGTTCTACAAATTTGTGACACTTGTCTGACAAATCAGTACTTATTATAAAATATTGACAGGTGACAAATTTGTCAGAAAAATACAACGACAAATTTGTCATGGTCACCATTTCTATCCACAAACGTTGCTTCATTTTCAGTTGGTGCATTAAATCTTATTAAAGAACCATCTACAATTCTAGCAACACATGAACAAATTGCAACTCCTGAAACGTTGTGGTACTGAAATTATATTTTCAGGCCAGCGAATTTCTTCGACCGAAAATTACTAACAATTCTGACACACCGATGAATTGATGATTTTGAAACACCCTGTCCATCGGTACCTACATGGTACTGTGTTCCATTTCCAAGTCAATTTAATGCACATAGAAGATGGGTTTTAAAATCCTGAGAGTAATTCGTCTTTGTGGGATGATTTAAACGTCCACCAATTCTTAATAAATTATATTCGGTGACATTTGTTTTTAACTTGAATGTAGGCCGTTTAACGATTCCAAATCATTAGTTTTTATTCTTTGTTTTAAATTCCTAAGGTGCCGGCGAGGTATTACAAGGAGACCCAACTGAAAATCTACATCACTTTCACTTGAAAATATATCGTTTATCACTTTAGGTCTTTTAAATGTCAACACTTGACCATAACTGAGTTACCTGTAGCAATTGACAATTAAATATTGACAAATAATGTGAATTGTATTTTTCATATTTTATTTCATAAAACAATTGTCAGTAAAAATGTGGAAAATACTTGACAATTCATTGTCATACAAATTTCTTTATTAAATGAAAAGATGACAATTGTTTGGTATTTTCCATAATTGTCAAATTGTTTATGCAACAGATTTTGACAACTGTCGTTGTTAATTAACAAACTGTCACGTGTTGCAACTGTCAATGTTTATTTAAAAAAAGGCCCCTAGTCCACATTTCCATTTTACTTTTATTTAAATATCGAAAGCAATTTTTGAGGTTTTCATTCATTGACGTTGGTACGTTTGACATTTAATGGTTGTGATCGTAGAGTAGCATCCAACATACAACACTATGACGTTTTTCAAGATGAACTTTCCGACAGAACTTATTCTCAATTATTTTCAACTAATTTTTGGTAGTTTAATTACTTGTGTGTTATTTCCAATCAGCCGACGTATCAACTCTTGTCTAATATTTTTTGTACATATATCAATGCTTTTGATTTCATATTTTATTAGTCCCATAAAACTATGTGACAACTCCGTATGGATTGTTTCACGACAACCTATCACAATAAAATCTAAAAAGTATCTTTTAAAGTCCTCCGAAAAAAAGACACTGATACAAAATTCAAATCATGTTTCTTTTTCTGGTTTTTAACATTGAATAGCATAAAATCTATCTTTGAGTTCCATAAGCTTCCCTCTGTTATTTTGTATTATTAATTGTAAATTTTTAATAATATGTTTCTTAATTATAAAATAAGCTGTATTATCCATTGTTAATCTGAAAAAAAAGATGGTATCAACAAATCAAAGATAGCGCCATCTGACGCACCTGAAGAACCATTTTACTTACACCATAATCTACCAACGAATTCTTTTATTAATATATCCTTTTAAAATAATTCATCTTATTAACTCAAAATCAGTTCAGGTCCAAATTTCGCTTAAACTTTTACAATTTTGTTCTATAATCTGACAAATGTTCAACTGTATCATCTTTTAAATATAAAAGTCGGATTGATGTAAATCGTTTATTGTCAACACTGCACATAATTGAATCCCAAAAAACACGGGTAATAATGGATTTTAAATTTTCTCTCTTTTTATATGAACCGGAACATATCAATAAATATCTTTCTATTGCAATCATACAAATTCTTTTGTGTTAGACCTAGAATAGTTTTCTTCTAAAGCACAAAGTGTCATTGTGTATGTTTCAATGTTCTAAATATACTAAATATAAGTTTTAACTTGTCAGATATTTATATTAAAAATGATTTTGTATTCACCGGAACCTATAGGAAACATTAATAAATAACAAAAATAATACTGGTCCTATGAGGCTTCCTTAAGGCACTTCTAAAGTACATTAATTTTGTATGTAGTTTGCATACTTTATGCAATTTTTTAAATTCAACTAAAGAACTGTATTAGTTTTATTGGCTTTAAAAAGAAATAACTTTGATTTGAGGCGTTTTTAAATTAAATCAAATTTTCCGATAATCGTAGTTGTTATACATTTTAAATTAAAATAATTCGACATAAATATAAACAGTTTTTTTTTACTTATTCACTATTTTTAATTTTTATTCAATGCAGTTCAGGAATTTCACTGAAATAAATTTTTATAACAACGTAGTTTTTCTTAATATTTAGTTTTCATTTAATAATTATTAATTTACTTGCCAAATGTTAGAACCACACCTTCTTGTCATAAATTTCCAAGAAAAATATATATCCTATGAAATTTATTTAAATTTACATTTTTTTGCAGCTTTGTTACATATTTTGTTTCCTTTTAATTTTTAAACTAAAATTAAAGCTTACCTAGCTGAATCCATGTCGTTTGGGATGGTTGTTAAACAAAATTTAACTGTTTAATGAATTTCTTTTTGTATATATTTTTTGTCACTGATAATCCAACAAATTTAAGTTTTAAACTTAGTGGTTTGATTTTTTTTTATATCTGTAAATAATTTTTGTTGTATATTTAAATAAATAACAATTTAATTTATTTATAAACAAACTCGCACTAAAATTAATTTTTTAGTTAAAAATTATTTTCATTTTATTTCACTTTTTTATGTTTTGCACTTTCAAAATTAAAATTATATCACGTAAAAATGTAAAACTAATTTTTGCACAAGTTGTTAATAATTTAAATTAAACCAAAAATAAATTTAAAAAATCCAATAAAATTGGTGGTGTTGTAAGGTCTTAAAATTCAAGTATTTTCAAAGAAAAAGATATGATATCCGTTTCTAACCTCCCAGAAAGAAAAAAAAAGCGAAGAACAATGTAAAATTTATTCTTTCTTTCAACTTAAAATATATGTGTATTTAAACGAAAATAAAAAGAAAACTAAAATTAAATTATTTCATTAAGTATTATTTTGTATAATTTTCAAAACGACGCGTTCTGTAGCCCAACTCGCACTGATCGCGCAAAAAAACCGTTTTCAACATCAGTGCGCGCAATGTATAGTCTAAGTTTTTTTTTTGTTTTTTTAATTTGATCTTATTTTTCGGTTAAAATACTTTATATTTTTTTTTTTTTTTTTTTTGAAAAAAATAGTGTGAGAGATACATTTGAATCTCACGGATACAAAAGCAGAACATTTCTTCTTTTCTGTCGAGACTTTTCATGTACGGATTTCGAAAAAAGTGTTTTGTTTAATTTTTGTTTGTGTATATGTATTCTGTCTTATTTAATCTATTAGATCTTTCTGATGAATATAGAATGAGAGAAAGAGCTTCATGATGATGAGAGGTGATGAGAGGAAAGGGTTACGACTTGGGTTAGAAGATAGAAAAAAAAATAAAACAAAAATTATGTAGTTTTTGTTTTTTGTTTAAACTAAAATAAACAGGATTTTGGGATTTTTCTACTTTCTGCAGAACGGTCCCAGTTGAACAACTAAAAAATAACACACTCGTGTATTTTGAGTCGATGATAATTCTTCGTTGTGTTTAGATTAGAAAAAAATAAGCAATGGTTTAAAAACAGAAAAAATAAGGAAATACGAAAAAAAATAGTGCTCATACGCCCCCGTGCATAGAAAAAAGGAAAATTGTTTCTTTAGTTTTAGGAAAAATTTTATTTAGTTCTCTCGATTAAAAACTCTTCCAAAACTGTAAGTCTACAAAATGATTAATCATTAGCTGTTTTCGAATGTCTCACGTCGCTCGTTGCTATCGCCGACATAGAGGGAATACCTTTTGATTGGCAGTGATTAAGAAGTATTATATTTTTATCCGAATTATATCTCTTACGAATCCATAAACTACATACATTCATTTTTAAAGCTTTTTTTTCTGCGTACTTATACTTACTATAAAAATGAACTTGTGTTATTTTTAGTAAAAGGCTGCCGGCTATTGAGAGTATTTTTTTTTTATTTTGTTAAGTATTTAGTATTGAACGCAGAGCAGAATATATTTTTTTGAGAAAACCGAAAAGAGAAATTTCGAATTTGTATTTGCCTCCTAGAATAAAAATGCACAGTTGATGTTTTAAATTCTAAGTCGAATTATTTTTCTTTTGTTGCTAAATTTTACAAATTAGAAAGGACGACAATGGGCAACATACTTTACGCATTAAAGGTCAAGATTATATCAATTAGCATTTTAATTGGGGTAAAAGTTCAATTCTAGAAGCTTTTACAATTTTTTGTTTTGTATAAATTGAACGAGATTAGGATGCAAATCAAATTCCTTAAGTTTGTCATTCCTGATGATTTAATTCAATGGAATCATATTAAAGATTTAATTTGCTTTACAGACGTAACTCAATACTTGTTTTTATCTGGATTTGGTTGTTAAAAAAAAAATTGTAAAATGTTTGATTTTAATAAAAGCTATCAACACAGATATTGCCTTAGCATTTCCTTTAGAAGAACAGTTGAATATGAGTTCTTAACTATGTCTTGGTTTCTGTCCAACCAAACGAAATGTTTGATGTTTTTTGTGAAGGTTTTAACGTAAAATTTTATGGAGTGATGTCCAAATGAGGTAAATCGTAACTCTTGAGTTTTTCAATATTTGTTATGAATTTTGGAACACTTATTTGTTTTAGTCAGCAACTCAGAAAATACTAAGAAAATTTCAAAGCATTTTTGGATATTGGTCCATTATATATGCATATTACTTAGAATATTCCACCCATCGCCACGCCCATTTTGTTTAAGTTAAAGTTACTGTTTTTTTATAAAAAAATACTTGTGCTTATTTGAAATATTGCATTTCTACAGTTTTTCAACAAAATGGAGCAAATATGTTTAACATTTTTTTAAAGAATACAAAACTAAATTTAACTCGACATTGACATTATTTTTCAAAATAATTTTCCCTGAGTTTTTCTGACCAATTTTGAAGTTTTACCCAACCAAATGTTAAAAAAAAAACAACATAAAAACGGTCACTCTTTGAGCAACCTTTTTAATAGTTTGGCTCAAAGTTATAGTCAGCTCATGTTAAATAGGTTAAGCAGGTACCAACTAAAACCTACTTTAATTTTAAAACCTGCTACTAGGTTCGCAATTAAAAACATTTTATAAAACAAGTTTTACCTAAAAATAAAAACAAAAAGGGAAAGAGACATTAAGGATTTGTTTCCTTAAATTTGTATGAGATAGACTGAGATAGTCAAATAGTTATTAGACGGCAAGCTAAAATTGTGTTAGCACGACAGACCCTAGCCTTGGCTAGTTGGCTCGGGCACGTTGATTTCTGATGACTTGACTTGATTAAAAACCCAAATGGATCGATAGAGCCAAACCAAATTTTCGCCACTATTGTCTGAAAAAAATCCATGCAAGGCTCCTGAATTTCCTAAATAAGTAATGAGGACTTGATTAAGAATTACAAAATATTTTACCTACCAACATCACTTGATGAACATTGAAGGCTAATGAGTAGTTATACTGTGTATGTAAAATATAGTATTATGTTTTATTTTAAATTGTTTTAATTTTGATTTGATTTTAGAGCTGTGTAATTTTACATCTATCGTTTGATATATACATATGTAAATTTCCATGTTTGTTTCGTTAAAATCATATTTATCACTAGTTTATAAAATAAACAAAAGATATGAGAAGACCACGTTTTGTCAATGGCTCTTGGATTTAAAGATTCTAAATCAGAAATTGTAATCTTGTCAAATCTGTATCGAGAGTAAAATTCATCTTCATCCAATTTCTTTGGTATTCGGTTTACGAAAAAGCTCAAAATCTATTTTAAAAATTTAAGTTTCCAAAGATTTTCTTGAGGAAATTTTTGAACACAAGTAAAAGATAGTTTTACACATTTAAACCACATATTAAAATATAAGGTTCTTTGGTCGGTATTAAATTTATTACGCGTAACCAGTAACAATAAAGTGGGTTTTATTTATATCAAAAAACTAATTTCGACTTTAGTACCTATTCAAATAATTTTAGTGTTTTTTATCTGACTTTAAATTTGCACCATGTTTTTTGCCCAAAAGTGTTTACGGAATTCAATGACATATTGAATTTATTTCATTATGAAAAATCTCAGCAGAAAAATATTCCCCTGACCGCTTTGAAATTAACTGACTTTCCTTGACCAAATGTTTGTTCCTTGACTTTTCAGTCGAGTGGAAACTACGTCAAGGAAAAACGAAAAATTGAAGTGGAAAAATGAAGTCGACAGTTAATTAAATGTAAGAAAAATACAAAATAAACTTTATTGTAACATTTAATTGATATTTTGACTACACAATTCCAGAATTAGATTTTCAATTGAGACAGCGTTACATCCACAAAAACTTGGTGGAATAATTGGACCGTACCTCGTTTAAAACGATGCTGGCCATAACGTAAGAGTCAATGGTGAATCAAGATTACTAGCTGATATGATATCCGTTTCTAACATCCCAGCCATGATTTGTGGCTCATTGTTTTACGTTGCGGAACCGTGAACTTGTCTTCAAGATCGTGCGATTTAACGATGCTTTCTGAGAGAATATGTGAAGTCGATAATCTTGCGGATATACTCCCACAAATGTTTGAAAAGTCATAGAAAATTTGACTTCCAGATTAGATTACGTCTGAGGCAGCTATAGAATTTCGTTCATTATTTGAATTCACAAAGAAATATTTTAGTTCGGTAGCTGTTGTCAATCAAAGTTCAGCACTTTTCTTGGCCACATATCAATATTTACATATGTATGTATATATTAAAATCCCTTGCGTAAAAGATTAATAATGCGTCCATGGTGTCTGCAAAATCTCTATTTCTTTATAAATCATATAAAATTAGCGTAAAATTAAATCAAAGAAATTAATAAAAACTAATAATAATTATATCTAAATTCTCGTAAATACGTGTTTAAGTTCGAATACATACATATATAAAACTAATAAAACATTAAACTAATGGTTAAAAAAAAAGTTCGAATGACGCAGTTTTTATTTCAACATTTCACGGCAGGAAAAGAATTGACATTATGCAGACATCATCATCAAACAAAAAGCCCTAGAATGGATCACGGGCAATCACTCGCACATAATGTGCTGTCTTCTAATATCGTTGACGATATTTTTACAGTGATTTCTTTTTTGATTTCCAATTTTTTTGTTTTTTTAGTTTTCTTAAGTCGGGAGAAATTTGTGGCAAATTTGGCAAATTATCAAAAAGTGCGCCGATGAATTAGTTGTATGTACATATGTATGTAGATAAATGCATGTAAATGTATATTAGGGTGGTTCAAATATGATTTTTTTGAATTTTTAAAAATACTCATTAGCGATAAAAAGATGTTAAATGGTATAGTTGACTTATACGTAAAACTGATTCGTTTGGTGACGTTACACATGCATTGCTCTTATTGTTTTTACAAAAAAAAGTGATGCCTAATTTTATGATAAAACGTCGAAAACGATAAATTAATTGAAAAAAATTATATCCGTAACCGTAAAAAATCTCAAATAGGATTTTTCAACAACTTAAACACATAAAATCAAAGGGAATGTTTGTGCCCAGCCAAGTTCCGACACTACTACCTATTTACAGGAACAATCTCACCCGATTTGTGCCCCTCTTCTAACTACAGAACCCATTAAGCCAGAAACTTAAAATTTGCAACTTACTACACAGACTACGCTTATTGATGAGTGCGCTTTACCAAATGTCAGCTCCAAACCTGCACTTCTAAAATAACTTCTCCATGTCGCAAAATCTTGAATTTTCGCACAAAGGTAGGACTTGCCGTGCAAGCAAAGGAAAAAAAGATAAGTTTTCCGTTACTTTACTACTATCCAAATTACAGTATTCTTAAACTTGGTAAAAAAAACCCAAACAATTTTAGACAGTTATCATTCATTAGTAATTATCTATCATTATTTAAAAGTTGATTCGATATAACTTTTCCAAAAAAAAAAATTCATAATAAGGCTTCGTAAACTTAGAACTTGGCTCATTTTACGATTGTAAATGAATGCGATCATTAATGAATTCAAAAATGAGATTGCATTCATTGACTTCACTTTGAGACTTCAGGCAAAGCAAAAAGATTGCAATAATTTTGTCCTCCCGATTATTTAACTGCAATCAATTGAATGTAATCTTTGAGAACTCATGTATTCTTTGCATCCTCTTCCATTCGGCGCATTCTTTTTGCATTCTTGAAATTCTTTTGCATTCTTTTTCACTCTTTGCATTATTTTATATTCTTTTCATTAATTGCATTCTTTTGCTATCGTTTGCATTCTTTTGAATTCTTTAGCATTATTATGCGGTTTTTTTGTATTCTTTGCATTCTTTTGTAAACGTTGCATTCTTTGCTTTGCCACTTCCCTCCATAAATCCTTTGTTCTCTGGACCCATTGAATTTTTACCACAAAAAATGAAATAGAATGAATAGAATGCAAAGAATGCAAAAGAATGAACAGAATGCAAAAGTAATGCAAAAGAATGCAGAAGGAATGCAAATGTTCAAATATTGCATTCAATTGAATACTGTAAAATGAATGGGAGGAAAAAACGATTGCAATCTTTTTACTAGAATTGAATGGAGATTGTATAATTTAAAGTCTCAAAATGATGTCAATGAATGCAATCTTCTAATTGAATTCAACAAATGATTGTTAAATACTGCATTCACAAAGGACTGTATTAACAAGCCTGGTGTATTTTCAGATCTCATTACTTTCCTCGGAAGACTTATTACTTAGGTTTGTTTTTAAAAAGCAGAACTTTTCTTCATTTTTAAACATTTATGCTTTTGGTGTGATACTTATAACAAATTTATTTATACATATGTACATCTTTTGTGTAATAAAATATTATTTGTAAATTTAGTTAAACTTTACTACTGTAAAGGGTGTTTTCTTGTGTTTTGAAATCGAAAAAATCAAAGATTTTTTTTTAAATTGTCATAAAATATTCTTTATTTGAAAAACGATCTTCTAGCATTATAATTTAAATATGATTTCTAGCTCATAACCACATCGTCTGGATCGTTCGTAGTCTAATCCAATTTTCGATTACTTTTTCCAACATTTCTGGCTATGTATTGGCAATAACGTGGTGACTAACTATGTATATGTATGCTTCGAATATCAAAATAGTCAAGCGGCGCGACGGGTCACGGGTCTATAAATCAATTGTGGCACAATCTGTTTGACATATTGAGCCTTGTTGGAATTACAGCTCCTGCACACCGTGGTTATTCAATTGATTAGCAAAAAAGTCACTAATGATGGCACTATAGCGGTCTATAACGTTCTAGACAGCATCGCTAAGAAGTATGAACCAATTATTATGTAACGGTGTCTTTACTTGAGGATTGTCATGACTCTAAATACGGCAGTATTTACCCTGCGCTTGTAGGAAAACTTAAGTTTTTGATTTTCTCAATGCATATTTGACCCACCCTAATGTGAACATGTGAATTTCGATACAATTTTTTTTTAAAACACATTGATCCATACAAAAGTGATGTTGGCTAAAAAACTGTTTTACTTTTTTTTCTATTTTGCATTAAACATTGTATTTGTTTAAAATTAGACGAAAATGTGTAGTTTTTTTTCTAAGTCTGCTTTTTTACATTTTTATTATTATTACGTACATTTATACAGTGATGGAAAAAATAATAGAAACCGGCTTCGGGTTCATTCTTTTTAACACATAAGAAGGTATTTGTGAAGAGTAGGAAAATAAATACTACACAGATAGATTTTTAATAATTTATTGCTTAAATGCAACAATATTTTTTTAAATATAATAATGAGAAATAATAATAAAAAATAGACCTGTGATTATTATGCTATTTCATCCTAAAAAAAATAATAGAAACAAAATTAGAATGGTGCCCTTTTTGTATCGAGAAAGTAACTTAACCGTAAATGTATTTTAAATCTTTGAGTATTTTGTAGCGGCACCCTTATTTTTAATAACTACTTGTAACTCAACTGTTCGCCACATCGAATTCACCAATTTACCACATGTCTCTGAGGGTATGGAGTACCATTCGCTTTGAATTTTCGACCACAACTAGTCATTCTTTTTGGTTTTACAATTTCCAATCCTTCGCTTTAGGATACCCCATGAGTGCTCAATTGGGTTTAAGTCGGGGGATTGTGATGACCATTCCAGAACATTGATTTCGTTTTGATGTAAGTATTTTTTAGAAAATTTGGAGGGGTGCTTCGGGTCATTGTCCTGCATGAACTCACATTTAATTTGAACCTCCTCTTCAGTTAATGGTAGCATGACTGAATTTAAGATGTGGACATAATTCACAGCGCACATTTTATCTTTGATCCAAAATATTGGACCTGCACCAGATGCTGAAAAGTACCCTTAAATCATTATATTCCCACCACCGTGTTTCACTGTCTTCTTCGTGCATTTTGAGTTAAACTCTTTGTTTTTTGCCTTCTGACATACATTTTTCCATCGGTGGTAAACAAATTGATCTTCGTTTCATCCGACCACAAAACGTTATTCGAATAAGTGCAAGTGTTTGTTTGCAAAGGCAAGCCTTTGTATGTTTTTCTTGCTCAAAAACGGCACTTTTAGGCGCCAGTTATAGCTATCCTTGGTTTTCATCATTAAAAACAAACACTGGTATTTTTTCGACAGGTCATTTATAGCTATCATTAGAAATGTCTGTCATTAAAAAAAAATTCCTGATTGAAATCCACCGAAAAATTTTTAATGACAGAAATCTGGCATTGGAATTGTGTGAAATTAAACACAAATCAGTGGAACGATTCGTTTCACTTTTGAACATAAAAGTATCAGCTGTTTAGGAGAATGAATTCCCGTCCGAAAAATTGAAAAATACATTTTTAAAGAAAAATAAATGCGCAATTACACTTTATTTTCTCAAAAAAAAATTCTTTGTGTGATTTCCGATCAATCAGTATATAATTTTCATTCCTTATCAAAGGGAAACACTGTCAAACATCGATTTAATTTTTTTTTCGGATCGATTTCAATGAAAGCTATAACTGGCCCCTTAGTGGACTTCTACGAGGAAGACTTGTTGCTATAAGTCGGTTTCTTATTATTCTAGCTGTCATTGGTCCGTTTCATTCATTTTTGAGTTCTTTAAGAGAAAGAAATGGTTTCTTCTTACATATTCGTACCAATGCAATAGTGTAATAAAACGCGAAGAAGCTTATCTTTTTTTTCATCTTGTTTCTTCTTTTGGGAATGTAGAGTTTCAAAAACTTTTTTCTTCGAACAGTTTAAGGTTTTTGCAGTTTCAACTATCGTTTTTCCAGCTTGTCTTAGTTTTTTCATCACTTCGCGTTCAAAAAGAGTATAATGTGATTACATTTACATACGACCCATATTTATTACAATTATAGAGACTTTTAAAAATATTTTATATAATATAAAACATCTGACAAACAAATAAACAAACTCAAAACGCCTGTTAGAATAACAGTTAAAGTAGCTTGTTTCTATTATTTTTTCCAACACTGTATACTCGTACGCGTATGCATGTTGTAGGTTTATATTTCAAAATAAAGTTAGAAATATAATATTTTAAAATAATTTCCCAAATTATACATACATTTATGATTTAAAACTTTATATTTTAAAACACCTTTTTTTTTCTTTCTTCCAAAATATGTAGGTCTTAATATTTTAGATTCATATGTTTTTTTTTTGCATCATTTCTATCTTTCTTTTATTTTTTATCTCCAAATCAGGGCTTCTTCAGGGCATTCATTAAGGCCCACTTTAAATCTATGTTGTATTGATGAAAAAAGGTATTTATCAAAAATGTTTTGGTTCGGATTTCTATTACTTTTTTTAGGTTAAGAAAAACTGTATATGAACTTTTCGTAAAAAATAGACATATCATGGTTTTGGACACAATAGTTACCAATTATTGGAACTACTCTAAGAACTACAAGAAAATACCTTTAAATATCAAATTCTTAGCAAATAGGTTCACCTCTTTAGGCTCTAGCTCAAAAAATAATGGGCAAAAGGAGTTTTATGTAAAATCTTAATTTTAATACACGAAACCAATGCCAGCATATTAAAAAAATTATTTGATTTCAGGTAATAAACTTTTACATGAAATTTATTTTCGACAAAGGCACAAAAAAGCCGGCACACGGCACATGACTAAAGAAATTAGACTTTTATTTTTGTTTTTTCTTTTTTAAATTCAAAAATAAACAAATTTAATAGTATTAATAATTATTTTTATTTCAATTCGGTTTCCATTATTGGCAGCCTTGAACATGAACATCAATATCATTGACCCGCACTCGCTATATGACGAAAGGTGTGTTTTTTCTTCTGACTCATCAATGTTTTTTTTCTGGCCACATTCGCAAATTAGGTTGAATTTTCAAGTGATTTCAAAATATTGAGGGAGGAGGAAGAAAAAGGGGCTAAGGTAAGTTTAAACAAACAAAAAATAGAATAGAGATAGCGAATTATCCTTTGAATGTAATCTATTTGTTATGAGGTGGAAATTTTAAAATTAATGGAAAATAAAGGAAATTTATTAGCACAGTAAGGTTCTAGACATCAATCGAAATAGAATTTGAAAAACAAGCGGATTGATTTTAAAAACTTACCCAAACTATCATCAGTCTTAAAAGTCGACAATTCAATAGCGTAGATTCAAATTTGACACTTTTGTTCAATTTCTATTTCAATTCGAGTCGAAATGCAGAACCTAGCTGTCAGATCAGATCCTTTCTTCATAGTTATTTCATAGTATTTTTATTTTATAGTACTCTCATAGAAAGGAACTACGTGAGCCATTTCTGGGCAGCTATTAGGTCAGGACCCTTATTCTAATAAGTATTAGAAATTGTGAATATCATTAGAGTTACCAGCAAACCTGCCAATGTACTAAAATGTCATGTTCTTTAAGAGTATTATAGATTGTATATACAATGGTTACTTTAATCCGTCTTTCTTTTGCCTAAACCATTAATATCTTTCGAAAAGAAACCCTTTACTAGTGTTGATTTATTTTTGCTTCTGATACGTACGTAGTTTTTTTGCTAAAAACTTTAATTTCTGATTCCTGTACGGCAACGGCTTTTGACTTCAATTGAAAAAATATGAAAAATTCTGAGCTAAGAAAAGTCCTAAATTTGTAACTGGTTCAAACAATTTTATTTCTTTTTGATAATTTTATAATTCAGGTAAAGAAAAGAAGTAGATACATATATTGAAAATGCGCCACATTAGCATTTTATTTATTATTACAAATCCAAATTAATTTATTGAACTGCAATCTTTTGAAACAACGTCCATTGAAATAGCTGCGCATTGATCTTTTGTTTCTTTTGACTTCCTTTTAACTTTCTTTTTAGGATGAGCCAAATCCGTAATTGTTTTCATAATATTTATAACCAAATCATGTACATCAACGTTAGTTGTTTCGATTTTATATTGTCGACTATATTTAGCCAACATTGGCAACCATTCAGCCAGGAGCACCGTTACCAGTGAATTTGTATCGAAATGCTTTGGATATGGTAAATCTGGATAGATTTCTAAAATTTTCGATAAAGTCATTTTCGGATGAGCAATCAGTTTCGCTAGTAAGTTATGATCTCTTTGGAAGTCTTCAACTCCGTGGCGTTGGGAAACATTCTTTATTCCTTCTTTTTCGTTTGTGTTGATTTCTTCAAATAAATTAACAATAATATTTTGTAAATTATCAGCTTGAGTAGTAAATTTTTGAGCTTCTAATGAATGTCCTTTGATCCATAGTTTATTAATGATCGATTTAATTGGGTTGAAAGCGAGTTTGATTTCTTCGCTTGTTGTTGTTGTGGTTGGTTGTTGATTTTCTTGTGTTTCATTTTGCTGTACACTTTTTTCCATAGAATCCGACGGCTTTGGATGAAGCTTCTGTATTTTAAACGGTTCCAATAGATTCAATGCCAAAGATTTGCTCGGTCCATATGCATTTGCATAGAATTCAATTAACTCATCAGTAGTGTCACGTTCCATTTTCAGAATTGACAGTGTCAAAATTTTTTCAAATTGTTTAAAATGTGGTTAAACAATGGTTACGACTTGAACAACCTTCAGGTGCTTAATAATTCATAATTTGTAAACCTCTTGCCTTTTATACAAATCCATATTCATAAAAGTATGTTTTCTACCTGTAAATGAATAGTAATTAATTAGCAGGTAAGCCCTTAAAGCAAACTTTTAATTTAAGGACTGTCAGACCCTTGCATTTTCCGAGAATATTGTTGAAATGATTTTCATTTACATTATCTACCTGATCTAAAGGCTTGGTAGTTCTTCTAAGGAATTCTTACATTTCATTATTATCTTCTCGATAAACAGTAAGGCTATTCCAGGAAGAGCGGCGAAAGTTCTTTTCCAACTGAACATCATCGGTGTTAAGTTGGCGGATTGTTTTTGATATGAACAATGAACATACCGCTAAAAATCCTAAAGTAGCTGCAAGCTTCAGTATTGTAGGCAAAGTTCTGTTGTTTTTACGTTTGAAGGCATCTTTGATCTTTTCGAAAACGTACAAAAATGCTTCTCTCGACAGCCAAAATAATTTTATGAACCTTGTTGAACCAAAATTATTAAATACAATAAAAATGTGGTAAGCAAAATACACACTCTTTATGGGGAATGTCAAGCGGGGAAGATCCACGTCTTAATAATTTTTTCTTTGAATACGCTATTGATTCACATTTTCCCGTTCTTCTTTCCTACCCTATAGAGTCCATCAATTATATCCTGAATATCTGATTGGGGGATATTGTGCCATACCTCTACGACAGCCATCTTCATATCTTGCTGGTTGGCACTGGTGTCCTTGCCCGAACCCGTCGTTTTAGATTATCCCATGTGTGTTCCGGATTAATTGTTGGCCATGGTAAAGTTTGGATACTGAACTTCGTCAAGATACTCTGTCACAGATCTTGCATTAATATAAAATTGTCCCCAATAAATGGCGCAAAAACTATAAAATGTTCTTAAAGAACTTCCTCCACGTATCGCTGATTCTCTATCGAAGACCACGAGCTCGGTACGAACTTCGTTACTAATGCTTCCCCATACCATTATAGAGCCTCCTTGTTATCCCACTGTTATGGCTTTAGTTCTTGATTGTACCGCCAGATATTATTTTGCCTGTCGACATAAACCGGTCCATATATCGTACATAGAACCTTCCTCTCGAAGGATCAAGATACATTTATTTACCACATCGAAGTTATACCTATCAATGGTCACGTTCGGTCCGAGTCTACGGTGCGAATCGACTCTATTCGACGACAGTAAGTACTTGGTTTTGTCCTCGTTAATCACAAGACTGGTCAAACTCTAGTATTTTCCTCCTTATCTTTGCAGGCTCCAGGGCGGCTAGTGAATCCCGAGGTTTGCCTCTTGATTCTATAAAAACTCCGCACCTGTTTCCTTATAAAGCATCCTTGGATTTCCTCGGCTTCATGGGCCTTTTCGTCCATTCCATCGCATTGCCTGTAGTGCTGTCCCATCAGCTTTGATTTCTGCGAGGGCATCGGCAAGCTGCTCTGCTTTGCGCGGCCGATTGAGAGTACGCACATTCCAGGTACAAACACGTAAATCGTTGTCCGTTTTTCGTTTGCCGATAGGTCATCGATGCTTTAACTTACAATTTTCCCTTTTGGGGCGTAACAAAGCCAATTGATGCTATTCTAATGTTACGAACAAAAATGCTCTTTTTTAATATAAACAAAATTGGCTTTACTCGTCCATTAACTTTGAGAATTTTTTAAAAAGTTCCCTTATTCTTAGAGAGCCTTCGTACCTCAGCTTTAACTATATATTTCCTAATGCACAAATGAAAGAAGTATACAAAATAGTTAACTGTAAGAAGGTTTAAGTGTGAGGCTATTCAAATGTTACCTACAGTCGTATGTTTTAAAATACGTAACAACAAAATATAAAATTTTTAAACATTTGCTACCTTTGCAAAATAGATCCATGAACGATAAACACTTGACTTATAGGACTTAATCCACATCTAATTTTTAAAGGGTATATAAGATCCCACATATTCCATGATAGGTAAACATTTTTGTTGTATGTTAAAACTATTTTGTTTTATGTTTACAATTCATGAAAAAGAAGATTTAGATTTATTTTGTTTTTGTTTATTGAACACGTTGACAACAGATGATTGTTTTTGTACATTATTTTTTTTTTTTAATGTTACTTTTTGTAAAATATTAAAGTTTATAACAAATAGATTTTTGTAACAAGATAGTGGAAGGAATAATTGCCAACTTTTTTTTAATAGATTTTTGTTTACATTAATTTAAAGCAGTTTTTGTTTTTCTTTTTTATTTTTAGTATTTTATAGTTTTTTTTTGTCTATATTTATGTATTGTATATGTATTTGTATATATAATATATTTTATATTTCTAATAAACACTTTTAACTCTACTAGTAACAATTTTAATGTCATCTACAGTTTTTTTAATATTTTTTTTATTTGTTTTCATCTTTATTTAGTTTTATTATGAATATAATATTATTGTTGCATATATGTTATATAGTTTACGATTATTTTTTAATATATACTTAAAACAATATAAAGCTAATTTTTATATGTATTTTTTTTATAGAAATTTACAACTACCATTTTCGTTTAATTATATGGGAAATAGGAAGAAATAATAATTTTTTCTAAAATATATAAAATAATTTCTTAAAAAACAAAATTAAAGTAACAGATGTAATAATATAAATAAATCGACAGAATGTTGTTATTTGACAGTTTTTTGTTTCTCAGAATCCTACACTAGTTTTAGAAAAAAAACCATGAGCATCAGTTTCAAAATACGTAAATTCTTTTGGAAGAACAACAAGACTAAATTAGGATTTAAGAAAATAAATGAAATGATAAACCTTGGAATAAACACAAATCTAGTTTTAAGAGACGATTTGAATTTTGAAGCTATCTAAATTAGATTTATGAAACAATGTTTTAAACATTTTTAATCTTTTATAGAGATCTCTTTTTTAATTATACCAAAATTTAAGATTTGTATCTTCATTTCGATTTCTTCCGAAACAATTTTATACTACACCATTAATGTATCTCGTTCTATAAGACTATTCGATGTTTAAAACTGGGCTTCTATAAACAAAACAATAATACAAAAAGTTTCAAGCTTAAGTCTTGAAAGGGAGTAAATTAGTAAAACAATTTATTTTTCTAAGACAGTCTTTTCAAAATTAGTGAGTGAAAATAGAATAAACTTGATTTTTTTTTGGAGGTTATAAGAAAGTTTAAAGATTAGCAGAATGTTTTTATTCTGTTTTGATATAATGCAGTAAAAAAGATTAAAAATGTTGTTTAATCCTTTTTTTAACACATTAAGTGTATGAGAGAATACAACACAATTGCTAAAATATTGTTTTACTTCGAATTCCAAGAGGGATCGCAACTAAGGTGATTTACCTACGAACATTGCAAATGCAAGCTAATAAATTAACAACTCAAAAAATAACTAAATTTTAAGGTACTCCCAATCGCCAAAAATTTGACAAATTGTCTGCGATGATAGAAATAATATAACTAAGTCACAGTGGCAATCGACAACAGCAACCGCTTCTCTACTATGAGCCACCTGAAGTTCTTCGGAACCAATAGCCACAACTCTTAAATCCTAACTCAATATATTGACGGGTTCTGTAGCTCACACAGTCCATGAAGAAGTCTCTACCAACCCATAAGCTCATACAACCATCAAACGGAAACCAGAGCTACAGCTGCTAAAAACAGCCCACCAAGAGTTGCTTAGGCCAGTAACTTTTGTCAAGCTGTTATATTAAAATATACCATTATCATGCAATTGGAGTCAGACCTAAGTAAATGATCAAAGTTAGGTGATTTTAAATTAAATTAAACAACCCTAAGGTCCAACAGAAGTTTATGAACATAATAAGAGAGAGTAGGAAAATTAAAGGCTAGTCTTATACTCTTAAAGAAAATAAAACATAAGACTTCATTCTCAGAGGATTGACATCCGCGGTTTTAACGATTTGGAAATTCAGAGTTACCTAGAAAGTTTCAGTCTTCTCAACGGCAAGATCTAGAAGTTTGGATTTCAAGACCAACCTCATCCTCGTTAAGCTTAACAAGGGTATTCTTTCAAATGAGTTGATAAGGACAAGATGGTTCATCAATATAAGAAGAGTAAGGAAGGTAACCCGAATCTAGCTCTCAGATGGATCGAAAATGCCAGGAGAGCTATATAAAGGTATCGTAAAAATAAAGTGAAAGAGCTCAACCCTTTAGCAGTCTGAAGGACTCAAACCAGCCTAAACCCATGGCTGAGCAAAAAGAAATAAGAAAACGCCACCTCGTCCTACATAGAAAACCCTAGGAACCCACAATTGAAGCGGGTCAAAGATCCAATTCGCCCAAGGGTCGACAAAGCTGGTCCGAGTAGTAGGGGAAAGAGGAATAGGCACAACGACTCGACTCCGCCTCCAACAACAGTGAATAAGAAGCTCAACCCCACTAACAATCCGAGTACGCTAGCTGACATAGTAAAAAGGGAATTCAAGTGGCTGACAAGCAAAATAGTCAAGATGAAAGATCTCATTGAACTTTCCAAAAAGATGCAACCCCAACTTTCCGAATGCGGATTGATAAGTCATAGAGATGGAAGAGCCCACCGAAAAGGGGCAGGTGGCCATAGTAATGCTTAGTTACGAAACAATTATCCTACTTCCATCTAGACGATATAAATTGTTCATTGGCATAAATGAGGTAAATGTGAACTCTTTTACAGTTGTCAACTTACAGAAGAAAAATTAAAAAAATGGTGAAGGTCGTGCAAATAAACCACAGTAAGTTGGCGTCTGTCGCCACCTTATTCTCATTTCTGTCAACGACAGGCGTAATTTTGAGGTAGTTAAAGACTTTGCCTGCCTGGGCTCCGCTTTGAATGCACAAAACAATACCAGCGCTAAAATCAAACTAAGAATTGGGCTAAGAAAGCAATTGAGAAGTAATGCCCTCTCTCTCCAGGAACTAAAGAATCTCTATATAAGGCCCTAATCATCAGTGTGATCCGTAACAAAAGCAGATGAAAGCACTTTGAGTCGTTTCGAGAGAAAAGTTCTTCCCATGATCTACGGTCCCGTATGCTTAGAAGGTGAGTGGTGGAGAAGATCGAACGACGAGCTATAAAGGCTGTACACAAAACGACGTGGACTTAGCCAGAAGTATAAAAGTCCAACGCCTGAGATGGCTGCGTCCCGTAGAGCACATGGAAACAAATAATCCGACCCGAAAGTCTTCGAACCCACACCTACAGGTCAGCGCCGCACCGCCGCGCCGTAGAGGAGGGCCGCGGATGAGGTGGCGCGAGTAACGTATATTGACCCTACTAAGAAAAGTGATGAGTTTATTAATCAAGACAATATTAATAAACTCAAACCAATTTGATGGTATGGTAAATAACAGCCTCACTTCCGATGCTATGCTCAACTAGCAATAAATCAATAACCATTACTTAGCATAAATTAGTTGATAATCCATAATAGTAGTGAATATGAAAATAAAATACTTTTGAATAATTTGATGACAATAAAGAGTTGAGTTGAGTTTGGAACTCGATACGATCGTTTTCCTTATCAAGCTACTAAAATATATAACTCGCGCACTGGTGGAAAGGGCCCTTACCCAAATTGGAGTGCGCAACTGGAGACATCTATCTAGGGAATTGAGAATCTCTGAAGGAAGAGTTGAGTGGTATATTTGGAAAGTTTTCAGCTACATAGGGAATTAATATAAGTATCCCTCAGAGTACAAACGAATCTGTTGGTTTATACACACAGAGTTGAAATTCTTGAAAGACGCCTAAAACAAAGTTATCGATTATAATAAAGAGCGAATGTGAATAGGGATTATTCAGATAAGATAATTATACCGGAAGAAAATGTTTTAATTGTCGTAAACTTGGGCATAGGGAAGGAAAAATTATTCAAGGACTAGTTCAAGTTTTAATCGTAACCACAATGGAAGTAGTCCTAGTACTGATTCCAACTGAAAACCCAACCAAACAGAATTTAAAAAAGAGGCAAATGTAAGACAAATAGTATAAGTTTTAAGTGAAGAAGGAAATTCAGAAAGTCCTGACATAAATGTATTACAAATGGTGATGTTGAAAGACTTATTATTGATACTGGTGCAAAGGTCTTTATAATCGGTGCAAATTGCGTGTACAAAAGAGAAGTAAATGAAGATAGATTTTATCAAGATATAAAAATATATCAAAATAGAAATGGGAAAACAATGAAAAGAAAGTCGAAATAGAAGTTATAGAAAATGATTTAATTGGTAATTACGATGGAATTTTGGGTACTCAAGAAAGGAGGCTATTCAATTCAACGAGTAAATACAGAAAAAGAAGAAATAGGGATTAAATATTTAAGTGAAGGTAGATTTTTAGAGCTCAAAAGCTTAGGATTTAAGATCGTCAAAATAAAAGAAGGAAATGATCTGGAAGGCGATATTTTTGTCACTAGGCATATTTTAGATTAAGGTCTAGTTATCTTCGAATGCATAACGAAAACTAAAAACGAAACCTGGAGAAAAACGAAACAAGAAATAAAATTTCGAGATTAGTAGAAGGATATTGATTTACATCCATACAAGACCGATTGGGTAAGTTGTCAAATCCTTACGGAAATATTTCATACCCTTCGATAAAGTCAAATCAAATCTACTACAATCGGATAGGATTGAAACTCAATAAACCAATAAAATCCAGTAAAGATTATTCAATCCAAAAAGATTAAAAAATAAGATTTTTCTAAGCATTTCATCTGAGTTCAAGTCCAAAAACTGGAAATTCACTTTTACGGACGGATCCAAAACCTCAAAGATAACAACTTTTGCAATCACAAATTAAGATAATAACACGGTACTTTTTTTGATTACTTCCACAAACAGCATCCATCCTAACTGCAGAAGCCTTTGCCTTTTTACTGCCATTCAGGAGGCTATAAAAGAAGGAAATAAGTAAGTTATCTGTACAGACAGTCTCTTTACGATATATACGATTTAAGCTGTTATAAATACCAAAAACAACACCATCAATCTCATCAACAACATCCGCTCCTGAAACTCTGTACACATTGGCATATGTTGCAATGAGCTCGCGGATAAAGCTGCCAGCCTTGCAAGCAAGTCACCAACCTAACTTTTTAACACTTGTACCAAGCATGACCTTGTGAAACTTCATCGGACTCCGACTTGGCCATACCTCTGCAACCCACCTCCTCAAAAAGGAACCTCCTTCCATTTGTCCTACTTGCAATACTACATCTGAGATCCAACACCTGCTCCAAAACTGCAATAAAACTAACCCAATCATTGACAAAATTCTAAATAGAAACGACATCATCCAAACTCTAAGATACCCAAGTTTGTCTAATATAAAAAAGATCAATGCTATTCTTTTAAAAATTGAAACCATAAACCATAAATGTATGTATGTAAAATTAAGTACTATAGAGCCTTGCAGCTAGAAGCTCAATAATTTTATATTAGCATGTAATTTATTACTTGTTTAATAAATAAATAATAATAGTAATAATAATAATAATAATAATAATCAAATTTCTCAAAATAACTACAACTTCAAAGGATCTCAAGCTGAGTGTTACTTAGCCCGATTATAAAACTAGAACCACTTCTATTTGTCTACATATCTGATTTTTCAGATATTTAAATACATGAATCGGTTGATTTTGAACATTTATTTTACACCAGTGAAAAATGAAAGAAACAGAATTATTTTTTTTCATAAATTCCTGTCTAAATTGGGACTTCTATAAATAAAACAATATTAAACTTAACATAATTCGAAATCATTTTTGAAAAAAGATATATGCACTAACCTTGATGTTTTTTTTAAATTATTTTGTTTTATCAATATAAGCTCATATTTATTGTTGTATTGGATAAGTTTCACGAGTTTCTAAATTTCTACAACACCACATTAAGTCTGAGCTCAGCTCAGCAGGTATTTAACCTAAATAGACAGCTTTATAACTAGTGTCCATTTTTTTAATACCTACTCATTCCGAAACCATTTTTGTTAAGTAAAAGTACGGAATGTGAGAATATCTGTTAAGATCATAATTGTAGAAAGAAATCTTGCACAACAAACTACTTTAGATTCAAGTATCAAAAAGTTTTGAGTTGGATAGCTAATGAGATTTTTTCTTTGTTCAAATAAACCCATTTATCAAACTTTAGAAATATAGAGGAATTTAAATGAAACTCTACCATCAACTACAGAAAAGAAACCATGAACAACAGTTTACAACAATACATAAACAGACTTGCAACCTTGCAAACTTCCAAAAAAAAACACTTGAAATAGACATTCAATATACCATCATCCATCAACAAGCATCAACTTCCTCTGGACACGAAACATCTAACAATTCCTTAACAATTTTGTACTCATGGCAGTTTTCACAAATCAAACGTCCATTGGAAACATTCGACCGTTGCACCTTCTCGTGACACACAATATGCACCAGTTTAAGGTTCTTAAGACTAAAAATCTCTAAAAAATATTCCAATACACTTATGTCGACAACACGTTTCTTGTGTATGGGACACTTTTGATTGGGATTCTCGACCAAATCTCGAACATTTTGTATCAGCGATGGCAATATTGTCCGCGACAGTTCAATTTGATGATCCAAATTCCACACTTGAAATAGTATTAAATTCTCTCTGGAAGCGTATGGGTTGATGCAGTGATCTTTGTTGCACGGTTGATTCTCACTGTACGGTCCTTGGCAATAGAAATCACCCAAATCCGAACACAATGACACCGACCACTCGTCGAGAAGTTCATTTTTGGTGGTGTATTCTTTGATGATTTGTTTTAAACGTTTATTTGGCAGAGGCCTGGCATCGGTTTCATCATCATCTTCAGCATTTTCCGCATTGTCGTTTTTGTTAAGGAACTCATGTTTCTTCACACAGCTACGATCGAAAATCATTGAAAAATAATCACAGCCAATCAGGAGGTAACGGAATTTCTCCAATATCCTATCGAACATCACACGAGCCTTGGCATTGCTACGATACAACTTGTTGCGGGTTAGTTCGTCTTTTGTTTTGTAATAATAGCTGCGTATACGATCCTGGGCTCGACGTGACATGGCTTCTTCTTTTGAATTACAACGCTCCTCTTGGCCTTCAAACCATTCGGAGTGTTCACTGCGTAAGCTGAGGTGGGTTTTTTCAATATCAATTTGGGGTTTCTTTTTTTCATATTCGCATATCATGCGTTTGAATTTATCCGGATTACGTTCGATAAATTCATAAATGATGTCAGCTACTTTGAGAAGGGGAGATCTTTGACGCAGCTTCTCATATTCAAAATCAGAATCTAAAGTGTTTGAATGGCAAATGGTTAATGAATCTTGTACTTTGTGTGTTGTCACTTACCAGTTGTTATTATTTCATTGGGTCCAGCAATGATAAATAAGGTTTGTGGTTCCAGTGATTGGAAGTAGTCCTCATCAGAGACTTCAAAACCATCGGTGGAAAGATATATGTGACAGTCTTTTATCTGCAATTAAGTTTTTCTTTTGTATTAATTTAACTTGAAAATAGTTTTTAATTTTGGAGGATGAATGTTGGATGATGAGGTTCTTGTATGAACTTAAATGTGTTTATGATGATGATTGTTGATTGATGATTTTTTGTATTAATTAATGTAACAAAGAAACCGCACCACACTTAAACAAAAACTTTAAATCACTCAAATTAATAAGAAATATAAAACAAAATACCGAAATTAGAAGAACCTAAAAAATACACGCGACCGCATGTGAGATTCGTAGTGATGGGGTCAATCAAGAGCTATGCAGGACAAGTTAAGGAATTCCTAGAGTATGAAAAGATTAAAGAACCTTTGCAAAATGTATTAACCCCAAGTAGTGAACAGCATTCGTATAAAATATGAGGAATTACAGATACTCCAAAAATTGAGCGTACACATATGAAAATAAACAATTCGTTACTTTTTATTTTTAAGATGCGACGATTTTGGCACATTCTTTTTTTTATTATATTTAAATTAATTTATTTTGTTCTGACAGAAAACAAATTGTTTGGAGAAAGCCCAATACAGAAATCATAAAGAGAATTTGCGTGCCTCTGCTTAACATGGAGATAATGGGTCATATGCAGAAAGATGAGTTCAAGCTCTTTACTCACTTTTCTAAGAACTCAAGCTGTGAGTTCGAACTCAAAGTGTTGAGATCGATCTCTCGACGAAAAAGATGAGCAAACGCTCGATTGCATGAGATCGATCTCACAAATTGTTGAGGATGGGATTTCTCTTACTCAGTTGATAAACAACTATCAAAATGGCCGAGTTTCTGAATAATTTTGTTACAAATCGGGTTTATAAAAATAGAAGATGTCCAATTGGTGAAGATTTTCGAAAATTGTATAGATTTAGTGAAACAGGTGTGCAATTATTGACAGATGAGTTTTTTGGGCCCAACCCTGGAAACACGCGGTGGTGCTTTGACTCATCAAGAAAAAATGAGGATTTTTCTGCGTTATGTAGGAGATCCTGGATTTCAAAGCGGTGTTGGTGAAGACATTGGTGTCAATCAATCAACGATATCTAGGGTGGTACAGCAAGTAGCAATAAAAATTGCAAGCCGTGCAACTGATTGGATCATATTCCCACACACTTCTGAAGAAATAGAAGAAGCGCAAAGGTTATGGAGCAGTAAGTTTGAGTTTTCTTACGCCATTGGTGCTCTGGATTGTACACATGTGCGTACAAGGAAACCACTCTATCACCACGAGGAGTACGTCAACCGCAAAGGATACTACTCAATAAATGCACAGGCTACGTGCAAAACGGATGAAAAATTTACAAGCATTGAAGTTTGCTGGCCAGGATCAGTCCACGACTCCCGTATTTTGAAAAATAGTTTCTTATTTAATCATATGAATGATAATTCTTCAGCAATATTACTGGGCGATGAAGGGTATGGCATAACGCCTTGGTTAATGACACCATTTAAACAGACAAGTAACGATGCCGAACGTAAATAAAATACTATTCTAACAAAGGAAAGAGTGATAATAGAAAGATGTTTCGGACAAATAAAGCAACGTTTTCCGATTTTGCAACATAAAGTTAGAGTAAATCAAGATACAATTCCATCCTTAATCAGTGCTTGTTTTGTCCTACATAACTTTGCAAAAAAATTAAATGAAGACTACTTTATGGATTCAAGCAATCGCTCCATGCAAATTAACGATTCAAATGATGATCAGACTCTAACGACCTCAGCTCGTATTCGAAGTGCCGGACAACAACGTAGAGCAGAAATTTCTCATTTATTGATGTCTCAGTAAAATAGTACCTAACCTACCTACTACATTCAGATATGTATGTTCTTTATACTATACTATATATACTCGGAGAACTTTCTCATCTTTAAGCATATGACCCAATGTCATGTTATAGGGGTCTATGGCTGGAAGAGGACAGAGAACCTTTCGATTCATTGACACAATTATGGACAAATGGACATTTTTGCACATTTTTAAAAGAAATATTTGTCAGTTCGAAAGAATCTGGATTTACTAGCAACAATTATACATCGTCTGTAGTGAAGAAATAGTTTGCTTTATAATGTCAGAAATTATATCAAAACACCACCACAGGAATAAATCAATCGAAGGCTCCAGAACCGCAATCCAAGCAAAACAAATCATTTGAAAGGGAAGGTTTCCCTAATTTGGGAGAATAGTACCCCCGGCAATTACAAAAAAAATTGCCGAAACGATAACGCGGCGCGCGATTACAGGCTGTGATAATGGCTAAAGGTAGCCTTACAAAATATTAATCTCAACATTTCTTCTTGATTTGATCTCTAAGTGTACGCTTGATTTTGTGCCGAGTATTTGAAGAATTTTTTAGTTTTTTAACTGTTATTCTGTTAATTGTTTATAAAAAACAAATATTAAATAAAATGAAGTTGAAAGAAATTAACCAAAAACATTGCATTTTAATTATTCACAGCAGCAACAGTTTTTTCTGCTCAATCTTGAGAGTAACTGTATATCTTCTTTTTCATCGTTCTGTCCGGTCCTTGTTTCTTTTATCAATTCTCTACACCAATCAAGATCGCCGGACCGATATCATCCGTTTGCAGACCCCAAGGTCTATACCTCTCTCCAGAGTAAGCATAGTCAGCAACTCTACGAGTTGGGTGTATTGTGATACATTTTTGTTCTAGTATCAGTTTTGATACAGATTGACAATTCTCCGTTCTTAAAACACATGTTTAAGCTATATTATTTGTTTTGGTTGGAACAACTTAGGACTTATATGGTTGGTCTTTAGGATTCAAAAAGCCTAAAAAAGACTCTAGTAGGTTCTGTACTACTTTGTACTTTAAGAAGCTCTAGATATCTGTCACCCGCCTGCTCGATTTGGGTACAGCTCTTTTACGATTTCACATATGATTTCGTTTTCGTCTGCCTCAGATGGGATCTGTCTATGATGAATATGTTCTTGCTTGTTGCCGAACCAAATTCATACGCATACGATAAGTTGAGATATTGATTGGTCTTGATAGCAATTTGACTTTTAAAATTAGTCATAATACAAATATTATTTATGTAGACAGTCGGGCAATTTATTTGAAATGCAAAAATCTTTTGTATAAAATCTTGTCTCCTATTTCTGGCGCCTAATCCAACGTCTTCCACCTAGACGCCCTTACGACGGATTTGGAATTGAAGACTTTCTGAGCCGTAGAGTCTTTCCGCTCTGTATGTTTCAGCCACATCTATCGTCAAATTGAATGTACATATTTATTTATTTATAAAAAATAAATTGAAATATGATTTTCAAATTTAATATCTTTAACTTTTTTATACAAGGTTGTGGCATTTTTAATACGCTGCACGCTGGAAGGTTTCAACATCGAATTGATTCAGTACTATAGGTATTAGTTTCTGCTGTTTTGATCAAAAAAGATAAGCTGAGAGATATTTGCAAGTTCTTGTTAATAAGGATAACTTCTTTTGCTTTTTCTGCTGCGATCTCATTACTTTTGATACCTATGTATCCACGCCAAAGATATGTTAACATTGTTAAAGAGGATGCTTCGAATATAATTCACAGTAGAGTAGTTATTATTTGCACTTTTGATTCCAGTTAGGATACTTAGGCTGTCAGTGAGGATCAATGTCTTCTCTCCCCAGTTTTGTGTAATGGAGAGTGCTTTTAATAATGCTGTTACTTCAGCTAGATAACAAGCAGCAGTGTTTGGTAGGATCTCTTGGAAGGCGATGATTGTTTCGTTGTTCGCTTCGACTTCAATCACTAGATATGTCGAATTTTGATCTTTTGTGAATCCATCTGTGTACAATGTTCTCATGGGTTTTACGATTTCGATTAGTTCCCGGTCAAGCATAGAGAATTGTTGCTTAGAGGTGTTTTCTTTTTTGAAACTTGAACGGCTGGTGTCGATGGATAACAGGTGCCATTTCCATGAAAGAGGGAGTGTTAGCATTTTGCTTATAGAGGAAATTTAATTTTTCCTGTCTTGTTTTTACCTGCAAAAAAAAGCGCCCATATAGATATTCTGTAGCATAACTTTATGTCTATATGAATGCAAAGTGTTTTTTTTTTTGTAGTCCACATATAGTGTGTGAGTCCATGCTGGAGGGTCCCTTCGACTAGAGCTTTGGTTATTTTAGGAGCAGTTTCAATATTAGAGATTTGTTTCGATAAATGGAGTCGGGAAGCATTTCTTTTTTGGGAAAAGGTGAAGTTCTAAATTTTGATTGTTGGAACGATCGCTCCTGTTTTTTGGGTCCAATTATAGATTTCAGAGTCTGCTGATTTTAAAATTGTGTTAAAAAAATTTTAAATTTTAATTTTCTTTAAAACAAGTCACTGTACAACCGGAACAGATTGTTTTGTTTTACCCTTACTAAATATCACCTGCTTAAGAATAAAATTCTTATCGATAGTTAATTTACTTAGAATAAAACTACACCGACGGTGCGATTTGAAACTTTTGATTCTTGTGGGATTCGGGAGCGTATCTTGTAGACGATACTCAACATTGTAATACCTCTATAATCTTCTTTGCTGTATATGATGCAGACATGCAGTCTTCTCTACAACTTCATGAATTACTAAATGTTAAGCTGGCTGGCCATGTTGTCTTAGAGTGTTCTGAGAAACTGAGCATTTAGCAAGTACACTTTCACTGCCAATGCAGTAGGTACGCCAGCAATACTTGACTTTTCATTCTAGCAGTCTGTGTAGTGTGGTATGCATTGCGTCATGTTTTCCATCTTGTGCGGATCTCGCTCTCAGCTTCTTTAATTTATTGATTCAAGCTCTTCTTTCAGACAAATTTTTCCTAACTTTGGTAGATTTTGTCGGTTCTTCACAACTCTTTGTATTCAACCTCTTCCACATTCTATGACATTGTTGCGTTACTCGATAAGCCATACTAACAAACAAGGTATTAAATTAGAATATTAAATTCCCGAAGACCAGCCTGGATGAGGTCGTAATTAAAAAACTAGCCCATTAGCTAAGAGAGTACTCGGATACCTGATTAACTAGTCTAACCTGAATATATAGATCTTAATGATCCATTGACATTTGCTTAATATGCTTAGGGCAAATTTGCTTGTACTGCACCAATTGATTATATTGATACTAGGGAGGCAGGCGTATGAAATCTTCTACAAATAAAGTCAACTTGCCTTCAAAGAAAAAATGTACATGGAATAAATTTCCAAGGAATCAATTTGTATTACCAAAATCCCCAAAAAAATTTCCATATCTTCACTTTTGAGGTACAACGCCATTATTTTCCTGGTGTTAAAAACTTAGTTTTTGACATGTTTTTTAACAAAGTTAATATAAACAATAGCTCATTTTGGTATTTTTAGTCGACTTTAAATTTGATTTGTGATCAATTGTTTTCATCCTAAATCGATCCAATTTTCAAAGAAACACTTTATTTAAACCTTCAAATAGCTCCAAACAATGCATCAAAACCCATTTGATAAAAAAAGAACAACATCAAAAAAGTAACATTTCAATATAAAGTCTGTGATACAAAAAACTTTTCACCATACAAAATTCAAGGTTCGAGTGTCATAACATTTTAAAAACTTTTTACCTACATGCCACCATCCGCAACCATTGTATCAATACGTTTCCATGGGCGGGCGAAATCTAACCCACCCATGAAATTATTTTTAAAAGGTTTGCCTATTATCCACAGCCACATCTGTGTGCATTTCCTGTCGCCTATTCGACCCTCAATTACTCTCGTCCTTTTTTTGTATTCTTCTTCGTCTTTTATTTGCAAATGAAAAGACCGACCTTCTAAGCTTAATTGCACAATCCCCTTGCACACAGCAACAACAAAAAAGTACCTCTCCAGCCACCGCCCTTGGGTTTTAATAACTGCCGTCTCACCACCTCAAGCTCAATCAGAACTTTTTTTTACTATCAATGTCCATGACCGGAGTCATCATCACAATTCACACACTTCCAAACCATCATCTCATCTCAAGTGTTCTCAAGGAATCTCCAATAAATTGAGGGACAAAAATAAGATATGAACCTACTTGAAATTCCCAAATAAGTACTCAGTTGTTGTTGTTGTCACTTTGGCTGACAATCACACAAAATAACAATGACCCATAAACCTAGAATCCTCTAAAATGGCAAAACAAGGTCCCCAATACTAGAGAAAAAGTAGCATTTGGTCCGTTGGTTGGGTAGGTTAGTCACATAGAGCAACAATTAGACCCCAAAACAATAACAACAACAACGACATACAAAAAAACATGAAGATAAAACGTGAAATGAAGTAAAGTGGGGATAAAAAAGAATCCACCCCAAATGACCATGACCAACATTCACACACAATTTATATATCTATCGTTTAGAAAAGGACATAGCCAAAGTTAAAGGTTGAATGTCCTTGCTCCACATTGTTTCGGATTATGTATACATAAAATCAACCTTGACAAGGAAGGGAAAGGATACACTTGCTGTTCAGGCCGAGCAACAGCAACAGGTGGCTGCTCCTTGTACCTACCTCGTATTCCTTGTTTTTTTTGTTTGTTGTGTTGTTGTTGTTGAAATTCCTCTTCCTTGGTAGTGCGCAACAACAAAAGGACGAACAGGAAACAAAAAAGGGACACACAATATTCTTGGGAAACACGACACAAAAATAAAAAGGGGAGAATATTTCTATATACTAGTGAATGAGGCTGAGGCAGTGACATTGAAAGGCTACCAAGAATGGGCCGAGTTCCGGAGAACGGGAGAAACAAGCGAGGAGTAAGTTGTAGGTTGTAGGTATGAATATGGAGGTGTCCTTGCGAAAATTTCTAAATTAAGACGCAATTTACTAGGAATTCCATTAAAACACTACCTAATAGGTAGTGGTTTTTCTTCTTTTTTTTTGATATAGGTACTCACAGGAAACTTTAGCTTTGCTTTGTCGAGGAGCATTTTCAAGGAATTAGCTCCGATTCCGTATTTTTTTGTTCTGGCGTTATCAGTGACCTTGTAGCCTTTCATTTTCTTTGTTGTTCCAAATAGATTTAGCATAGCACAGAAAGTTTGGGAAAAGAAAGTGTTGAACTTTTTTTGTTGAAAATTCTTCGTTATTACTTCTTTGTTGTATGTTTTTGGCACGACTTATTATTGAGAGAAACAAACACAAACTAGCACTAGAGACTTGGAGAAGAAAATTTGGAACTTGATTTTTAATAAATTTATGATCACACACTATAATATCCAGGTCCTCGAACACGACCACGACACGTCCAGATTGCTCTGGAATTCGATTCGATTTACTTTGCAGCAGCAGAAGGCCAGGCTGGCGGAGGATATGGAGGAATGTATCCTTTTTTCGTTTGGTTAAATCTTTCTGTTTATTGCATTTTCCCCGTTAACCCACCCATTGAACGGAACGACAACGGACAGTTAGACGTCAAATGAGTAGTTTTCGGCTTTATATGTTCTGGACATGCGTGGAGAAATGTTGTTTACATTTTTTCGCGCAGTTTAACGAAAGAAGTGTTGCCAGATAGGGAAAGAATTGTAAAAATCAAAGAATTAAAACTCTTATGGTGGATCTACACTAATCTTTATTTTACAAATAGTTTCTCTGTTTAAGTTCTGGAAACAGAGGTTTGTTCAATTACTACACTAATGCGTGGAAAAAATTAAAAGTGGATTTACATATATTTGCATAACGCAGAAAAGTAGAGGGAGGCAAATATATCTTTGACATTGGGCAAAAAGGACTTAAGCCAGAAACTGGTCAGACAGACTGAATAAGTTTAATATTAAAGCCTAGTACATACTTGTGAACCATCTCGTGAACCCATACAAATTTCGGTTTTTGGTTCACCCGTGAACGTGCTCGTGAAGCTGAGTGGAGAACAAAGTGGAGAGTTTTCGTTCACAGGCAATTCACGTGCAAAATGTACGGGAACTGTTGGTGAAGCTTTGACATTTGGTTACAAAAAAAGGACAGTTTTCAATTTGTACTGAATACTGATACTGATTCCTCATTTAAAGTTTGTGGCTGCTTTGCGTGTGGTTTTAAAAAAAAAGTTGAAATGCATTTATTTGAAATAGAATACAAATGTTCACAACGTGTATTCACAAGTGTGTACTAGTGAGCAATTTCAAAAGTTCACTTTCTCCACTGGCGAACGTTCACTTCACGAGGAAGTATGTACTAGGCTTAAGACAAAACTACTTCCCTCGTTGATTTCCAACACAAGTTAGAGACAAATTTTGGCTTGTTGGTTCAGGCTCGTTGAATTTTGACTTGGTGAAAATCCAAATGGATCGGCAATGAAAAACCAAACCACCTCAGTTGCCCCACACATAAGCGATTTTGATTCAGCTCGGGTCTATTTGGTTCGGTCGTGTATGGCCAGTTTTACATGTTGATTTATAGAAAATTATAGGAACTCAAAAGCTCTATTGTGTTCTCTTTCTATAATGTTTTGTAAAACATATAGCTGAACCGCTTAACTTTTTTTCACGTCTGCAATGCAGATGCATGTAAATCCACTAATTAGAGTTAATATTAAATACTGTTCTTTTTAAAGTCATATTAACAATCATATCTAGAATAACAAATTGAAGAACTTTAAATTTCGCTTAATTACGCTGACGTTAGACGCTTTATGGTATGCCTAAACCTATGCGAAAATCATCGCAAATTTGTCCGGTCAACACACCTAACAAAAAATCAAGGCACATAAATTCTTCTGAAATGAAAATTTGCAACAAAAGAAGATGTTGCGGCCATATTTGCTACTACTACGGCCTCATAACTTTCAGAGAATCTTTGTTTTGTGGATGGTTATTGGAAACACTGAAAAGACAAATTGAAATTCAAATCAAACGAAAAAACTATAGTAATGCATTTTCCATCAGATATAAAGGCAAATAAGGTTAAATTTTCTAAACAAGCTTGTTTAAACCTAATTTGATCTAAGAGAAAATGTTAATTTATGATTCATGAATTTTATAACCAACAGAACAACAAAAAAAAAACAATGTTATTACACTTCAAAACCACTGAGACTGCGAATAAACTCAAGAATAGTGGAATCTTTATGCACAAAGAATAATCTCTTCTGTACTGAAAAAAACGAAGAGAGCATTAAAAAATAAATTAAAAAAAACTATCACAAAAATGAATGGTGGTCGGAATGAACATAGTTTAAAGAATAGCGTTACCGTCTGTACAAATAGCAAATGTTTACGACTGAATATCTAGGATAGATGAACAAATGTATAGAAAATATCTCGAAAGAGCAAGGTAATCAGTTTCAAAACCAACCTTCAGTTGTTTAAATCATCCATGAACTTGGTTTCAGGTGTTTTATAAGTTTGGTGGAAAAAATACAATTCATTTTTAACCCCATCTCTTGTTTCCTTGCCTTATTAGTTTCAAAGAAAATGACAATTTTATTTAAAACAAAATACAAAAATTAAGTTAAAAAGTTTCTGTAAATTCCCTGTGAAACTTCAAAAGGGCTTTAGTATCGTTAAGGAATAGTTGACACCAACACGAAGTTGTCTACTGGTACATATCTAGTAGGCTAGTATGCAGAATTTGTTTTTAAAAAAAACTTTTTTTATTAGAAAATATTTTTTTTAATGGAAAAACGAAATGAGTTTTCTTGACATTTTTTTGTAGCTTTTGTACGGAAAAAATGTTTTTGAATTTTGCTTTGATTTGAAGTGAGAATGAAAAATAGCAAACAAAGTTTATCTGCAAATTATGTCAGAAGTCTATTTTGACCATACATCACAGTTTTAGTACTCTTTGATTTGGATCTCAATTCTGAAAACGTGGGCCTCAAGAACTTTTCTTGATTAAATTTGACACATTTACATCGTTGTTTAGTGATTTCAATTCACTATATTGGATGAGTTAAATAATGCTCAACCGAGGTATATAAATTGAATCTCAAACGTTACTAAACGAAATCTTTGAATTAAAATGACGTGCCGCCTTTCCATTACCGTGCAGCACGCGTATACTTTTTAACTGTTTTGTGGAGGTCTCAATAGAACAGGTTTAAAATATTAACTCCCAATTTTTTCACTTTCGTGCTAAGCGGTCCTATAGTACCCAATCTAGCTAGGCCAGGTACTAAGCCTCATAGGTAGTTCTAACAAAAAAACTAGTACTCCTACATTTCTTCACATCATTAGTACCCGATATAATTTCACAACCTAGTCCTAGGGAGTAATAAGTCTTAAACTTTGACATTTGCCGCAACACAAAATTGTCAAAATTAATAAGACAGATAAGAAGGTTGTACACATTTTTTTCTTAACGTTAGGTACGTGCCATTTAATCAACAGACGACGACATCTATTGTTCGTGCTATATTCCATGTCTAGCCTTTTGATATGCCATATGACATCGCCCTTTTTTTCAAATTTGTTAGCTAACAAGGTTATAATTCTGAAGTAGTACCATCGGAACATGTCTTTCGATGTTGCATTTCTCACGCTACTAAATGGTAAATGGTAACTGGTAACGTCGAAAAAGCCAACTAAGGCATGATATGCCGTTGTTGTGGCATATGGTAAATTCGTCGAACAACCCCACCAAATTGCCACTTTTCTTCACCGTTGACGATAATTTAAAAGCTTAAAACAAATGTTTGGCCACCAAAAACTAAATCTGCACTGCGTACGCCTAAAATGTATAATGGATAGTACGGTGTCGTACAAAGAGAGGGGTATGTAAGGGGAGCATATTGCTTCGACACACTATAGCATCGACCTACTAGATAATTCATATTCCCACAGAAAATCCCCTTTAAAACTGATTCCACCTCTTTAGCTATGCTTGCTCTTTTATAGGTTCAGTGGTAAAAATTATAATTAATTTTTAAACACCATCTCATGTTTCTTTGCCTCATTAACCTTTTTTGAAAGAAACTAACATATTTTATCATAAAGTTTGAAAAAATAAATAAAATACAAAAAATCAAGTTCAAAAGTTTCTTCATATTTCCGCTCAACCTACAAAAGCGCAAAAGCATTAAGGAATAGATGACACCAAAGCGAAGTTGGCTATAAGATTTGGAGTAGGCGCAAGAAGAAATAAAACAGTTCTTTTTTCTTTGGTTCTACAATATTTAAGAAGCACCTGTTTTAAATTTTCTTAAATGTTCTTAAAATTAATGAATTACTCAAAAATAAAATTTAAAAATTTATAAAATTTTAATATAAAATACATAGGTGAATGTTATCTCGACCTTAAATTGCGGTAATTATTATTTATTTGCTCATATTTATCTAATAAAAAAAGCTTGTCAAAAATACTGAACAACAAATCAAACAAACTAGAAGACGTTATCTGTGAAAAAAAGGTGACGTGTAACCGGATTTGTGTGTTCTCCTTTTCACGTAGTTTATTAAATTTACTGAAATTACCTACTCGACTCTTGATAAATAACTCCTTAAAATTCGTTTATCTGGCAGTTCTATTATTCTTTCGTTAAATAAAACCGTCAATTTCTCCTTCCATCGGCAATCCATCATTCAACTCGAACTGTCACTTTGTCCAATAAGAAAATAAAAAAAATATATTTGCATTCGCATAGGTATCCAAAAGAAGAAAAGAAAATACAAAATCTTTCACTACACTCGCTCCGAACATATTTATTTATTTATTTATTTATTGAAGTAACTTACAAACTAAATTTATAAATTACTTATTTAAGGCATCAGGGTAATCATACCATGCGATGCCGTTTTAGTTTACTTAGGTTTAAGGAGAAAATTATTTACATTTTAAAGTTTTAACATTATTTAGAATTTAAAAGATAACAGTTATATCAACTAAACTAATTAAATTTCATTAAACTTCTGGTGGGCGGATATGGCAGCTTTAATTCGACAGATAGTGTTGATATTTGATGGATCTAAGATTTTTGCCAGGGTCTCAACTACGTCTTCTGTTTCAGTATCTGTTTGTCGAGAAACAGGACACTCTACAAAAATATGCCAGATTGTAAGAGGTGTTGCACAATTTGAGCATTCCTCTGGAGCTTCATGAGTGTAGAAGTGTTTGCTTGTAAACAGTGTTTTTCCTATTCTAACTCTTGATACTTTTATACATTCTTCTCTGCTAAAGGACTGGTTATATTGGACACGGATGTTGCAGGGTTGATGTTTTCGAAGAAAGGTTTGAGCGCTTCGCCACTTTTCTGAAAGCTCTAGCTTTTGAAAATGTGTGAAAGTTGATTTTAAAAGCTGGTGTAATTTAGGATACTCAACTATCTGTGGGTAGCGAATAGCGTGTTTTGCTGCAAGGTCAGCGACATCATTACCTTCTATTCCGCAGTGTCCGGGTATCCAAGCTAAAGTGATGTTTGTGTTGTAGTACAAGCAGTTTCTTAAGGTTTGGAGAGATGGACATTTGTTATTAACATTGCTTAGCCCCTTGAGTATACCAAGATTGTCGGTGAGGATTAAGAAACGTTCAGAAGTTAGTTGAGCTACAGAGATCGCTTTGTAAATTGCAGCTAGCTCGGCTATGTAACTGCTCGCATATTCTGGAAGTTGAGCCTGGTGAAGAGTGGAGAATTGGGCATTGTGTTGGAACTCTACAACAGCATAGGAGCACCAATGATTTTCTTTTTGCGAACCGTCGGTGTAAAAGATTCTGTCCGCTCCTACGTTTGCGATAAGTTCTTCATGTAACATTTTGTATACATCGTCGGACGTGTTTGCTTTTTTGTGGTTAGCCAGACTGATGTTTATTTGTAGAGTGTTTCGTTTCCATGGTGGAGCGTTGTGAGACACTGTTATCACATCCTGTTCTAGAGCGATTCGGGGGAATACAGATAAAGTGACCATGTTAGTTAAAGCAGATACTGAGTTGCTTTTCCTATTTGTGTTTGAAGAAATAGCTTTTTTGACAGTTTCGAACAATGGGTGTGTTGGACTTACTATGGCTTTGCTTAAAAGATTGTTTGCCCTTTTTTCAGCGAGATGTTTAAAGGATACATAACCTCCTTCAACTCTAAGTGCTTCAACGTTTGACGATCTAAGGGCACCTGTTGCCGTTCTAAAGCATTCGTTTATAGCTGCGTCGATTTTCGAGATGTTCTTTTTTGTAGTCCACATAAAGAGGGTTAAGCTGTGTTGTAGTGTCCCTTCCACCAGAGCCTTAGCAATTCGAAGAGCTGTTTCTATATGTGGTCCTTTTTTCTTTGAACAGATCATTTTTAATGCGTTGTTCCTTGATTTTAAGCCGCTTATCACCTTGTTGACATGTTTATCCCATTTTAAGTTCTTTGTAAACATAACTCCAAGAATCTTTGCTTCTTTTTTTAATGGAATAGGAGTGTTGCGTAAGGAGAGTGGAATGCAAGTACATTTTCTTTTTCTG
This sequence comes from Eupeodes luniger, assembly GCA_951509635.1. Taxonomy (NCBI): domain Eukaryota; kingdom Metazoa; phylum Arthropoda; class Insecta; order Diptera; family Syrphidae; genus Eupeodes; species Eupeodes luniger. Next base: position 102,093,431 of record OX608073.1, on the reverse strand, counting down.
CAGAGATGAAGTGTCTCAATTTTTGAGGGTGGTATAATTGCACCCGTTTTTTCGGACCATCTTGACATTGACAAGTCCGCTTGTTGAAGCATATTTTGAACCTGACTTGGGATGCCGGACGCTACAACATAGATATTATCGGCGTAAACTCCGATAAAATCGAGATTGTAGGTTGGTTGTGAAAGCTCAGTTATCAAGGAGTCTATGTATGCGTTGTACAACACTACAGAAAGTGGTGAACCTTGAGGTGTGCCATTGTCCAATTTCCTAAGAATAGAATCGTATCCATCCACATTTACTTTAAAGGTTCTATTAGACATAAAGGATATAACAATCTTAAGTATTTTCTTAGGTACACCCCATTTGTAAAGCTGCTCGATTACCGGAACCATTGTTACTCTGTCAAAAGCTTTTTCTAAGTCCGATGACATAACAATACTGTGCTTAGTTTTCGACAAATTTTCTGCTAGTTTATGTTCCAATAGATGCAAAAGCGTTGATACTCCTCTATTTGGCCTGTAAGCGTGTTGTTCGGTGCTAACCTTTTTCTCTAGTAACCAACTAATTCGTCTCGCTAAGATTTTTTCAAAAATCTTGGAGAGAACGGGTAGAAGTGAGATCGGGCGATATTCACCAAAATCATGTTTATTTCTGGAGCTTTTAGGAATCGGCTTGAGTTTAGCTCTTTTCCAGTCATGTGGAAAAGTCCCAGTCGATAAAATGTTATTGAATAATGCACAGATTCTGTTTTTGAGGCTAGTATCGCTAAGTTCAACCATCTTGTAGGTGATTTTGTCTTCACCCGGGCTGCTTCCTTTTGCTGTTTTCAGTGTCATTTCAAGTTCGATAAGCTCAATTTTTTCTGTAAGGAGATCGCAAGAGTCTTGGTTTGGAGGAAGAGTTTGTAGATCGAAGTTTAACTTGTTTGCTAGAATATTCTCTTGAAAAGAATTATCTGCGCTGTATGATGCCCATTTTTCTGCAAATATGTTGGCAATTTTACATGGATCTACTAGGAGTTCTTCATTGACTTTCATGTACGGGAATTTTCTGTCTAAGCCTGGCATGCGTATAGATTTGATGCGACTCCATAGAGTTCTCATATCAAGTGTAGGATTCATAGTATTAATGAAATTGTCCCATGAAGCTCTTTTACATCGAATTGATTCAAGTTTTACTTTGGCACAGGATTTTCTGTAGGCAACGCAATTTTCTGTACTAGGGAACCTACGAGCCTTTCGCCAAGCTTTGCTCTTTTCTCTTACTAATAAAGCTAGGTCTTTGGTAAACCATATTGGGTTTGTCCTTGCAGGTTTAGGCTGAGTTATAGGTATGGATTTGGATGCTGCGCTTCTGATGATTTTTTTAATCTTTGATGCTTCTTGGTTGATATTGGGTGACGGGACGATTTGGGCACTTAGTTTTTTTGTTTCTGTCAGATATAACTTCCAATTAGCCATTTCTTCTTTATATCGTGGAGAAAATTTAGGTTTGAATCTTCGTTCTGGGGTGCGAATCACGATGGGCATATGGTCTCTACTTACTGCATCAGGTAGCACATTCCATTGTAGGAAAGGTGCTAGATCCTGAGTTGCCAAGGAGACGTCGATGGTAGAGAAAGTGTTTCGAGTGCTGAAAAATGTGGGCGAACCATCATTCAAAGTGATAAGATTACGGTCGTTAACGAATGTTTCAAATTCACTTCCTTCAAGATTTGTAGAATCTGAACCCCATAAGGTGTTATGGGAGTTGAAATCTCCCAGAATGATACCATGAATGTTTTCATTAGAAGAAGGAATGTCATTCAATAAGTCCATGTTGATTCTTACCTCATGCTCTTTGTAAAGATTTGTAATTCTAAGTGGATTTTGCCCGGGAAATTCTATAGTTTGGTGTAAAAAGTTTGTTTCTGAGGTGATATGGTTACTTACTGGGATGTTATTTTTAACCAGTATTCCTATTCCAGATTTTGAATAGTCATAAGTTTTGTTATAATGAAACGCTTGATAATTTTTTATATTAAAATATTTTTTGTTTTTTTCAATTATGTGAGTTTCTTGTAAAGCTATTATGTCGGGTTTGAATTTGGCAATTAAGTTTTCTAGTGCATGTTTGTTGTTGAGAAATCCTTGCATGTTCCATTGGAGGATTACAAAATCCATAGCCAACGGAGCCATTATTGTGGTTGGGGTTTTTTGGTTGAGATCGGTGTTGTTAGTTGTGTAATTGGTGTGTTCAGTTGTATTTGTGTTAAGTTATAATTTTTAAAATAGTTTGTTGTTTTGTTTGAAGAGGTCTGGTCTTCATTACTGATGTCCATTTCAATATCATCAGAAATATTGTCAAGGTCATCAGGTTTCATATTTGTATGTTGTTTTTCTTTTAAAGAATTTGTTTGGTTTTCGTTTTGTTTGTTTTGTGTCGTTGATGTAGATGCTACGTTTTCTGTTTCTTTTTGGGTTTGGTTTGAAGAATTAATTGTTTGTTTTTGATGTTCAGTATTTGAGGGTTCTACTGTAGCAGTGCTGCAGTTTTCCTCTTTGTTGTTGGTTTGTTGTTGTAATTTGTGAGTAATGCTTTCGTTAGTTTGTATGATATTAACTTTGTTCTGATTCAGTGCAGTACTATTTTCTGAGTTAATTGGCTCTTGTTCTCTTTGCTTCGATCTCTCTACTCTCGCTTTGATAATTTCTGCAATCGTTTTGGTATTTTCGCCGCGCTTTTTAGGAAAAGGTAGTTGATGCAATGATGGATTATCATTGTAGATGGCCCACGCTTCGCGAATAGAGCATCGACGATCAGCTTTGATTTTGTTAATAGATTTATAGCGTAGGAAAGAGGGACATGAGGGATCGAATGAGGTGTGTGTCTCTTCTTTGCAGTTGGTGCAGAAGATGCGGGGACATTCGTCATGGGGTGGGGGGAGACAACAGTTTCTGCAGAGAACAATGTTGTTGCACCGGTTTTTGGTATGGCCTAGCTTTTGACAAGTAACACAGCGCATTGGGTTTTGTATGTACTCTTCTACTTTACAGTTAACCCATCCAATTTTAACTTCATTCGGTCGGCGAATTAAGTCAAACGTTAGTATAGCAGCACCTGTAGCGACGAGAACATCTCTTTCCTTTTTCATGATTTTTTTGACGTTGATAACCTTGAATCTTTTGAGCTCAGTCAACAATTCTTCCTCGGATATTTCAATAATATGTCTGGAGTAAATTCTTCCCTGAGTTGAATTAAGGCTCAAATGGTTTGTCACCTTAACTGGAATGGAGTCAATACGGTTTACTTTAAGGAATTTGTCCGCTGTGGTAACGTTTAAGACTTTGAGGAGGAGATCCCCTGATCTCATCGCTTTTACTTCAAGAATGTCTTTTGAAATGTTCACGAGGCCGCGATTTATCTGTATGGGATTATATGAAGATAGTGCTCGAATTTGATCGTTATTGGTTTTTTCCATGCCCGAGACTACTATGAAGCGTGGCACATTATTGTCGTTCCTGATTTGAGGCAATTCAGGGAATTCTTCATCGTGTTTGGTGCGCTTAGCTTTGCGTTTATTAGCATTGTTGTTGCTTTGGTTAAGGTCCACATCAGGTGGGAGATCCTTAAACCAGTTAAGGCGAGGGGGGGGTCTCCCCTCGTCCATGGTTAGTACTTTCTCGATAGAGTGTAGGTGTGTTTTGTTAGGTGTGTATTATTTTTTTTAAAGTGTAAGAGTAAGTGTTGTGACTCACCTCGAAGAGTAGGTGAGTTGATAAATTGTCAAGTACTACTGAGCAAAATCAAAAACTTTGTAAATCACAACGTCTTTACACGGCGTTTGCCAGCACAGAACGCTCCGAACATAAAAACGATCTTAAAAATGCTCAACAACAACCAATAATTAATCAAACAATTGACTCTCATCGCCAAAAAGACAACCAATCATTTAATTTAAGTGTAAATCATAAGACTTCAATTAAGAAAATTAAAATAATTTGCTCAAATGGAAAATCATAAATTCTGCAAAAGTTCTACTTCTAATAACCCTTTTGCATCGAAATCAAAATCGAATTCAAAGAATCGAAATTCTTATCAAAATCCAATTTGATAAAAAAAAAAGTAAAAATTGATAAGCCCACAGAAAAAATTCTACTTCAATAAAACCAATTGAAGGTAAACACAATTTGGAAACTAAAAACAAAATTAAAATAAATCGAGGAAATAACAAAAAACTAGAAGCAGCAAAATGTATTTGCGAGATTTGGACGAAATGAGTGACTCAGAGACTGAACTATTATTACACCCATCGGTTTCTGGTGGTGGTGGCGGCGGGGGTGACAGTGGCAGTGGAGCAAGAGATGGCAATGGTTATCGAATGGCAAGTGAAATCAACAAACGTATGGACGGTGGCGGCTATGGCTATGGCAGCGGCAATACCATCAGTAGACTTTTTGGTTTCGGTGGTCGCAGTGGCAGTGGCAGTGGCAACAACACAAGCAGACAAACCGGACAGGTTCGTCTCAGAAATGATAGAAGTAGAGAACGTGTCACACTTGTACCATTGCCAGCGACGACAACAGCAGCAGCAACGACGACGTCAGTTTCGGAATATCACGTAAACTACTCCTCCACCAGTGTTGGTGGCAATAATAATGCTACAGCTGCTGGTGGTGGAGGAGTAGGAGCGAGTAGTGTAACTCCATCACATCATCATCATCAACAAACACCAAATACGGTTTTTTATCATCGCAATCGTCGGCGAAAATCATCGTCATCATCCAGAAACCTGGCCAGTTATTGTCGAACTATTTTTTGCGGGTAAGTGGACCTTAAATAAGTTCCCTTATGTCGACTTCATGTGATGTGTTAAAAAGCGTATTTCTGTGAAATCCCTAAATGATTATGTGGCAAAAAAAAATAAACCTGGCCCTTGTATTTGTTCTGCACCAAAGTGCGCTTTTGTGATTTCTTTCTTTTTTTTAAATTTATATTGATTACCTAAGTGCGACTTTGTCTGTTCTCTAGTGGATAATTCAATTAATAACCTAATTCTCCATCTCAATATTCAATTCGTGTTTTATTTCCTTTTGGAAAAACAATTTCTTAAAGAAGAACGTGCCTACGAATATTACGAAAGGCGTGGAACACAAAAATTCTAAAAATACTCCTTCACATTTATGAGTTGTTTGGTTTGGTTTGTTTGTTTATTTTTTTGAATTTCAATAATTTCATTTCGACTCAAATTCCTATAATTTCATCTTTCAATTAATTCTTTGGCAATATTTTATTGATGAATTGATCTTAAATGAACCACCACCGCCGCCGCCGCCTGTGCGGTAATGTTATTTGGAATCCATATTGGAAAGCACACAAAATAGAAAAATTTGAGAAAAGAAAAATGTGTTTTTTTTTTTATCTTGTGTTTGTTTAAAGAAACAAGTTACACGAAACACAACCACGACGACAGCAACTGACTGACCTGTTTTGGAGGTCGTCAAGGTATTTTTTTATTTTTGAATTTCTTTTCTTAAAGTTTTATTTTTGTTGTACCTATGCATGTTTTTTGTTAGTTTAGGTATTTACCTTTTAGTTATCTTTTAGCTCACCTCTGCTATAACGTCACCGTCAACGATGTAATTTGTACTATTATTACCCCGACTGATTAGTTTGTACAAGAAAAAACAGGGCTTGTATTGGGTCTATGTGATACAAGACTCAATATCTAAAATGAAAAAGTGTTCTAGATGGTGGATTTTATGAAAAACATTTCAGAAGCATTTTGGAATTCAATGAGTTAGTAATCGTTATAAAGTGCTAGAAATTAATTCAAAGCGGGAAAAATCGTTTTTGAAACACATTTATTCAAGGCAATGATAAAGTTAATACCGAGTTATTTTTCTCATAAATTAGACTGAGTTAACACTGAAGTCACTTGTCTACGAATATAAATGAGATGCGATTGACGCCTTGAAAGAGAATATTCGGCTCGTGGTCAAAAATTAGGTTTCTCTGGTAGAATTTATTCGAACCAGCGCAGCGGTGGCCACTTGTCCGAAATCATTTTTAAACCACAATTGCATCCCTTTATCTTTATTAGAAAACTAAATTCTTGGCCATATAGCATTGAATTCTTTGCCTTTTTTTTGAAAACCACACCCTTTACATTCTAATAGTTGCAAAATGTTAGCTTAAACTTATCGCCTGTTTTAAGGAGTCAGCTTCTAATTAATTTATAGAGTTTAATTTTTAATCACTACAGGAAAACTTGCCCCAATTAGAAAACATTACAAAATATAACTCAATATTGCGTTATAACATTTACAAAGTTAAATTATTATTAAATAAATAAATTGGGTGGCGCAAACAGTCCGTTGAGAACTAGGGCCTAGTGACTTACAACTCTCAACCATTACTGTGTGCTAGTACTGTAGTCAAGGATGGAGGGGACCTATAATTTTAAGCTTAATCCGAACGGAAAATTTAAGAAAGCACTTTTCATGACAAGAATTAATCTTGGAGAATTTGTCAATTCCTCGCAAGAGGCAGTACCCGTGAAAAAAACTTTGGATGGCATAGGCAGGGATCAAATTCATTTTTATTAATTCATTCTTAAGACTATCTTAAAGCTAGACAAAAATTCATAAAAGTCCAACGCACTAACCATCATGCCACGGGTACTAAATTATTATTAAAGTTCTAAAATCAATTTAAAACTGGATGTAGGAAATATCGGTTTACGAGTATATTTGAAATTTGGTTTTAAAAGTATTTAGAACTCGAGCATTTCTTCACTCTCTATAAATTCCTTGTATATTTAAATGTACATAAATTTACAATTGAGTTTTGAAGGACTTAGATCTTGGTTTTATAATTCAAAGTTCTTACGAATAAATTTTCTACTTTTATATCACTCGATAGAATTTGTTTGCATCAGATTTTAACATATTTGTACCAATGTCGTGGGGATGTTGTTTTTTTTATTTTTTAATATTATAAATGTAAAGTCGTTTACAGAAGTAAAATTATTATTAAACGGAGTTCTTAATTCCTGGACCCATAATCGGAGTTCTACCTCAAACTGAGACCTAAATCAGAGTTCTAAGGCAGGATGAAGAAATAAATTCTACTTTTTTAATTGGGGGCTATTTTTGTTTATATTTTAACTGAACAAGTTTTAGCCTAATTGATTTCGGTGTTTTCCTTTTTTCGAATCTTCAGCGTATGTTTTATCACCTTTAACTTTGGTGGAATTGTATTTCTTTTAAAGATAATGCAACCGCTGATAAAAATTCAAGATGTTTTGGTTTTTCAATGCGGTCTTTCAAATTAAAGCCATACTAATTCCGAACATAACTTTCAGTGCCCGAAATGAGCAAGAAATTCTTTTTCCTTTTTAGAGTATCTAAATTTAAATAACATTTGTCGACAAAATTACGGTTTTTATCTGTAGCACAAACAAAACAATACCTTTTTGAAGGATTAAAAAGTACCTACTGAATTCGAATGTAGCCTTTACATTTTTCTATTACGTCAGGTTTTTAAAATATGCTCCTTTAAAAATGTTTAGGATAGCCTAACCCGGGGTTTTTAAGTCTCAATTAAAACTTAAAATGTCCCTTGTCAATAAACTCAATGATGATTTTGCAAAGTACAAATCTTTGTATTTAAGTTTATATAATTTTGGTATCATACTTAATTTCAGTACATTTTTATTAGTTATGAGGCTTCATTTGACTCTTTATGAAATTTTAAGCAAACCTTGAATTTAATACTTTCATACTTTTGAAAAATAAGTTTTGGAGTTAAATTTTATTACTGATTTCGAATCCGAACTTTGATTTTGACTATCTGCTCAAATACCCGTTTTTATGTTATGTTATACCCGTATTATGTAGTAGTTAGTAGTGGTTAGTGCGTTGGACTGTCATGCGAGAGGTCTTGGGTTCGATCCCTGCCTGTGCCACCTTAATTTAAAAAAAAAAAAAAAACGGGTACTGCCTCTTGCGAGGAATTGACAAATTCTCCAAGAGTAATGCTTGTCATGAAAAAGTGCTTTCTAAAATTAGCCGTTCGGATTCGGCATTAAACTGTAGGTCCCCTCCATCCCTGACAACAGTACTCGCACACAGGAATGGTTGAGAGTTGTAAGTCACTAGGCCCTGGTTCTCTACGGACTGTTGCGCCACCTAATAATATACCCGTATTATAAATATGTTTTTTTGTTTATGTTTCTAAAACCCAATATGATAGAATTGTTTAGATGATGGATTCGTTACAAGAACAAAAATTAATTTCAATCCGTTTTACTTTCTTCTGTTGAAAACCATTTTGGAACAAAGGGTTCAGCGTTTCTTTAAGATTAAATTAAGACACGTACCAGCTTATGAAGATTTTTCGAACAATTTATAAAATACTATAAATATTATACTGAATATCAAAGAAAAGTATCAAAGATTTGGAAAACCAACACGAATTGAATCTTAAAAAAACTACTTTATTATTTTTTTTTTTACTATTTGTAATTTTTAAAAGTATTGTCCCAAACTTAAAGCTAATGATTTTTAATGGAATCATTCACATTGTTGCATATTTTTGGCAACTTTATCGTTATTTAATTTAATAGTGTTTAATTTAATTCCTTTAATACGATGTCTTTTAAGTAATAAAATGCAACCGTTCTACTTTTAAATCAAGAAATGAAAATCAGTTAAGTTGTTATAAAAATTATTCCTTCATTTGCACTACTGGAATGGGGAATACTAAATTTAATATTTCCATTATGAAACTGATTAAGATTGCTATCGGTTTTTTGTCTCTAAAAGCTTGCAATATTTTAGAACTCTTGGGAAGCAGTGAGAGCATAATATGTACACCGGCGTATGAAAAGCTGGATTATGATTCAAAAACAAAATTTCAATAAAGCGACTGTTTAGGATGACAATGCATTTCGTCAGTTTCTCTGTAGTTGTTCTGATTTATTCCCATTCCCCAGTGTCTCTCTTTATTCAAGGGCACTAAGTGAGATGCAGATGCAGTATTGCTTTTGCTCCAAATATTATGTTGGTGAATTGTTTCACGTTGCTACTTTCGGATTTTGATATCGGTAATACTGAAGTGAGTTTAACAACGTTATCAGCTATCGTTACTATCGAAATTCAGTTTATCTTTCATTTGTGCTCTTCTTTTTCTTCATTTTTAGTATTTTTCTGATCAAGTTAGGACTTTCTCTTATTTACCATGTAAAATAACGTCTCAAAAACTATCCTATACAGTGGAAAAAATTGTTTTGAATCATAAGCCACCTTTTCATAGGCCGGGTCACTTATATTAAAAATGTGTCAAATATAGTTAATTCGTTTATTACACCTATTGCATCCCCTATCTGCATTCAGCATAACCACTCCTGTCTTAAATTTATTTACAAAGGAAGCTACAAATATTTGTTTTATCAAAATATTGAAAATATTTGTTGCCAAATCAATCAACAAACTTCAATTATAACATAAGCGCCCTTGTATCTATGTATATTTAAGTTCCAATCCCGGTGTTTTTTGTACACCGAATGTAAATCCACCCCTGAGGCCGAAACAGAGTAAACAGAAAAATACCTATTTCATTATAGTTTGTTCGTATGGGAGATATTTCCTTACATATGTACATCTACTAAGATACTAATATAAATAATACACACAAAACAACAACAACAAAACCGCAATGTTATGCGAAGAGTTCGACTTGTGGTTGCTGGATTCGATGGAACCAGGGACTGGCTTTGGCTTTTGTATGTGAAGAATGACGTTGGCGGTTAAGTATTCTTGGGTTTATTCCATGCCCTAAGGCTAAATAATAGTTTTTCTTTCGTAACTTAAAACCTAAGATTAGATTTAAAGAAGAAACAAAAAATAAAACAGAAAAAAGTGCAAATAAACATTTTCTTCATTAGCCAAACAGATTTAGTTAAATCTTTCTGGTTGATGGATATTACTGCATGTTCAGCTTGAGTTGAGGAACGAACACTATTTACGAGTATAATAATAATTTTATTTGACTAAGATCACATTCTCTAGTCATATGACAATGTGCATTAATTTTTATTGATTTCATTGAAAAATATTTGCCAAAGAGAGTTGCGTAGGTAGTCATTTAACCTTACATATAATATATGATTATATATATTCAGTTGCTATTTCCTGGTATTAATAGTGATGTCTCACTTTTGTTTACATATAGATATAGCACTACCAACCTATCTATCTACTATGTATCTTTATTGTTATTTCCAAACGATACGAAATAATTTCACATATCACATATGTAGCTCTAGGGAGAGAGATAAGAAAATAGGTGAAATTCAATATGTTTGAATTTCTTCACTCATGTACCTACATATGTACAAATATATTTGCTTTATATTTAACCCTAACTTAATAAATATGGCACACCTTTAGAAACAAAAAAGTTTAACCTTTATCATGGTGCTTTACTAGGGTGGGTACAATCTACAAAGTTCCACCCTTGAATGAGTCTTAAAAATAAAACAAAGTAGTAGTTCAATATTTTGAAAAAGTCTTCGTTCGTTAAAAGCAATTGGATTTACTTATCTTAACATTGAATCATTTCCTATGGTTGAGTTATATTTATGTACATATTATGTATGTAAGTATTATGTCCATTGACTTAGTTGATAAAAAAAACGAAAAATACGCTTTTAAAATGTGTACATTTTATTTATAAAATTAAAAACTCAGGCCGATATGACCGATTTTGAATTTTTGTATACTGCATACTTCAGTAATTAGTGGACCTTATCATTGAAGTGTTTACTGGATTTTTAAAAATACAATAAGCCAATAGCAATGAGTTTCCGATAAAATCCACATCGGAATAACTTTGAAAAGTAGACCAAATCATTCAATTTCTTGTGAAACGAATACAAGAGGTAAATGTGTTTATCTATATATGTAAAATGTTGGACAAGTTTTACGTTTTCTATGGTAAACCATCTAATTTTTTTTCTCATTCATATCTAAGAAATCAATGACCTTCAAATTAGTGGCAAAAAAGTCTGAAATTTATAAGAAAAACAATTTTCTACAGCCAAAGATACCATTACCATTTACGTAATGTATTTGTTTACGTTATTTATGTATTTGAAATTAAGTTGTTGAGCTCCCATTTTCGCTAAGTCATGTACATACACCTAAACCCTAACTAACATAGGTAGTCCTAATTTATAAATTGACTCACATTTTGTAGGTTTAAGGTAGAACAAACGGTTTTTGTGTTGATACTTTTGAAGCTATTTTAAAAATCAAAGAAAATGGATATCTCTTTAAACTCAATATTTCCATGTTTAACAAATATTCAAGTGTCATTATTAAACATGGGCAGTTTCAAATAACATATGGGACTTCATTTGCAGTCAACTGCATTCTTTGAACGTAAATTTTGACCAAGGCAACTAATTAGTTTTTTAAGTGTCATACAATTCAAACTCAGAACTTTACTACATATACTAACCTTTACATTCAGTTTATCGTACAAAAACTATCAAAGGCATTATTGTCTACAAAACATTCTTTAGGCAAGCAACAAGCCCATCACGATTTGTGTTGTGTATTTTAAAGAACCCTTTTACACAAAACATTAAATGGAATTGTGCAGAAATTAAATAAATCATAAAGTAATAAAGTTCAGCTTTCAGTTGTATGAAAAAACATGATCAGCTGTCATTTTGACATACATAAGTAGACTTGACTTGATAGTTAAGGAGATTTTTCTTGACTAACTTTCGATTCAACTTTCCAATAAAGTTGCCTTAACTGGAAGGCAATTTTTTGGCAGCTGACTAAACAGCTTCTAGAAACTTGCCTTACTTTCAAGGCTCTTATGTCGTCTGAACCTGCCCAATAGTTGATCCGTCAAACTATTATTGTCAAAATAAATAAACAATAAACAAGGGTTTCTTGACTAATTTCAAAAAAAGTTGTGAGGCAAAATGCTTCAAAGTATTTAAAACGATCAAATGTTAAAAATGTGTTATTAACAGATGAAAAAGCAAAGAGAAGAATCAGAGTAGATATTTGGATACCTATTTGTTAGTGTTTTACGTGTAAAAGAACAGCTAATTTAAAAAAGCTGGTATGTCAAAAACAAATTCAAAGTGGTCTGTTCTTTTTCGAACAATTGTTAACTATTGTTGACCTGTCAAACTAAAAATATCAAAGATGATATGTAAGACAAATTAAATTGAAACAATGTATGTTTTTAAACATATCCTAAATCAAATATTAATTTTTTTTTCAAGGAAACGATGAAAAGCATAATGAAAAAGTATAATGAAAATCCGTGGTCAAATTTATATGACACAGTGCTTTACAGTTCATTGAGCTGAGCTGCGCATAGTTACTATTTGACACTTTAACAATGAGTTTATGAAGGATGTGATAACGTCATATTGTAACAAATCGTAACAATCTTAACGTTTAGGAACGACAAAAGTTAATGATTCTTAACAATAGTTAGAAAAAAACAAATGATTTAATCCATGGTTGAATTTAAGAGAACCCGAACATTGATTTCAAATGTGTATGTTTTTTTGGAAAAAATCTGGTGAATTATGAAAACTATCCATTGAAATTTTGTTTTAAAATAATTTTGAACCTCGAAATCTAAATTTTTGTCTTCTTTGGTGAACAACTCAAAGTTGTTTTTATTTTTTAGGTATCCAACTCGTTCAATAAGGTATCAAACATTCACATATTCAGGATAGCCTATCCAACTCGAAATTGAACGCAGCCATTGTATAATGAAAATTTTCCGATTTATGTAGATGACGAATTGCTTTTAAGTTAAGTTTGTAAACAAGCCATAACCTTGGGGCTTGTTGGGAACCATGTAATGAATTCATATTGTTACTAATACTAAAAACTTGAACTTCGCACGTAAAAAAACAGCTAAGCTATCAAACTATCAAATAAGAAATCCAAAGATACACAAGCAGTTCTGGTATATGTAGCTACCTAAAAGAACAGCTGATTCAACTTATGGTTGAATTTAAAAGAAACTAAAAATTGATTTACTATATTTTTCTGAACAGTTCAAAGTTATTTTTATTTTTTCAAACCTATCTCAATTTTTGTACATATTTAATTCGTTCAATAATAAGGTATCTAAAATTTTACCTGTCAAGAATAGCCTATCAAATACGAGTTTGAACACAGCCATTGAAATTTTAAATCCATAGATTAATGACATGAAAGCAAATGACAAAAATTCCATTACTATCCTTTTATTGAAGTCAAATTTAAAGATGGAAAACCTCATAAAACTACCTAAACTTTGGAGTTTTATTATTTTTATCCCAGTTCTACAACTTCAAAAAAAATTGATTGTTCACTTCAAATTTTTAAGAGTAGGTACCTAGAATTTTCTCAAAAGGATTAACAGATCAGGAAACGAAATATAAACATAATTTACTATTCATTTTAACCTAACAATCAAATTAAGTTCGAAATTCTTTTCATCCTTTTTTAATTGTAGTATAAAGAATTCGTGAGAAAAGCAAAAGTTAGGTCTTTGAATGAGAAATCTTGTTTATATTTCTGAGAATACGTAAATTCCTGAGATCTTAGAAACATAAACTGGCCAAATGAGTAAAATGATGGGGCGAATTTCCAATACGGCAGCATGAATATCCTTCTTATTTTTTTTTCAGTTAGGCGAGGAAACATCTTTAAGTCTTGAAAAAATAATTTTTTTTCGGATTTACCCCTTTTTCTGTTTTTGAGCCACTGTAAACGCCTTAAACAAGTTTTTTTGTTCTATTTAAAAAGCACCTGCTTTGAATTCAATGAAATTTTCTTAAAATTCATGAATAATTTGAAAATACAATCTAAAAAAATGAAATCCTGCAAAATAAATAAAGTATGGTAACACTGACTGAAACAAAAAGCAGGGAAGAAATGTCAAAATCAACCATTTTTGCGTGTTTTTTGTAAAACAGTGAATTTTGAAAATTAATTTAAAATATAAATACATTGTTATTTCTTTGCACATAGTACCTATGTGTGTATTTATCGAATAAAAAATACTGCGTGTGAAAATTAATGCTGAGGCACAGAAATATTGAGCCAAATTGACTGCCTAACTTTCATATCTCTTAATAACCATCAAATTAAATTGTCATGAGATATCAAAATGACGAGCCTTAAAAAAATGAGCGCATTCACTAATGTAGTCACTACGTAGTGAAGTCATTCTGATTGCCTACTTCCAACTACAAAATGAGTAAAAGACACAAGCATTCAAAGTGAAATAAATTGTTCAGTATTTAAATACAAATATAAATCACTCAAATTGTGTCTTAAATTTGATTTTATTGAATTTAAAAATACAAAAGATTACTTAAAGTTATCAAATCAGAAATATTTCTTATTTTATACATTTGCATTTGTCAGTAATATGATAGTTCCGGACTGACTAGATTTGTAGTACAATTTTGCATTCACAAAGCTAGTTAAATTTTGACTATGTAGTCACTAGATTTATGAATGCGCCCAATCCATTGAAAACAATGTCGATTGTCTAAGTATAAAATTGACAGAACCTTAAACTAAATAGGACATAAAATAACAAAATTAAAAGTTTACAAAAACAACCGCGAATTGGTTAAAATTCATATTTTTCATTTAATAGCATAAATTCCAACAGAAACATTTTTTGATACACCCTGTAGACAAATCAAAAACTCAACGAATTGTTTTGTTAATTTCCTACCTTGTGCAGGTACAATAAATTATTTTTGTTGAACCTCAAAACCATGCTGCCAACTTTGTAATACAAAAACTAAATGTCGTATCGATTTTGACAATTCCTCTTTCACCTTGCTATTCGTTATTTTCATACACTCACCACCAACATAGTCATCTCTTTTTCTCCATCAGTCTTCAGTCAGTCGTCTCGTCTCAGTTGTTTTTCTGCGCTGTTATTTGAAGTTTCTTGTTATTTTTCTGTCTGCTGCGTTCGACGTTGTTTTTTTTATTGTAATTGAGAACAAAGTGAAAAAATTTATCAATCTTGATCTCTCCAGTGAACTTTTATAAATTAATTATAAAAATATACCCATTCAATAGAAAAATAAAACAATAAAAATATGTGAATTTGTTTCGAATTGTGTTTTTAAAATAATTTACAAAAGAACATTTTCAATTGGCCACCATTGAAACATTTAGCATGGATGATACATCACAAAGCTCGGCTACAACGCCGATTGTTAAAGAGAACATTCCGTTGATAAATCGACCCAGAAGTCGATGGTGGAATATATTCAGGTGAATCATCTTTTTTCCAACTCAAAAGTTGAAAGTATTATGTTTAATTATTATGAAATATAATTAACTTTTGATGAATTTATATGAATAAAGTTTGAGACTTTAAATTGTTTGTCCTATGGAGCACCCTCTTTTCGTTTGATTCTTTTGGGATACATTTTCACACAGCTGAGTGCATCAGAATTTTCTTATCGATTTTCTCTAATGCAGAAAAAACGGAGCAAAAATACACAGAAGATGATTGTGAGGAGGAGGAGGAGTAGCTATGTCATGTTTTGCTCTTTTTGTTTTGTGGAACTAAAAATAATTTTGAAATTAAATTATAGGGAAAAAATTACACAAAGCAGAAAAAACAAAACAAAAAATAATAATGTGATATGTGACATCAATGGTCAGCAATCATGGGGTCTTTCTTCTCCCCCTTCTGCAAACACCTCCAGCTGGTGGTTGTTTTTTTTTGTTTTGTTAACATCTTCGCTTATAATTTAATGAGTGAATTAAATCGCCTACACACTCACTCTTGTGTAGCTGGAAAATTGTTATGAAAAATAGGTGCTAGTATTTTTTCCTTCTGTGGAATAGCTCTCTATAACCCTATCTGCCCATGTACCATGTAGTTTTGGCGTATATAATTTTTATTATGGAACCTCAAACCTTGACATATATTTTTATTTTCTTTGATGATCATTGCTTCATATAGCCTTCATATCCTTTTTCCATATTATATATAAACGTAAACTATTTGTATCTAATCCTAGATGAGTGGTTCACCTTCAATCTGTTGTTTTTCATGAGATGAAAACAATAGAGACATTTATTTTTATACTTTCGGAGCATTAATTAGAACAATTTATTCAGTAAACCTCTCAAAAGTCTTAGCTTTAATTCTTTTCCATGCGATAAACTTGTTTCTTTTATCAATGTCATATCAGTTAACGATGAAGAGTAAAAGCACTAGTATGTGGACAGTGTCAATATTTGGACACTTTTCGAGATTAATAGAAAATAACAAAATTGCATTCATCTATGTTAAATTTTAGGCATATCAAATGTATATTTTAGAAATTGCGCGTCAATTTAGTGTCTGAGATTCCGACTCTGTTTATATAAAAATTGTAGGAGTATTTTTAAGAACTAGTACTAGGTACATAGATGAAGAAGTCTTTATCAACTTATTTCGATGGAAAGTAATTAGTTTTTTTTTTAAATACCTACAATAAACTTAAATTTATTAAATTATGTGGCTAAATTTATTCGGTAACTGGAACCAACGTTGAACATGATTTTTAGTTTCTGGACTACCTGTCCCGAATCCCGATACTGAAAGTGTGAAAAAAATGACAAATTCTCTTTTAAATGTTTTCTAAATGATATTTTGAAATATGTTTTATGACTTAAAAAAACATTTTTTGACATGTTTTACTAGTTTCGAATACATATGTATGTACATATATGCAGAAAATAAGGTTCGGATAATTCTATTTTATATAAAATTGTGGCTTTTGAATTGCAACTAGATCGGAACTTAGAGGGCATAAGCAACAAATACAAAATACGGTTTATTATGCTCAACTTTGCAGGGCCGATTTAAAGGGAAAAGATTAATTGGTAAAAATGTTACAAAGACCAAGGTCAAACGTTACTTGTGCAGGCCCAAAAAGAACTATGTAAATAAAGAGAAATTTGGTTTACAAATGGCCAATCACAATGAAAAAGCAAAAGATTTTGCATATTAACCGAACCAATTTTTAGATTCAAGTTTCGTCATTTTAACCGGAATGTCGTTATACCAAAGATACTGTCTGGGAATATTTACAAAACTGCACAATAATTGTTAAATGCATTTTGGTTAGGTTAAAGTGGCTGTCCGTGATGGAGTAGGACATACTTAGGCCAGCTTACTGGACCATTGTGATACCACATGAATTTTGAAGCTTTCTTTTGGGCTTAAGAAACGTTAGGTAGTTTAAATCGCTATAGAAGAATTCTCCTAGGTATAGGTAGGTCTTGCGTTTTGAGCTGGAGCAGGTCATGTACAGAGGAGGTGAAGAACTATTTCCTCCTCTTCCTCATCCATACAGCTTCTGCAAAAGTCATTTCATTTAAAAACACGCATAGCCGTGTGGTGTGCTTTCCTATTAGATACCGATTAACGAGCTTATATGCGATCTGCTTAGAGATGGCGAGCACCTTGAGCGCTTTAAACAGTGTGGGTCAGATATTTTTCGTAACCTGACACGTGGTCATGTTACTCCACCTGATGTTTAACTTCTTTATAGCGTCTTGCATTACCAACAGTTTACATATAGCGATTGGTATGCCAGCATTAGAATGGGTTGTACTGTACCATTTATGACGAGTTCATCTGCCTTACAATTTCCTGGAATGTCTCTATGGCCCGGCACCCAGCAAAGGTGAATGTTAAACTGTTGTGCCATCTCCTTTAGAGATGATCGCCGGTTATGGACGGTTATAGAGAGTGAAGAGACAGTCCAGAGATTTGATAGCTGCCTGACTATTTGAGACAATACGGATATGAAATTTTTATATCACCGACTTAATTTCAGTCGTTCAGAGTACGTGCCTCCACCAACCCCTTCATTTGTTTTGGATCCATCTGTATAAAAGTGGATTGACTCGTCTTTTAGAAATGCCCTTTTCTTCCAGAAAGATCTGGAAGTATAGAAATCTGGAAGTTTCTGTCGAATTGAAGTTGGGGAATGGTGTAGTCTTTGTGCCTTGGAAAGATTTTTTTTTAATATTCCAAAGTGGCACGTACATCACTACATAGTATAAAACAAAGTCGCTTTTTCTGTCATGTATGTTGTATGTCCCTATGAACGCTTAAATCTTTAAAACTACGCAACGGATTTTGATGCGGTTTTTTTTAATAGATAGAGTAACTCATGAGGAAGGTTTTTATGTATAATATCATCCATTAAATAGTGGACAAATACTGTTATTTTTGAGGTTTCTAATGTGATGTCGCAAATAATTACATTTTTTCCGCTTACATTGCAAACGCAGGCTGAATCCTACGAGATTTATCAAAATAATAATGTACTAAGTATTGTACACAATGAAAAGGTCTACAGAAAACTCCGCGATGGTATATGTCTATCTCTTATGGATATCAAACAATAACATTTTTTTGTCATTTACTTTTTACGACAAATAATGACTAATATTCGAAGCGATTTTAACCAATACAGCATTAATCCTTATCCAATTAAATACCTTAAATACATTGTTGATTTAATATAGATCTATTTGGCCTTTTACAGCATCTGATTTAAATCAATATTTTTGAAGATGTACAGATTTAAAAATTGCGGAACGTAGCGTTTACGGCGACGCGGCGCGGCGGCAGCGTGCCTATAAATAGCGCGTCGGAGGCCGCGGATTTCCTTATAGCACATTGAATTTAGCAGCGATCGGACGCGTTATCGGAGTTTTGTAGCGAGGAAAATAACAATCAACGGAACGTGAGGCTCGACTCAGTCAGCTTCGGGATAATTATAGAGCTGAGAGAGAGAGAGAATCTTCAGCAGAGCGTGAGATTAGCCGCCGTCGGGATCGAGATAGGCATACAGTGCAGAGGGACAGAGAATTGTGTATAAAAGATATTCCAAAGATAAGGAAAGGGGAATTGTTTTAAGTACTCCAAAAACGCGTGCGGGCTACGGCCAGTAAATGAATAAATCAAATCTACTGGATTGATTTTATCATTTTTTCAGTGAGTTACATATTTTAAACCCGTGCAAAGCCGGAGCGGGCCGCTATGTTTTTTTATAAACAACGTTCACAGTTTTTCTGTAGCGTATTTAGTATATCAGCATTGCACCCGTGCGAAGCCGGGGCGGGTCGCTAGTTGGTCATAAAATTAAGATACAAAACGAACAGAATTATTTTTTCACAACATTTTTCTTCTGCATCAACTTTAGACTTTTTTCTTTGACGACCATTTACAACCGAAAAAGAAAAACACATATGTACATATATCAATCCAAAAAGAATTGAATGTTCTTATGTTATCAAATTATTTTCAGTTATTTGTCACATGGGCATAATGCAATTTGACAAACAATTAAGTCGTTTAATTGATTTCCCTTTATAAGACTGTTTTCTTCAATGGTTTGGAATGTATTCAAATAATCTGTTTAATTATTTTAATTCGAAAAAAATAACGTTTTACTTAAATGTCAAAAATAAAAGCTCAACTCCATGTGACATAAAGACCATCTAGAAAACAAAAAATCCAAAACTTTATTAAAATATTCCCAATCTTAGATTTTTCTTAAGGAACACACTTCATATTATTATTATTATTAAATAATAAAACTAGAGAATTCAATACAGCTCCATAAAACAAGTTTGCTGAGGTTAAAAAATCACTAGGTCTAGCAAAGAGGATCCCTAGTACATATTGGTCAAAATCAGAGCCAAAATAAAGATAGACTGCCATGTTGAAATGACGGCACAAATCAAAAGGAGGTGATTAAAGAATGATAACCTGAATTTAAGTTTTTTTTTAGAAGTAAACTAGACGTATCGAAACAAAATATAAACCGAAGACATCTTTGCACAAGTTTGGGTTTTGATCGTTAAAAGTGTCGAAAATAAATTGAAAATGTTTGGAATAATCTATATAGAGACAATTTCATCGATGACTTAACATTAGCTTGAATATTTCAACATGATAACCAAGCGGATCTTCACAATTTAAATCCAATTGTATTCAAATTTTTGGAGTGGCTTGAGCAAAGTTCTGATTCAAACCCTATAGAATACCACAGACAATTTATGGGGTATTTAAAAAGGCAGAAAACCCGAGGAATAAGGCCTCCCTCTGGGGAATAATCCCACGGGATTATATTTTAATTACTTGTTTTCAATTTGCAGCTGTGGTCGTTGCAGTTATGAAAATCAGTTTTCAAAGGCTTCGCTTAAGGAAATGGCAATTTTATATTATTGATAGTTGAGATCATGGACGAAGTATATTATTATTTCTTTTGAACATTTCCTCAAAGTAATTATCGCAAACAGGATATTTACTGCCCAAAAGTAATTGAAACCCCTGCACAGATATCTTATCATAGAGGTTAGGTAAAATTGGCTTCTAGCTAAAAAGCCAACAAAATTGGACTAGTATATGGACCCTTGTGATAACGAAGGGACCAATCTAGATATTTAACCTACTTGTTTAAACATTTGAATCATTATTATAAAGCATAGTAAAATCATTATAGTAGAAGTCCCATAAGTGGAAATATGCATAGAAAGTGAGAAGCTTATACAAAAAAACATTTGCAGGAACTCTAAATCAAAATGTATATCTTCTTTTAAACCATATCCTGTAAAGACAATTATAACCTCCTTAATATGCAATCTACCAATAAATGTATGTTGTACCGTTCAACATTAAGCTTTGGCCAGATATTTTTGTTTATAATTACACATTCAAAGGGTTCTTTTTTAATACAGAGCGTGGAAAGATATTCTAAATTCGGCTCTACGACTTAAGAACAAATCTCCTTAAATCTTGTGTAAGTATTTTAAAATAACGGTAAATAAGGCTGAGGCAATAAACATAACGTCGAATGTGCAGTTTTATTGATGCAAGATATTGGCGAGTGGGTTATATCTAGCTTTAACGATACAACACAGTATTATGTTTTCGAAGAATTAAGTTCCACGCGGTTCCTTATTCCCTATTGTAATTTTAAAATGCTGCTTGAATGGGAATTTAATGAGCTTATCATATTTTCTCGGTGTAGTTTCAAACCCGAAAGTTTTAGTTCTTAACACCATTTCAAATTTGGCGATGATGTCTTGTATTAATTTCTGTCATCTTTCCTGTTTTTCTTTTATCCACTTTTACTATTTCGATACTTTACTCAAGCCATTATTTTTAAAATGTGAAATAAGAAAAATTCTGAAATTAGTACTTACTCAGCTTAGGCTTTTTTTGCTACTTGACTACAATGATAGCCGAATAATGGGGTAGACGCCCGCTCAGCTTGCATTTTCTTGTAGGCGGTACTGAAATATAAAAAATAAAAAAAATGTATCACCAACAGAAAGTTGTTAACAAATCTTGTGTGAAGAAAACTTAAATAACTATACATTTCAATAGACGAAAAAAAGATAAAAGACAATCCAAAAACAATCTGCAAATTCAAATTTGTGTGAACAAACAGACATTTGTGTATGCCGATTATTATTTGCTTTAAACCTATGTTTTTATTTGTGTTAAATTGTTTAGCCAAAATAAACCATAACCATGCCATACAAAGTGACGACACTTAGTACGCATGCGTCAAGTATTTAAAAATGGTTACTAAAATGAATCATATTTAATAGCAGTTGCTATTGCAAATATTTAGCTACCTACTCATTAAGAAGTTAATCGTGTTACGGAGAAAACGATCAAGTGGTTATGAATAAATAAGAAAGTTCAAGGCACATTTAAACAACATTTATTTTAGCTTTAAGTGAAATTTAACAATGAGTAGATAAAATTGTTGACAAAATGGAAATTATTCGACAATTTGCAACATTAAATATGTCACCATTGTTAGTTAAAGTTCCCTTTTGCAAAAAAAATCTTTATACTAAATTTATTATTTTATTTTCAGCTGTTGGGGTCGTGCGTGGCGAAAATGGTTTTCAGCCCGTGAACTTCGTGCCCGAACAGTGCATTTGGGACGTCCGACCAGCGATAAATTCCCACCAAATGAAATTCGCAATCAAAAATACAATTTCCTAACGTTTCTGCCGTTGGTACTCTTCGAGCAGTTTCGTTTCTTTCTGAATTTGTATTTTCTTCTAATGGCATTGAGTCAGTTCATTCCGGACATACGTATAGGTTATCCCTACACCTATTGGGGTCCTCTATGTTTTGTTTTGATGGTGACAATTTGTCGTGAAGCTGTCGACGATGTGCGTCGACATCAACGAGACCACGAAGTCAATTCACAGAAATACAAACGTTTGGTGTTACTGGGCGAACATGGCTATGAAATGGTGTCATCATCGAAGCTAAAAGTTGGTGATGTTATTATTGTCGAAAAGAACGAACGAGTGCCGGCCGATTTGATTTTATTGCGAACAAGTGACAAGAGCGGGTCGGTTTTTGTACGAACTGATCAACTTGATGGTAAGTTTTATTTTCCATCGAATTTCGATTGAATTTCGAATTTATAATGTTTTGTGATGATGAATAGGTGAAACTGATTGGAAACTACGCCTTGCTGTGCCTCTGACACAGAAGCTCAACAAAGACTCAGACCTGTTCAGTATTGACGCAAATGTCTTCATAGAAAAGCCTCAGAAGGATATACATTCGTTTATTGGAACATTTGCTATGGTAAGTGATAAGATTTTCCTTAGTTGTAGTAATCATGAACCATTGCCTTTTTTTTAGAATCATGGGTGCGAAGAAAGTAGTTTAAATGTGGAAAACACTCTATGGGCAAATACAGTTGTGGCTGCTGGGACAGCAACAGGAATTGTAATATACACGGGCTGTGAAACTCGTAGTGTAATGAACAATTCCAAACCACGTTCAAAAGTTGGACTCCTCGATACAGAAATCAATGGACTTACAAAGGTACATCCTCCTTAGATTTCTCGCATGAAGCAAAATGTATAATTTATATTTATTTTAAGGTTCTCTTTTGTGCTGTTATTGGTCTCTCATTGGTGATGATGATTTTGAAGGGGTTCAATGGTCCATGGTATCGCTATATGTTCCGTTTTGTTTTGCTCTTCTCCTACATCATTCCCATAAGTTTGAGAGTGAATTTGGATATGGGTAAAGCTTTCTATTCATGGCAAATGCAAAACGATCCAGAAATCCCCGGAACCGTAGCCAGATCGACGACAATTCCAGAGGAGCTTGGTCGTATTTCGTATGTCCTTACTGACAAAACCGGAACACTGACACAAAACGAAATGGTCTTCAAGAAAATCCATTTGGGTATTGTGTCGCATGATAGTGACACGTTTCATCATATTGGAACAATTATACAAAGTCTTTCGTCGTTGATACACAATGGACCGGATGTTACAGTACCAGCGAAGCCGTTAAAGTTTGCCGGCAGTCGAATGAGACGTCCGGAGGGTTGGCGAGAGTGGGAAGCGGTCAAGGCGTTGGCTTTGTGTCACAATGTTACCCCAGTTACTGATGACGATACAGGAAGCATTAGCAGTGTCAACAGCAAGGGCAGTTCCCCGACGAAATCAGTTATCAATATGGAAGACAAAGCATCACCTGAAGAGATTACTTATCAGGCTTCAAGTCCCGATGAGATTGCTCTGGTCAAATGGACGGAACAGGTTGGACTAACACTTATCGCACGAGATGTAAATTCCATGACCCTGCAACTGAAGGCACCCAAATCGATGGAGAAGAACCCCTCGTATCTGCGCCGAGACGAACACTCCTCGTCGCCTTCGACCAGCAGTGCTAGTACTGCGTCACTTAGCTCGATGACAACAGGCGCTAATAGCAAAGAGGGCTTGTTGCATTTCCAGATTCTGCAGATCTTTCCATTCACCAGCGAGTCCAAGCGCATGGGAATCATTGTGAAGGACAGTAATTCGGGGGAAATCACGTTCTATTTGAAGGGAGCCGATGTGGTTATGGCATCGATTGTTCAATACAACGATTGGCTAAATGAAGAATCCGGCAATATGGCCAGGGAGGGTCTGAGGACTTTGGTTGTAGCTAAGAAGGTCCTCACCGAGGAGCAGTACAATGATTTTGAAACACGATATAATGCTGCTCGTCTGAGTGTATCGGATCGTGTGGCTAAGGTGGCAGCTGTGATTGAGTCGCTCGAGCGAGAGCTTGAACTTATCTGTTTGACAGGTGTTGAAGATCGTCTGCAAGAAGGTGTACGACCAACTTTGGAGCTTCTACGGAATGCCGGTGTTCGTGTTTGGATGTTGACGGGAGATAAACTGGAAACTGCTTGCTGCATTGCAAAGAGTTCCCAGCTAATCGGTCGGAATCAAGGATTACATGTGCTTAAAAGTGTCAAGACCCGCACAGACGCCCACACGGAACTGAATCAGTTCCGTCGCAAACAGGGATGTGCCCTGGTGGTGTCGGGAGAGAGTTTGGAAGTGTGTCTTCAGTACTATCGGCCTGAATTCATGGAACTTGCTACCGCTTGCCCAGCTGTTGTTTGTTGCCGATGCAGCCCCACACAAAAGGCCCAAGTAGTGTCTCTGATTCAGGATCATACAGGAAAGCGCACATGCGCTGTCGGTGACGGGGGTAACGACGTCAGTATGATTCAGCAAGCCGACGCCGGAGTGGGTATCGAAGGTCGTGAAGGACGACAGGCTTCTCTTGCCGGAGACTTTAGTATACCACAGTTCTCCTTTATCGCTAAATTATTGCTGGTGCATGGCAGAAGATCCTACAAACGATCCGCCGCACTCTCACAGTTTGTCATCCATCGTGGCCTGATCATCACAACTCTGCAAGCTGTATTCTCTGCGGTATTCTATCTAAGTTCGGTGGCTCTCTATCAAGGTTTCCTTATGGTTGGCTATTCAACATTGTACACAATGTTTCCAGTGTTCTCATTGGTGTTGGATCAAGATATAACCTCAATAACAGCCACAACGTATCCAGAGCTATATAAAGATCTATCTAAGGGCAGAAGTTTGAGTTATAAAACATTCTTCATATGGATTCTAATAAGTATCTATCAGGGCGGAGTGATTATGTATGGGGCTTTGATTTTGTTCGAAGATGAATTTATTCATATTGTAGCGATTAGTTTTTCGGCACTGATTTTAACAGAGCTGATTATGGTTGCGTTAACAATACGTACATGGCATCGGTAAGTGAAATTTTTGTTGACTTTAAAATATGCTTGACAATGTTCATAATACTTCTTTTTATTTGTTTATAGATTAATGGTTCTTGCAGAGTTATTCAGCTTGACACTCTATCTGCTATCTCTGGCTGTGCTCCATGAATATTTTGGTAAGAAAAATTTTGTAAACTCTTGTACAATTGCACAAAAAGTTTAAAACGTTCAGTCCATCTGATGGAAAATGGCACACATATTTACCAAGTGTTTAAAAATTTGACCGGCTGCTTTAGGGAACATGCGAAGCTGATGCGACTGTTAAATAGATTAGAATTAATTATATGCTTGGCACAATTGGTTTAAATTTAGTTTCCTATTGAGTCCATCTTTTTTTTTTTAATAGCATTCAAAGTTATCAATATGAGCGTTTATAAAAAAAGTAAAAACGGTTGAGTCCGAAAGATTGCACTTATGTCTCTTCTTTTTAAGGTCATATAAACTCTGATTAATTATCAGCTCAGGAAATATCTCGAAGACCGAAAGCTTCTTAATGACCGACAGTAAGGTTTTCATAGTAATAGGTCCACTGTTAATCTAACGGATGACCAGTGTAACAAATCTTTACATCCTTTTAAAGAAAGTAAGATTGATAGGGTTCGGCATCAGGCCCTGTTATCGAAAATGCGTGTTAAGATGCATCCCTCCTTTGCTGGATTAGAAATTACCTTTCTGACCTTTTAATACAACTAGTATTGGATGGGTAAAAGTCTTAAAACACAAAATAAATGCTGGAGTGCCTCAGGGCACTATTTTGTCTCCCACGCGCTTTCCCATTTTTATTAATGATCTCCAGTCTGAAACTACTAATCCAATCATTTGTTTCGCTAAAGTAGTACTCTTAGCTTTTCATATTCGTCGTTTTTCAGACTCCCTCTTTTTAAGACGTGGAACTGCGACGGCAAAATATGTTAAGCCCCCACCTCACATACACAATGTCGCCAAAAATGCTGCAAGATGTTTGGGTTTTTTGGAACGATGCAAGAAATTTTTCTTTTCTTCTGATTAGGCTACAATCTATAAAACATAAATACGTCCAAAGCTTGAGTATAACTCCCATCTCTGGGCTGGTACTCCAGTAACTACCTTAAGCCTCTTGATTTAACGAATGGTTTTTGAAATGATTGATGATAATTACATCATAAACTCAATTAAGTCAATCGAACATCGTCGAGATGTTTTTTACGTAACACTTTTTTTAACAACCTATGTTCCAGTGAAATAGCCAGTTGCATTCCTCTCCTTAAACAGTTCAACCGTAATACTCGCTTTTTTAGAAATGCCCATGCCCAGTTTATCCTTGAATACAACTTCCGTCGTAGTGTGAAGTACAGATATTCGTTCTTTAGCCGAAACGTGAATGTGGAAAGAATTAACACACTTTGTCTTACCCTGTCTTTGCAATGTTCAATAATTCAAAACCAATGTACACCGACATCTCCTATCCAACCCCTCCCTCTTTTCCTAATTCTCACATTGTTCAAGAATAATTAAAAATAGAAAAGGTACCCAGGTTTTTCTCTTTAACCGCGTGTGATCAACAAAAAATGGGTAATTTATGGAAGATTCGTATTTCGTTTAGTTATATTAAGTTTAAACACAAAATATTTACACAATATCTTCATGGCTACCTATACAAAATATGCCTTTGACATTGTTTTTTGTACAAGAAAATCCTAAACAAAAATTTCTAGTTTCAATAGATCCATAAAACACTCAGTGTCACTTCCATTTTTGTTTATTCAATGTCAGAATTCCAAAAATTCAAAAAAAAAATCCCAATATACATTATGTATATACATACCTAACTATGATAAAAATCCCGTTACCTTATATAGCATCTGAAAGTTTTGAAATTAACATAATTCTAAAAATTACAGGCATATAAATAATACAAAATATTAACAATTTATTTTATATTGTTTCAGATTGGGAGTTCATTTGGTCGTACGATTTCCTTTGGAAGGTTTCCATCATCACCCTAATTTCATGCCTACCACTTTATATCATTAAATTCCTGCGAAAGAAATGCTCGCCACCATCTTATCTGAAGCTCTCATAAATATAACAACAAAAAATTAATTAAAACAAAACAAAACTGAATATTCTAAATTAAGCTGACATCTCTACCTTCAATTATTTCCCAACAAATCAAAAAGAATGAAGAAAATGATGGGAATTTAAGTTGTGTTTTTATTTCAATTTTAATTTTATTTTACTTTTTCGATTCTAATTTATTCACAATTTTTTACAACAGAAAAAAAAACCGAAAACAAATTCCAATTTCTTTTTTACTGCTAAATTTTTAATTGAGTTTCAGCTGTTAATTTATTGTATACAAACCACATTTATACTTTATAAACAAAACCCAAACAAAGTTGTTGCGTGATATTTTCGTTTTATGTTGAAACAGTTTATGTATTTTTTTGATTGTTTTGTTTTAGTAAAAATAATTAAATTCAATATTATTATGTATTAAAATGTTTTAAATTATATGTTTTACAAAAGCACATTTAACTAAAACAAACAAAGAAACAAAAAAGAAAACTCATAGAAACTGGGCTTCTTTTTTTTCTCTGTTATTAAATTCGATATAAGAAATAAAATAAAATTAGAAGACAAAAGAAACGCGTTTCCAATACACGACCTATGTTGTTAGTTATTTATAAAATTTAAAACAAAACAAAAAAAATGTGAAAATGAAACAATTATTATTATAAACAAAATAAGAAGAAAGAAACAAAAACAATTATGAAGATAATTTAGTTTTTAATATATTAAAATAAAAAATAATACCATTTTCGTATTTGTAAGTTATAAAATAAAAAACAAACAAAAATTCTATATATTATATAAACAATAATTTAATTTAACTCCGAGGCGTATTTAATAAATGCTCCCAAAATTTTAAAATTTAAATAAATTAAAAAATAATAAAAGATCTTTATAAGCTTAAGAAAATAAGCAAAAAAC
Organism: Eupeodes luniger; assembly: GCA_951509635.1. Classification (NCBI taxonomy): domain Eukaryota; kingdom Metazoa; phylum Arthropoda; class Insecta; order Diptera; family Syrphidae; genus Eupeodes; species Eupeodes luniger. Next base: position 102,065,251 of record OX608073.1, on the reverse strand, counting down.
ATTCTAATTCAAATTCTTATTGGAGAACAAAAACAAAATAGAAACTAATATTAAAATATGGGGTGATCATAACACATACACACTTACATGTGAAATAAACTATTTTCAATTAAAAAAATCTCAACTATCGTGTTTTTATTTGATAACGGATTATCCATTTTGCGGTTTCAAAAGTATGGGGCTGGAATTCGACATCTGTCAAACTAAGTTGTTAAACCAATTTTTGTTTTCAGTTGAAAGTCTGACATTTACGAAAATGGATCGCTTAAAAATAACGCATACAAGTTGTTAAATCTACTACAAAAATGGTGATTCTGCCACAGCCACATACCATGCTTTAAGAGGAGATTATGGTTTACATAATCGTCAACTACGCAAGCAATTGGCAAAATTGTGAGGAAATTTGAAGTGACTGGATTGGTTACAGATGTTGTAAGGTCTGTGCATCATCGTTTCGCTCGTACCACTGAAAATATCGCTGCTGTAAGTGAAAGTGTTGCCGAAGACCCGAATGTGTCAATTCCTCCTCGTTCTAAGGAATTAATACTGTCTTACGGCAATTTATGGCGTATTTTGCATTTCGATCTACACCTACATCCATATAAAGCCCAGCTCACACAACAACTGAAGCCAGCACGTCGAAAGGGTGCTTGAACATCAGGCGGTGGACGGCGATTTTTCGAACAAATTTTTTTTCAGCGACGAAGCACATTTCTCACTCGGTGGGTATGTTAATAAACAGAATTGTCGTATTTGGGGTTCTGAGAGTCCTAAAGTAATTGGGCCATCCACAAAAAGTCACTGTTTGGTGCGCTCTTTGGTCCGAAGGTGAAATTGAAATTAGTTGGCTCAACAGTCCGTTGAGAACTAGGGCCTAGTGACTTACAACTCTCAACCATTCCTGCGTGCGAGTAATGTTGTCAGGGATGGATGGAGTGATTGAACCTTACTTCTTTGAAAACGACCATGAATCGACTGTCACCGCCAATTCGGAGAGTTATGGTCATATTTTAACCAACTTTTTTTGCCTGCTATTGAAGAATACGACTTTGAGAATACGTGGTTCAACAAGACGGTGCCACATGCGACACAACTCGAGCGAATATGGTTTTATTGCAAGAGACATTTTCTGGCCGCGTAATTTCTCGTGGTGGCGATATAAACTGGCCACCAAGATCATGCGATTTACCACCGCTGGACTTTTTTGTGGGGCTACGCGAAAGATCGTGTTTATGCAAATAAACTTTTAACTCCTGAGTACTTAAAAACCAACATTCGTCAAGTTATGGCTGAGATACCGCCAATATGTGTCAAAAATTACCTTGCAACAATTCGCGTGGTGGTCATTTAAATGATGCGGTGTTTCACACATAATGGGCAGGTTCAGACAACATAAGGGACTTCATTTGCAGTCAACTTCATTGTTTGAACGTAAATTTTGACCAAGGCAACTAGTTAGTTTTTCAAGTATCATGAATTTCAAATTCAGAACTTTACTTCACAAACCTCTACTTTAAGTTCATAGTACAAAAAGTACCAAAATTATTATTGTCTACAAAACACCTCAGGCAAGCTACAAGTCCACCACGATTTGTATTTCTTTTCCAAATTGACAAGAAACCTTTTACAGAAAGCATTAAATGAAGTTGTGCAGAAAATAAATAAATCATACAGTCATAAAGTTCAGCTTTCCGTTGAATGAAGAAACATGATCAATTGTCATTTTGACATAAGTTGACTTGACTTGATAGTCAGGGAGATTTTTCTTGACTAACTCTCCATTAAAGTTGCCTTAATTGGAAGGCAATTTTTTGGCAGCTGACCAATAAAATGCTTGAAACTTGCCTTACTTTCAAGTCCCTTATGTCGGCTGAACCTGCCCAATGCCAAAGTTCAAATTTTATAATAAAAAAGAAATATAATGAAAAAATAATTGCGTTTACTTTTGAAACCGCAAAATGGATAACCCTGTATAATGAATTTGGCAGGTTGACCAAGAAGGAATTGCCCGACAATTAAATTGGGCAGGTTCAGGTTGAGGGCCTACGGAATGGCAGATCGGGTAGTTGGTGATTGCCTAAAACTTGGTTTAGGCCAGCAATGCAATTTTCGGTACAGGATAGATATCGTAGGGTTAAGCGAAGTGCGATATGGTTGGGATCGTGCAAATACAAGTCACCGACACGTAACACTGTCCTGCTCTACTCTGGTCACGATCCAGGAAACGCCCGAGAAGCTGGAGTTGGGTTGCTCCTTACAAAAACGGCAATCAGAAGCCTTATTTCGTGGGAGCTCGTTGGGGAAAGGCTTATCAAAGCTAGGTTTCAGAGTAGGGTACGACCCGTCACCATTATAAAGTGTAACGCCCGACGAAACTCGCATCTGATGAAGAGAAAGAATGCTTTTACAGTCAAATTACTAGGATCCGCATACAAAAACACTCCCCGCGGAGATATTATTTTGGTTATGGGAGACCTCAATGCTAAGGTTGGCAGTAACAACAACGGGCTAAGGCCTGTGATGGGTGTTCACGGAGTCGGCAATTGCAATGATAATGGTGAGAGGTTCATTGACTTCTGCAACGCCAATGGCCTTGTGATTGGTGGCATTATGTTTGAACACAAACTGTGTCATAAAACTAGCTGGGTGTCGACGGACCTCTTCGCGATTAGTCGACGTTTTAGAAGCAGTCTCTTGGATGTCCGAAACAGAAGAGGCGCCGACATGGGACTTGCCCGTGACCACCACTTAATTATAGCTACCCTAAGATTGCGTACAGCTACAGTTCGAAGATCCAACGGAATAACACGAGCCCCCAAATTCAACATCGCCAGACTAAAGGATCCCACGACCCGTCAACAATTCAGGGACCACCTGTCTCACGAAATGAGAACAATCAGCAGCACAGTACATGACGACATCGAACACCATTGGAATGCTGTGAAAAATGTTTTCATTTGAGGTGCTGACATAATAGTTGGTCGGAAAGAAGGAAGCAACAACACCTGGCTTTCAGAAGAATCTTGGGCAAAGATCAACGAACGCAAACAGTTAAGGGCTTGAATAACTGCTGCACAAGAGGAAGAAAGAAACGAGCTGGAGTCCTCGTACCCATGAAAAAGAGAGAGGTTCACTGCAGTGTGCACCGGTCGTGACAAGCGTAACTACATCAACGCATTGCCGCAAGAAGCAGAAGATGCTGCAAACAGGTGCGACAGCAGGACCGTTTACAGAATAACCAAAGAGCTGACTTGTGCACACAGCTCAAAGCAACACCTGGTGAAAGAAGTAGATGGTACTGTGATAAGTTCGGTTAATAAGCAAGTCAGAAGGTGGAAAGAACACTTTTCCTCGGTTTTAAACCGAGTGTTTGCAAACAATGTGCAAACAATCCGCACCGCACCTACCAGTAGAGATCAATGCCGCAAATAAAGCACTTAAGAACAACAAATCGGTAGGACTTGATGGAATTCCCGCAATGATTTTACAAGCAGCGCCAACGTCATCAAGCGAACTGCTTCATCCGCTCATAAAAGAAGCCTGGACCACCGAAATCTTCCCTGATGAATGGAAGAAGGGAATTATCATCAAGCTTCCAAAAAAAGGACATCTTACAAAGTGCGGAAACTGGACAGGAATCTGCACTCTACCTACCTACCTTCTGCCGTTGCCAAAATAGCAGCAAAAGTCATACTGGAACGCATCAGAGAACACCTTGAGGTCACACTCGATGCCGAACAAGCAGGATTCCTCGTTGGATCCTCCTGTATTGATCATATCAACATCCTGCGGATCATTATTGAACAGTGCGTTGAATATCGATCACCACTACACCTGCTGTTAATCGACTTCGAGAAGGCTTTTGATAGCGTTAACAGTGAGTACATCTGGTTAGTTTTGCGGAGGAGAGAAAAACGAATTGCTATTATTAAAGAAACATATGATGGATCCAAGTGTCACGTTCTGCACGATGGCAGGTTGTCAGATGATTTTGAAATCCGTAGCGGAGTCAGACAGAACTGTATTCTGTCGCCAATATTGTTTTTGTTGGCGATAAGCTGCGCACAGCTTTGTCAGATAGCGGAGGGATCCAATGGACTTTGACATCCTATTAAAAGCACTTGGATTAAGCGGACGATGTTTGCTTACTCTCTCATAGGATCATGGATCTCCATCAAATGACAACAAGTGTGAAGAGAGAAGCAGAAGCAAATTAATATTTCCTCACAACCAGTGGAAAAAGTGGAGAGCTTTCAATACCTTGGAAGTATCGTCTCTATCGAAAGCGGAACCGAACAAGACGTCATCTGCCGCATTGGCAAAGCAAAAGCGGCGTTCGGTATGCTGTCGAAAATTTGGAGGAATAACTCATATCAGCTTAAGAACAAACCTACGACTGTTTCGTACAAATGTCGAATCTGTGCTTCTTTATGGGTGCAGCACTTGGAAGGTTACTTCAGCCATTACAAGAAAGCTGCAAACCTTCGTGAATAGATGTCTTCGTAACATCCTAAGGAATCCTAAGGATTTTCTGGCCAAACCGTATATCAAATGAGGTCCTTCATAGAAGGACAAGTCATGAACCTATAGACTCTATAATACGAAGGCGTAAGTGGCAATGAATTGGACATACGCTTCGAAAAGGTAACGACTGCATTGCAGGCCAAGCAATGCAGTGGAGTCCGCTCACACACGAAGAAAGAAGAGCTGGACGACCGAGAAGCACATGGAGAGGACAGTCGAGGCGGAATCTGCGTCACTAGGCAAGAGTTGGAGTGAGTTGAAACACATCTCCGGAAACCGTACACAATGGCGTGTAGACGTAGTAGGGGCCCTATGCCCCTTAAGATGTTCCCAACTGACTTAACAGGTCTAAGGACCAAAGTAAGTAAGTAAGGTTCAGACAACATAAGAGACTTCATTTGCAGTAAACTGCATTCTTTGAACGTAAATTTTGACTTAAGCAACTATAGTTAGTTTTTCAAGTGTCACAAAATTCAAACTTGGAACTTTACTTTACTAACATCTTCCTTCAGTTCATCGTATAAAAACTATCAAAAACATTATTGCCTACAAAACACTACTGATTCAAGCTACAAGTCCCTCACGGTTTGCATTTTGTATTGTAAAGAAATATTACTAATTTCTTTTCCAAGGTAACAAGGAACCTCTTTACACAAACCATTAAATGAAGCTGTGCAGAAAATAAGTAAATCATGGAGTAATAGAGTTCAGCTTTCAGTTGAATGAGAAGACATGATCAACTGTCATTTTGACAGAAGAAGACTTGACTTGATAGTTAAGGAGATTTTTCTTGACTAACTTTCCAGTCAAATTTCCAATAAAGTTGCCTTAATTGGAAGCCAATTTTTGTTTTTTGCCGCTGACCAATCAGGTATACTATAAAACTTGCTTTACTTTCAAGTCACTTATGTCGCGTGAACCTGCCATTGAGTATTTTGTATAAATGCAGCCTGAGTGTTATTCGAGGGTAAGGGGCCAGTTATAGCTATCATTGAAATCGATCCAGAAAAAAATTTGAATCAATATTTGACGGTATTTCCCTTTGATTAGAAATGAAAATTATATACTGATTGATCGGAAATCACACAAAGAATTTTGTTTAAGAATAAAAAGTGTAATTGCGCATTTATTTTTCTATAAAAATGTATTTTCTATTTTCCGGACGGAAATTCATTTTCCTGAAAAGATGATACTTTTATGTCCAAAAGTGAAACGAATCGTTCCACTGATTTGTGTTCCAATTTCACACAATTCCAATGACAGATTTCTGTCAGTAAAATTGTTTCGGTGGATTTCAATCAGGACATTTTTTTTCAATGGCAGACATTTTTAATGATATTTTTAATTGATTTTAAATCTTGGAGACCTTAAATTGGTTAAGGAAGTCAAGTTTGATTTATTTGTTATCAAAATGAGTTGTAGATTTTTTTATGAAAAAAAAAATTGATTCAACTCAGAACTTTTCTTTTAGTTAATTTTTAATGTTTTACCGTTAAATTGTTTTCAATGGCTACCTATTTTTTATAATCTGGTATAAAATCACTTCACACAAAGTATTCCATTATCTTTCCACCTGTGAGTTTTAATTTCAATGATCAATTCTCGCCTCAAAAGATTGATTCCAAAAAAGAAATGTTTGTCCAATTTCAATCACCCAAAGAAACCAGTTATAGCTATAATTGGTTTTACTGGTTTTTGTCATTGAAACCAATCATTGAAATTTGTTTGACAGGTCGTTTATAGCTATCATTGACAGTTTCTATCAAAAAATGTTCTGATTGGAATTCACGCTTCTATTTAATGGCAAAAAAGTTTACTTCAAAATCTGCAGATAAAATGTTTAAGCATATAATTTAAGGTTTTAAGGAAAGGTTTAAAAGTTTTAAATTACTTTTTATGTATGTATATTACATTTTTTCGAAGCTTTATAAAGCAACTCATTTCTAATAACTAATAAGGAGGGGTACAGAGTATTTCATTGCATTATGTTTGTACATTAAAATAAAACTGTTTTTTTATAGTAGCTTCGTCTGGCAAGCAGAATATTGCAACCGGAACGTCTTGGACACACATGTTTTTAATCGGTAGATTTTTTCAAGTACGAGTATCACATGTGGTTATCGTTTCGACCCAAAAAGTTGATTTTTTAATTTTAAATTGCTAGCAATATTTTCTTAAAAATTAAGTGGAAAAATACTTGTTTAATAATTGTATTTTTGTTTTTATAAATGTCCATGATTTTGAAATTGGCTAAAAAACATATTTTGTGCATGGTTCAATCTGTTTACTTACTTTTTGCCTCCTTGCTTCGGCCACATCTTCTCAGGTGTTTTTGTCTTCAATGGTTGAATCGTCGGAGTCCATTCCAATACTTAATTTTGTTCAAATAATACATATTTGTTTGTTGATTACCTTTACACATATTACTTATGTCACTTTAATGCTGTTTTGACATCGAAAATTAATATTGGTTATTTTATTAGTATACGCACAAATTAACTAGTTGTTAAAAGTTAACAAGACAATATGACTAGACGTGTATTTAATGATTTATTATTGGTAATATTTTGTTTGAAAATTTAAATTAATTAGAATCAAAATAAATTACTGACAGCACTGGATAATTGAACTGTCACAATCAAAATGAAAACGAAACAACTCTCGAAAATGTTTCGATTCTATTAAGTGCACAAACACAAACTGTTCCATTTTCAAATAGATTGTACTAACATTTTGTATTATTAAAAAAGTACTTTTCTTTGTATATATATTTGAATAGTACTATCATGAAGAGGAACGCTCGGCCTAACATCTTTTCATCGACTTCCTAAACAGTTCGTTCCACATGTTTTGCATGTGGAATGTACTGTATTATAAAATAATATATTTCCAGATTATTAAAAAAACAGAAGATAGAGAAGAATGTATACAAACTCAGCGAAAGTTCGAGGTAGGCAATGAAAAGGCATTTTTGTTATAATTTATTATTTATATTCTGTATAATGTGGTTTTTTGGTTGGTTGGTTGGGAACGAAGAACATTTAAAAAAAAAAAAAACAACAAGACAAAAAAAGAATTAGAATATAAACTGTTTGTGGTTGCCAATTAGAAAAATTAAGGTTTTACCTACTTTTTTCGAATCATTTTCAAGTGAGACAAATAATTTTAAACCATGCTAATAATAGTGCAAACATTTTTTGTTTAGTTTTGTTTTAGGGATAAGTAATATAAAAAGAATGACTTAAACAAGGTATATTATTGCAATTGTTCCGATTTGTCGAATTGAAAATTTTGACATTTCTCGACGTTTCAAGGTCCCTAGAGTCTAAATAAAAGATTTTTAGAGAGATGTCTGTGCGTGTGTGTGTACGTACGTCCTTAAGTTCTGGGAATTTTTTTCGTCGTCCATAGTTCAAGATCCAATGGATATTGACTTCAAATAAATTTTGTTATACAGATAAAAATGCAGAATGATGCAAAAAGGACTCTCAAACACATTGAGTAGGTGGTTTTTTTACCATAGCAATTTAAAAAAAGGGGAACCAATGACGCTAGCGACTAGTTAAATTTTATATTATATATTGTAACGTGATACCAAACTAGTAGGTATATTTTTGGGAAAAAAAAGGTTTTTTTGTAAATAAAAAAAAAAACAAAAAAAATATTTGCCCCTCGAATATTTTACGAACGAAAATGATTTAATCTCCAAATTTGTACAAAAAAATAAAAAACAATACTAAAACGTGGTAAAAATTTAACTCAAATATCTTTTCAAAAATTAAAAACATTGGCTATCAAGGTCTGGAAATATCAAGGGAGGTCTAAAGATTTCAAGGGAGTGCTGGAGATTTCAAGGGAAGTCTAGAAAAATCAAGGGAGGTCTGGAAATTTCATGGGAGGTCTGGAGATTTCAAGGGAGGTCTGGAGATTTCAAGGGAGGTCTAGAAAAATTTAGGGAAGTCTGGAGATTTCATGGAAGGTCTGGAAATATCAAAGGAGGTCTGGAAATATCAAGGGAGGTCTGGAGATTGCAAGGGAGGTCTGGATATTTCAAGGGAGGTCTGGAGATTGCAAGGGAGGTCTGGATATTTCAAGGGAGGTCTGGAGATTTCAAGGGAGGTCTAGAAAAATTTAGGGAAGTCTGGAGATTTCATGGAAGGTCTGGAAATATCAAGGGTGGTCTGAAAATTTCAAGAGAGGTCTTGTGATTTCAAAGGAGGTCTAGAAAAATGAAGGGAGGTCTGGAAACATCAAGGGAGGTCTGGAAATATCAAGGGAGGTCTGGAGATTTCAAGGGAGGTCTAGAAAAATTAAGGGAGGTCTGGAAATATCAAAGAAGGTCTGGAGATTTTAAGAGAGGTCTGGAAATATCAAGGGAGGTCTAGAAAAATTAAGGGAGGTCTGGAAACATCAAAAAAGGTCTGGAGATTTCAAGAGAGGTCTGGAAATATCAAGGGAGGTCTAGAAAAATCAAGGGAGGTCTGGAAATATCAAGGGAGGTCTGGAAATATCAAGGGAGGTCTGGAAATATCAAGGGAGGTCTGGAAATATCAAGGGAGGTCTGGAGATTTCAAGGGAGGTCTAGAAAAATTTAGGGAAGTCTGGAGATTTCATGGAAGGTCTGGAAATATCAAGGGAGGTCTAGAAAAATCAAGGGAGGTCTGGAAATATCAAGGGAGGTCTGGAAATATCAAGGGAGGTCTGGAGATTTCAAGGGAGGTCTAGAAAAATTTAGGGAAGTCTGGAGATTTCATGGAAGGTCTGGAAATATCAAGGGAGGTCTGGAGATTTCAAGAGAGGTCTGGAAATATCAAGGGAGGTCTAGAAAAATCAAGGGAGGTCTGGAAATATCAAGGGAGGTCTGGAGGTTTCAAGGGAGGTCTGGAAACATCAAAGAAGGTCTGGAGATTTTAAGAGAGGTCTGGAAATATCAAGGGAGGTCTAGAAAAATCAAGGGAGGTCTGGAAACATCAAAGAAGGTCTGGAGATTTCAAGAGAGGTCTGGAAATATCAAGGGAGGTCTAGAAAAATCAAGGGAGGTCTGGAAATATCAAGGGAGGTCTGGAAATATCAAGGGAGGTCTGGAAATATCAAGGGAGGTCTGGAGATTTCAAGGGAGGTCTAGAAAAATTTAGGGAAGTCTGGAGATTTCATGGAAGGTCTGGAAATATCAAGGGAGGTCTAGAAAAATCTAGGGAGGTCTGGAAATATCAAGGGAGGTCTGGAAATATCAAGGGAGGTCTGGAGATTTCAAGGGAGGTCTAGAAAAATTTAGGGACGTCTGGAGATTTCATGGAAGGTCTGGAAATATCAAGGGAGGTCTGGAGATTTCAAGAGAGGTCTGGAAATATCAAGGGAGGTCTAGAAAAATCAAGGGAGGTCTGGAAATATCAAGGGAGGTCTGGAGGTTTCAAGGGAGGTCTGGAAACATCAAAAAAGCTCTGGAGATTTCAAGAGAGGTCTGGAAATATCAAGGGAGGTCTGGAAATATCAAGGGAGGTCTGGAAGTATCAAGGTCTGGAGATTTCAAGGGAGGTCTCGAAAAATTAAGGGAGGTCTGGAAACATCAAAGAAGGTCTGGAGATTTCAAGAGAGGTCTGCAAATATCAAGGGAGGTCTAGAAAAATCAAGGGAGGTCTGGAAATATCAAGGGCGGTCTGGAAGTATCAAGGTCTGGAGATTTCAAGGGAGGTCTGGAAATATCAAGGGTGGTCTGGAGATTTCAAGGGAGGTCTGTAAATATCAAGGGAGGTCTGGAGATTCCAAGGGAGGTCTGGAGATTTCTAGGGAGGTCTGGCAATATCAGAGGAGGTCTAGAAAAATCAAGGTAGGTCTGGAAATATCAAGGGTGGTCTGGAAATATCATTGGAGGTCTGGAAATATCAAGGGAGGTCTAGAAAAATCAAGGGAGGTCTGGAAATATCGAGGGAGGTCCGGAGATTTCAAGGGAGGTCTGGAGATTCCAAGGGCGGTCTGCAAATATCAAGGGAGGTCTAGAAAAATCAAGGGAGGTCTGGAAATATCAAGGGAAGTCTGGAAATATCAACCGAATTCTGGAGATTTCAAGGGAGGTCTAGAAAAATTAAGGGAGGTCTGGAAAGAGCAAGGGAGGTCTAGAGATTTGCAAGGGAGGTTTGGAGATTTCAAGGGAGGTCTGGAGATTTCAAGGGAGGTCTGGAGATTTCAAGGGAGGTCTGGAGATCTGAAATAATAATAAATACAAATTTTATTTCAATTTTGGAGAAAATCTTAATTTTGAATTTAACTATCATTTTTTTCATTAAATCAAGTTTAGTCTAGAAGGAGACATTAATTTTAAAATGTTTTGCTTTAAAAGGAGAAAAGAGTTTTGAATCCATTTCCTTGGCTAAACAGAAGTAACAGCGTTTCGGAAGGCTAATTCTTCGTCGGATTTCCACTAAGGTGTCGTTCGTGGAATTTAGATCTGCTCCAAGGTAGGTGAACCTCGAAATTACCGCTACCAACAATGACGTTTTGTCCTAGACAGTGGACAGATGACACTTTGAACCTTGCACATGTCTGGAATAGCTCGGATTAGCTGATACCATTTTGCACTTTGCAGTACGTCTTTTTAACATCATGCGGCATAGCTGGATCAGTTTTTCGGGATCCGGAGTTCATACATCGCCGATGAAGGTTCTTGACAATTTATGTTACCATATGCGGCTTTGAAGTCGGAGCTAATACATCGCCGATGAAGCGGCTTTGAAGTCAATAAAAAGGTAGTGGGTCTCTTGGTTGATGAGCTGGTTCACGCATTCTACCATGACATCACCTCCATATTTAAAGAATTCCGCAGTGAGGCCATCGTAATCGAGGGATTTGTTGTTTTAAAGCTTGGCTTCCTTAACTTCTTCAATACTGGGCGCTGGGACTGAATCTTCATTGAGCGGTCTCATAGTTCTTTGCTCTTCAATTGTTTCGTTCACATGATGCCCACCAGAAGCTACTTCTACTTAGTTGCTCTTGTTTTGCGATACAGCATTTGCATTCGTGCATTTTCCGCGTGCTACTTCAGTACAGCGCATTCATCGTCATACCAAGGATCCTTTTTTTTGTTGGCTGATAGTCTCGGCTACTTCCTCGTTTTTACGCTTGTAGATGGGAGTACGGATGTTCAAACGGTAGACATGTGCATTCTAGAGGACTCAAGCGTCAACAGGTTTTTCTAAAAACCCACCTCTGTCTTTCAACTGGAGATTGGGTTCCAACCCCAATGGACCTTAAAGGTGTTTCCATTAAGGTACCTCTATTTATCCAGACGTCAGCGGAGGAATTCCCGAGATGGAATCAACAGTGACATCTACAGCAGGCCTGTAAGGAGTGGTTATGCCGGCTCTTGCCTTGGAGTTAAATCAAGGATCTGGTCCGTCAGGTTGATGGCCGTGCGTCACGGTGACTTCCTGACCACATAAAGAAAACCTAGTTGCGAAGCACCAACAAGCCTCGGATACGAATGGTTTATTGTTGGCAACTTACGCAAACGAACTTCGGATATGCACGTGGAATGCTATGTCTGCTATAAAGCAGACATCACTGCCATCCCGGAAATACGATGGGATGGGCCGAGCAAAAGAAGATGAAAAACTGCGATATTTACTATGACGACTGCTATCGGCTTAGTTATTGGAGCCATACTGAGGCAACAAGTCATGAGCTATCATGGCCATCCCCATCAAGGCTGAGTTCGGCAACAATAGCCTATGCGCACACGTCCCCACAGAAAAGAAGGATTTCAACACCAAGGACGTGTTCTTCTAGCTCTTGAAGTGTCCTAGCTACGATATTAAAATTGTCCTGGGCGATTTTAATGCAAAGCTAGGAAGGGAAGACATCTTTGGTGGAGTAATTGGGAAAAACAGCCTGCACGACAACACTTCCGATAATGGATTCAGGCTCATCGATTTTGCTGCGGGGCGAAACGTCATGGTAGCCAATACGCGTTTTCAACACCTCAACATCCACAAAGGAACTTGGAGTTCTCCAGATCAATCTACCATTAACCAGATTGACCATATTGTAATCGACGTCGACGCTCCAGCATCATAGATGTCTGAACTTTACAAGGAGGGGCTAACATCGACTCGGACCACTACCTCGTTGTAGCCAAGGTAGCACCTCGGTTTTCCAGACCTAATGCAAAACAGGAAGATGCTGGGAGAAGATACAACGTAGAACGGATACAAGTAACCTCTTTCGAATTTCTCTGCCGTCGTCGACACAATGTATCGAGAACCAGTGACAACATTTCCAAGATGCAATCAGATAATCCACCTCTGACGTGCTGGGTTTGAAACAACTACCTACAATAAACCCCTGGTTTGATGAGGAATGTCGGTAGGCAAATGCAGCTCAACAACAGGCTCGCAAAACAGCGCTGTATAGAAGGACTAAAACTGCTAACGAGTTCTTTAAGACGAAGTCTTTCGGACTTAGACGAAGTGAAAATTGCCATATCTTAGCTGAAGTCTAACAAAGCCGCTTAAGCAGATGGCTTGAGTGCGTAGCTCTTCAAAGCAGGTGAACATAAATTGGTTACGAGTATGCACCAGCTTATCTGTAAAATATGGTCAGATGAAAGCATGCCAGACGAATGGAACCTCAGTATAGTTTGCCCGATACTGAAAAAAAGGAGACCCTCTAAATTGCACTAACTATAGAGAAATCAGTCAACTTAACATCGCTTACACAATCTTTTCTGCCGTAATATGTGCACGTCTAAATCCCATTGTCAACAACTTATAGGTCCTTATCAGTGTAGTTTTAGACCAGGAAAGTCCACAGTCGATCAAATAATCACATTACGGCATATACTGGAAAAAAACCCAATAACATCAAATCTACATGGCTTGATTAGTGCCAAAACAGCTGACCTGTTAAAACAGTATGAACGTATGCAGCATGAACATTTTTTCTAAGCCCAGGAATTTTGCTTGCTTACCAGCAAACACAATACACAAAAACACAAAAGAAAACCAAAACAAATTTGGACACTAAAACTTCAAAGTTGTAATTTACCATTAGTGTTATGCCTTAATGGATGTTCAAATCGTAGACATGTGCATTCAAGAGGACACAAGCGTCCACAGGTTTTTCTCAAAACTCACCTATCTATCAACTCTTACTCTCACCTATTTACTGTTGTCAACCTACGCATACGAATTAATCGAATAATTATCGGAGGCCCTAGACTGCTATAAAGCAGACATCACCGCCATCCAGGAAACACGATGGGATGGGCCGGGCAAAAAGAGGATGAAAAACTGCGGCATTTACTATGGTGACTGCTACCGAGAAAACCAACAGCGCTTATTTGGATGCGGTTTTGTCATTGGAGCCAGACTTGGGCAAGAAGTCTTGAAATATAGGTGCATCAACGAGCGCCTCATGACCATCCGCATCAAGACTAAATTCGACAACATTAGCCTGATATGCGCGCACGCCCCCACAGAAGAGAAGGATGACAACACCAAAGATATGTTCTTCGAGCTCTTACACAAAACATATGAGCAGTGGCCTAGCTACGATATTAAAATTGTCCTGGGCGATTTTAATGCCAAGCTAGGAAGGGCAGACATCTTTGGTGGAATAATCGGGAAAAACAGCCTGCACGACAACACTTCCGACAACGGATTCAGGCTCTTAGATTTTACTGCGGGGCGAAACGTCATGGTAGCGTACGCGTTTTGCACACCTCAACATCCACAAAGGAACTTGGAGTTCTCCAGATCAATCTACCATTAACCAGATTGACCATATTGCGATTGACGATAGACACGCTTCCAGCATCATGGATGTCCGGACTTTCCGAGGAGCTAACATCGACTCGGTCCACTACCCCGTTGTAGCCAAGGTATATAGCACCTCGGTTTTCCAGACCCAATGCAAAACAGGGAGATGCTGGGAGAAGATACAACGTCGAACGGATACAAGTAACCTCTTTCGAATTTCTCTGCCGTCGTCGACACAATGTATCGAGAACCCGTGGCAACATTTCCAAGATGCAATCAGAGAAGCCGCCTCTGACGTGCTGGGCTTCAAACAGCTACCTAAAATAAACCCCTGTTATGATGATGAATGTCGGCAGGCAAATGCAGCTAAACAACAGGCACGCAAAGCAGCGCTGTATAAAAGGACCAAAGCTGCTCACTAGTTCTTTGAGACGAAGTCTTTCGGACTTAGACGAAGTGAAAATTGCCATATTTTAGCTGAAGTCTAACAAAGCCGCTTGAGCAGATGGCTTGAATGCACATTACGGTATATCCTAGACAAACCCCAAGAACATCAGGCCGCATAAGACAGCATCTACAGGGACGAGCTGAAAAGAGCCATGTCTGGTTTTGACATCCCTGCCAAACTCGTCCGTTTGTGCAGGATGACTATGGAGAATTTGCGCTGCTATATAAAGGTTGGAAACACTTTAACAGAACCATTCGATGTCAAAAAAAAAATTAGACAAGGTTATGCGCTGTCATGCGATTTCTTTAATATCGTCCAAGAAAGAATAGTGCAGTGCTCCCTTTCAAAAGTCTGTCTGACCTATGCTTCGACCCGAAAAGTCTTCGAATCAACACCCACAGATCAGCGTAGTGGAGGAAAACTGCGGATCAGGTGGCGCGCACAAGTAAAAAGTGACCTTACCCAACTTGGAGTGCGCAACTGGAGACACCTAGCTAGGGACCGAGCTAGATGGAGAAGTTGGTTTGGTGAGGCCCAAGTGTCATCGTAAACGAGTGTCATTGTAAACGAGCGTTGTAACCGAGGATGACGTGGTGTGACGTACGTTTTCTTACAAGTGACCAGTTCCTTTAACTGTTTTTTTTTCGGTATGAGAAATTTGCAAATATGATACAATGGTCTGATGTACCTAGAGGCGGTTATACACTGATTGCATATTTATTAGGATCAGAGGTAAGAAAGCAGATATTACGGCCATCCAAGAAGTGCAATGGGATGGACCGGGCAAACGCAAACTAAAAGACTGCGATGTATTCTACGGCGACTGCTACCGGGAACAAAGACAGCGTTTATTTGAGTGTGGATTTGTTGTTGGAACTAGACTCAGACAAAAAGTCTTGAGTTTCAACAGTGTGAGCGAGCGCATCACGACAATCCACATCAAGGCTAAATACGCCAACATAAGCCTAATATGAGCGCATGCTCCAATAGAGGAGAAAGATGAAGACACCAAAGACATATTCTTCGAGCTCTTGGGACAAGACATACGAGCAGTGCCCTGGCTATGACATTAAAATTGTCTTAGGAGATTTTAACGCGAAGCTAGGAAGAGAAGACATCTTTGGTGGTACAATCGGGAGATACAGCCTGCACGACACCACCTCCGACAACGGATTCAGACTGATCGATTTCACTGCGGGGCGAGACGTTTTGGTAGCTAGTACTGTGAGAAGTTTCGACGTTAGACGGCTACAATCGCAAGAGACTGCCCACTGCCATGTCCTTTTCCGATCGAGTCTCTAATAGTGGCTACATTGCCTTGCAGCCATCAGAGATGCCGCCTCTGAAGTGCTAGGTTTCACACGGCCACCACAGCGAAACCCCTGGTTTGACGACGAATGCCCTCAAGCGCACGCAGCGAAACAACAGGCATACAAAACGGCGCTGCACAGAAGGACCAGAGCTGCTCACGAGCTCTAAGAGCATGAGAGGAGAGAGGAACACTGGGTTCTTAGATGGAAAAAAAGAGAGCATGCGAAGCGCGCGATCGAGGAGATAGAGGGATGTCACAACAGGAATTAGGTCCGTAAATTTTACCAAAAGGTAAAAAAAACCTCCCAAGGGTACCAGCCATGAACCGAAGCCTGTAAGGACGATCAGGGGAACATCGTAGTAGAACCGCAGTCTATGTTGAGAATTTGGAAAGACCACTTCTCCAAATTATATAACGGCGATGACGAACCGAATTCCGCTGTAAGGGAGAACCACTCAACCTAGGCGACGCAGATCAACAATTCCGCCTACCCGACCTCGACGAAGTGAAGATAGCTATATATACTGGAGTCAAACAATGCGGCTGGAGCTGACGGCATTGCTGCCGAACTATTAAAACCAGCAGGCGATGACTTGGTAGGAAGCATGCACCAACTCATCTGCAAAATATGGTCGGAAGAAAGCATGCCTGATGAGTGGAATCTCAGCATAGTTTGCCCAATACATAAGAAAGGAGACTCTCTAAATTGAGCCAACTACAGAGGCATCAGTCCCCTTAACATTGCATACAAGATCCTCTCTGCCGTATTATGTGAACGTCTGAAGCCCTTCGTCAACAACCTGATAGGTCGTTATCAGTGTGGCTTCAGACCAGGAAAGTCCACTATCGACCAAATATTCACACTACGGCCAGATCTTGGAAAAAAACAGGAACTTCAAATCGATACCCACCATCTCTCTATCGATTTTAAAGCCGCGTATGACAGCATCTATAGGGAAGAGCTCTACAGAACAATGTCTAGTTTTGGCATCCCTGTCAAACTTATCCGTTTGTGCAGAATGACGATGGAGAAAGCACGCTGTTCTATCAAGGTCGGAAAAGATCTCACCGATGCATTTGATGTCAAAAAAGGTTTTAGACAAAGCGATGCACTGTCATGACTCATGAGACTTCTTCAATATCGGTATGGAAAGAATTGTGCAAAGCCAACCGTCAACACTAGAGGAACAATCTTCCAAAGGTCCATGCAATAAATCGGATACGCCGATGATATTGACACAGTTGGAAGATCAAAGCATGATGTCAGTGGAGCGTTTTCGAGCATTGCGACGGAAGCGGAGAAGATGGGTTTAGTGGTCAACGACTCAAAAAAGGACATTGAACAACGACGTCTTAGACAAAACGTCACCATGGACGGCTACAACTTTGAGGTAGTTGAGGACTTTGTCTGCCTAGGCACCGCTATAAACTCAGACAACAACACCAGCGCTGAAATCAAACGAAGAATAACTCTTGCAAATCGCTGCTACTTTGGACTTAGAAGGCAATTTAGTAGTAAAGTCCTCTCTCGAGCATCTAAAATCACCATGGATAAGGCACTCATCATCCCGGTTCTCATTTATGGTGCTGAGGCCTGGAGCCTGTCAAAGAAAGATGAGAGCGTCTTAGGATGCTTCGAACTGTACGGGCTAACAGAATAAAATTCCAACGACTTAGATGGCTGGGTCATGTATAGCGAATGGACATCAACGCTCCTGCCCGGAAGGTCTTCGAATCCAATCCCGAGGAACGGCGCAGTAGAGGAAGGCCGCGACTCAGGTGGCGCACGCAGGTGGGTGAAGACCTCAACCAACTTGGCGTGCGAATCTGAAGACAGCTAGCTAGGGACCGAGCTGGCTGGAGACGCAAGCTGGTTGAGGCCCAGGTCCGCCCCGGACTGTAGCGCCACCTTAAGTATGTAAGTAAGAAAGTGTGCCTTCTTTGATGCGCTGGAAAGATAGGACATCAAATGGATTAAGTACTTCAGATATTTGGCTCTAGCTCTAGGATAGAGTCGGTGTTGGTGGTGAGACGGGAAATCGGGCAAATGGCAAAAATGTGCCAAATAGAGAGAGGCTCCATACAATTGGTACATTCATCAGGCGGGTCTTGTGGGAGATAGTGCCCACTGGAAAAAAGTGTTTTTCCCCCCCTTGTCCGAAATATTGTAATGCACTCTTATCTGGAAAACTTTTTGCTATAAGGAATGCCGCGGTGTGATAGATGGTGTTGTCACAGAAAGTTCTGTTGCCTTAGCCATGTTCTTTCGAGTTCTCCATTTTCCCCTTTTTTTTCTTCCAACATCTTCAAATCGTAGTACCCGTGGCATGATGGTTAGTGCGTTGGACTGTCATGCCAGAGGTCTTGGGTTCGATCCCTGCCTATGACATCTAAAGTTTTTTTCACGGGTACTGACTCTTGCGAGGAATTGACAAATTCTCCAAGAGTAATTCTTGTCATGAAATGTGCTTTCTCAAATTAGCCGATCAGATTCGGCTTGAAACTGGAAGAAGCGATATGGGGCGATACCCTTCAATTTGGTGATGGTTACGATTTTTTTTTGGGATCGGCTTGAGTATGGCTTCTCTTTTGCAAATTTCTCATGCAAAAAAAAACAGTTAAAGGAAAAAATCCTGAGATCCGAAAGCAAGAGATGAGAAAGCCAATTGGGACGGTCTCAACGATTCTCCAGGAACTTCAACTGATCACTATACTTCTTTAGTATTAACGTAGACTCCAGTGCAAATATGATTACAAACCTAATTTTTTGTGGAATGAGAATTTGTATCCCCAATACGGGAAAATCTATCAAACCTAAAGAAAACTCATGGTTCAATTCGAGCTGTAAAGTGGTTATTAGGATCAAAGATGTAAGTTTCCGGAGTTACAAAGTTAACCCCACTGAGAAAAACCGGAATAAGTTTAATCAAGCTAGAAAGACTTATAACAGTCATATTCGGCGAACTAAATTTGTACATGACAAAAATTAACAACTAGGAGTAGTAGTAGAGGTTAGGTTAGGTTAGGTAAAAGTGGCTGCGGATACAGAATCCACACACTAAGGCCAAAAGAAAAGGCCCATTGTGATACCACATGAATCTAGAGAATTACTTCCCACTAGTCGAACCATTTTGAGCTTTTTATAAAGCGAAGGAGATATTTGATATCCTTTTTAGGTAGTTCACTGGGATTACCAAAGGAGTATTCTCCCAGACGAAGTTTGCGTCTTAGTGAAAGAGCAGGGCAGGTGCAGAGGAGGTGAGAGATTGTTTCTTCTTCTTCCTCGTCCATACAGCTCCTGCAGTAGTCATTTGAGGCTACACCAAGTCGTATTGCGTGTCTGCCTATAAGACAGTGTCCCGTAAGGACACCTATTAGGAAGCTAATATAAAGTCTGCTTTGAGATAACAAGTCTTTAGAGCGCTTTAGGTCCAGTGAAGGCCATATGAGTTTTGTGGCTGCGCATGTTGGTAAATTGTACCACCTACATTTTCCTGTGATGTCTCTGTGGCCCGGCACCCAGCAGAGGTGAATGTTAAATTGCTGCGCCATCTCCATAAGAGACTATCGACCATCGAGGGCCGTTAGAGATTTGGTTGAGACACCGTCAAGAGATTTGATAGCAGCCTGACTATCAGAGAAGATGCGGATATCAGAAGTTGATATCACGTTTTCTCTTAGCCAAGAGAGAACCTCTTTGATCGCTAAAATTTCCGCTTGGAAGACGCTACAATGATTAGGGAGGCGGAATGAGATGCTTAGATTAAGCTTTTCTGAGTACACACTACTACCAACTCCCTCATTTGTCTTGGATCCATCTGTATAAAAATGGATGCTTTTGTCATCCAGAAGTTTTTTGTCTTCCCATTCATCTCTGGATGGAATGGATGTTTTTTTCCAAATTGGGGTTTTGGAATAGTGTAGTCTATGTACTTTGGTATAGAACCAATGAGGTTGAAAATGATGAAGTGCCCAACATTGTTGTGTGTCCATTGAGATGAGGCGTTGAGTCTTATAGCTGTACTCGCTGTCACTTGTTTGCTAAATATGTCGAGGGGTGTCAGATGGAGGAGGGTGTCTAACGCTGCTGAGGGTGTGGTTCTTAATGCCCCGCTTATGCAGAGACATGCAGTGCGTTGGACTCTGCTGAGTTTGTCGTAGTATGTGACTTTCTCCAGTGCAGTCCGGCCACCATACTGCAACCCCGTACATAAGTATTGGTCGGATGACCGATGTCTATAGCCAAAAGGTTATGCGAGGTTGAAAACCCCATTTGCTTCCTATGGCTTTCTTGCAAAGGAAAAGAGCTACTCTAGCTTTTTTAACTCTTTCCTGAATATTAGATTTCCAACTAAATTTTTTGTCCAATATCAGACCAAGATATTTGGCTTCATTGGTAAAAATTAGTGGTACACCTTTTATTGAAGGAGGTACAATTTCTGGGATCTTGTATTTCCGTGTAAAAAGGACGAGGTCTGTTTTTTGAGGATTAATACTAAGTCCGCAGTGATCTGCCCATCTAGTGAGCATATTGAGTGCGTTTTGGAGGAGGTCTCTCAGTGTATTAGGATGTTCTCCTATGACGGCGATAGCAACATCATCGGCATACGCAACCACTCTGTAGCCTTCCCTCTCAAGGGATATTAGTAGTTCGTTAACCACTATGTTAAACAGGAGAGGGACAGAACACCACCTTGTGGAGTGCCTCTACTTACAGACCTTTTCGTACAAAAATCCCCCATCTTAGAGTTGATGATCCTGCTTTTTAGCATTAGATTAATCAATTCACAGAGTGAGTATTCGAGGTCGTCATAGCAGAAGTGATAGCGGATGTGTCAATGTTGTTGAAAGCGCCTTCAATGTCCAGGAAGGCCACCATAGTATATTCCTTTTGTTCTAGGGAGTATTCGTTAGTTCTTACCAAAGTGTGTAAGGCTGTTTCTACCGATTTCCCTTTGCAGTAAGCATGCTGAGACATCGATAGTCTCTTATCAATGCTATTGCGTACTTGGATATCAATCAAACGTTCCAGAGTTTTGAGAATGAATGATGATAGGCTAATAGGTCTTAGATCTTTAGGGTTGACATGCGAATATTTGCCAGCCTTGGGAATGAAAACTACCTTTACTTCTCTCCATCGCAGTAGTAGAACACACAAGCCAATTTAATGGTCCATTGTGATACCACATGAATATTGAGGCTTTCTTTTAAGCTCAATGAAACCAATCCTTAATCAAAAGTTCCGCCTGGAACACGCTACAATGATTGAGAAGACGGAATGAGAGATTTAATTCCAGTCGTTCAGAGTACACACCTCGACCAATCTCTTCATTTGTTTTTGATCCATCTGTATAAAAGTGGATTGACTTGTTTTCAAGGAATACCTTATCTTCAAAGAAACAACTAGAAGGTATAGAAATCTGGAAGTTTCTGTCGACTTGAAGTTGGAGGATGGTGTAGTCTGTGTGCTATAGAATTGATCCTAAATACTTAAGAATTAAGGAGTGATCAATGTTGTTATTAATTCACTACGATTAAGCTTTAAGACGAATAGCAGTGCTTGCAGCTATATAAGCTTAGTATATCAAGAGGTGTTAGGTAGAGTAGGGTGTCCAGTACCGCAGATGGGTCGTCTTAAGCGATCCGCTTATACATATGCTAGCGGAACGGTGGACTTTGTTTAGTTTGTCGCGGTTTACAGCTTTTTCTAAAGCAGTTCACCATGCAGTAAAATTGGTCTGATAACCAATGCGTAATTTGGGGTTGTAAGCCTCTTTTATTACCAATTGCTTTTTTGCAGGAGAAGAGAGCTAAAGTAGCGTTTTTGACTCTTTCTTGTATATTGTGTTTCCAATTTAGTTGTTTGTTTAAGATACGACCCAAATACTTAACCTCACCTGAGAAGTTTAATTGGATAACTTAAATATAGGGAGGGTTAACATATGAAATAGGACTTACTTGGTTTTGTTTGTGTTGACACCAAGTCCAGCTCAAAGTATTTGTTTATGTAAGGCGTTTTGTAAGAGTTCTTTTAGAGTGTTAAGATGCTTTCCTGAAACTGCTATAGCAATGTCATCCGCAAAGGAAATCACTCTGAAACCCTCCGCATTCAGACCAGTAAGGATTTTTATATATTACCACGTTCCAAAGGAGAGGGGATAGAGTACCACCTTGCGGTGTCCCTCTGCTGACGAATCTTCTAGCAGAAGAGTACACCCCCCCCCACTCCTATTGTTTTGGAGAGGTTTTCTTCATATGTTCTACTCTACAGTTCTCATGGAATAAATGACAACTGATTTTTAGCTTAAGAAATATCTCGAAGAACAAAAGCTTCTTAATGACCGGCAGTATGGCTTTCGTAGCAACAGATCTACTGGTGGTCTCATGGTTTATCTCACCGAAGAATGGAACAAATCTTACTCTAGTGAATTCAAGCGTAATACCTGTACTTACAGAAATAGTCATCACTTTGCTCTTGAGCCCAGTTTCGGACGTACTGTAAAGTACAGAGATTGTATTTTTAGTTGCACTACACGAATGTGAAAATTAGACGCAGTATTTCTCACTCATTACAATGTGCAGACATTCAAAACCAATGTGTGTCGGTATCTTCTTTCTAATCCTATTCACCTTTTCTAATTGCTCGTTCTGTGTTTAATCATTATACGGGTATTCATATCCCCTTGAGTGCAGGCACAATATATTATTATTATCTATTATTATTATTATTATAATTATTATTATAATTATTATTATAATTATTATTATAATTATTATTATAACTTTATTACTAGGTAATAAATTACACAAATTAATAATAATATTATTCGGCACAAGCTACCAGGACTTCGGCCGATAAGGGCAGTTATTTAAATATTATTATATGTTGCTAGGTCTTGAGTTTAACTTAAATATAGTTATACTTAATATAAATATAATAGTTAAATTAGAGTTTGAAGTTTAATTGCAGTTAATATTTTGAAAACGTCTTTAATGTTTTGTTCAGTAGGGACGGTTAAAAGGTTTAACAGAGTGCTTGTTGCATTGACTCTTTTGGACATGAGTTTGAAATGCTCGCAATCGACGGTAAGGTGATAAATGTTGAGAGGAATATTTTTGTTACAAAGGTGACAGAGTGGTTGTTGTTCTTTTGTTATGCAGTGGCTATTAGTAATGTTGCAGTGACCGAGTCTGAGTCTAATATAGCATCTTAGCATATTTTGGGATATATTTGTTGGGTATATAGTTTTTTGACCTTGAGGATTGATTCGGGAATAATGATGGAGATATTCTTTCCAATCGTTTTTTTTTTAAATCACAGGCTGTGTGGAAAAGGTTTTTTTTGCATCTTTTTTATTAAAAATGTTGAACAGTAAAAGCGGTTCATTCAGTGCTGCTTTTGCCGTTTTGTCTGCCATCTCATTTCCAGGTATGCCGGCATGTCCAGGCACCCAGATAATTTTAAGATTATTATTTCCTATTATTATATCCCTCAATTGATCGATTATTTCAGTTTTGTTATTTAGGTTTTTTAGTGCGGTGATTGTGGACAGGCTGTCGGAGAAGATTGCAGTTTTTTTATTGTTTGTAAACATTGTTGCTTTGAGGATTGCAAAGGCTTCCGCAGTAAAAATGGATGTGGAATTTGCTAGGAGGCCTTTGATTTTTATGTTTCCGATTTCGTCAACAACGGCAAAAGAAATCCCGTGTTCATTTTTGGAACCATCAGTGTAGAGGAAGTTCCATTCTGTTCTTTCAAGATTTGTCACCATTTCCATAAACATTTTCCGGTACGTCTCATTACTTGTTGCTGTTTTAGAGAATCTTTGAAGGTCTGTGTTTATAGAGTCAATTTTTAATTTCCATGGTGGAAATATTGAAGACTTGGCTGTGTTGGTTTGAACTGGAATATTCCATTTTGTTGAAAGGTTAATGGCATTGAGTAGTGATGATGAATATTTTTGTTGTCTAGTTCTCCGTAGAATTTTCGGGATCACTGATTGGATAGGTGATTTTTTGCAGGAATTTATTTTGAGAAGAATGGAGGCAGTTTGGAATTCTATCCGATCGGGGATAGATGGAAGTCCGGAATCTGTTAATACATTTTTAATGGGTGTTGTACGGAAGGCTCTTTGGGCGGTTCTGATGGCGTTGTGGTATTGTGGTGTGATTAGCTGTAATGATGATTTTGAGCATTTACCGTAGATGGCGAGTCCGTAGTCTACTTTGGAAAGCAAAACTGATTTAATAACATTAATAAGAGAGTTTACATTACAATAACTATGTTTAGAAGCTAAGTATCTTATCATATTAATCCTGGTAGCGAGGCTCTTTTTTATATAAATGCAATGTTGCTTAAAGTTAAATTTTGTATCAAATATAATTCCAAGTATTTTTAGGGTATTTACATTTTCGATTGATTTATTATGAAAATTTATTGCAACATTCTTGGAGCAGCTGGTTTTTTTTTTTTTTTTTTTTTATATTTGAAAAATCAGCTGCTACATGGTTTAGGTCTTTGCATTTGGATACAATAATTAAATCATCGGCGTATAAAGAATAATTAATTTTGTTATATTTTCCGATTATAGTACTTATTTTATTAAAAGCTATCACGAAGAGCACAACTGAAAGAGGTGATCCCTGGGGAATGCCGTTTTCAAGATTGTACACGGAAGAAAATGTATTTTTTATTTTTATTCGAAATTTCCTATGAGTTAAAAATGCTTTAACAAATGTTATTATTTTAGGACCTAATTTCCATTGGGTTAATTCGTCCAAAACAACGTGGATTCCGATCCGATCGAAAGCCTTTTCGAAGTCAATGGAAAAAAGTGAAACATGATTTTTTGGCGATAAGCTTGAAGCAATAAATTCGTCGACTTGTAAGAGTGAATCGATTGTACCTCTGCCTTTTTTAAAGGCAACTTGGTTGATATCTACCAGGTTGTTTCTTTCGAGGAACCAAGATAGTCTACGGGATATAATTTTTTCAACGACTTTGCTAAAGCACGCTAGAAGGGATATTGGTCTATAGCTGGATAGATTTATAATTTCTTTGTTTGGTTTGGGAATAGGAACTACTGTAGCAATTTTCCATACTTGTGGTATAACACCTTGAGTAAGAATCTTGTTGTAGAGATTAAGTATACGCTTTTTGAGAGAAATTGGGCAGTTTTTGATCATGGCGTATGATATTCGATCAAAGCCAGGAGTGTTGCCTTTGCATGAGTTAATGCAGCTTTCAAATTCGATAAGGTTAATATTACCTTCGATTTGTTTTGCTGTTTCACTTATGGGTTCTAATTGAATTCGTTGATTTAGTATAGTTTTTCTGGGTGCAAAATTCAGAATGAAAGTTTGAATCTTTTGAAGCGTTTGACCATGTTTCGGCAAAACTTTGGGCAATTTCTATAGGAGAAGTTAGCAAATGATTAGATTGATCTCTTATGGCTTTTATTGAATTAACTTTGTAATTGCCTGTGAGGGAGTTTATATCAGACCATAGCTTCTTGGCAGGAGAGTTTGGGTTGATGTTTGAAGTAAACTTCTCAAAACTATTTCTTTTTGCCTCTTTTGCTGATTTTCTGAAAATAGCATTGGCTTTTTTAAAAGTAATCAGGTTCGTTGTAGTAGGATATTTTTTGAATGTTTTCCAAGCTGTTTGTTTGCTTTGGCGAAGATTTCTAAGTTCATAACTCCACCAGGGAACCATATGTTTGTATGGTAAATTGTTGGTTTGGGGGATTGCTAAGTTGGCTGCGAAGCGAATTGATTTTTGAATAAGTGCTGACTCTTTATTGAATGTTGGGAAATGTCCTTGTTTGACAGAAAATCTGTAACTTTGCTCTGAAATAACGACCAATTTGCTTTGTCTAGTTGGAATTTACGTATCGGATTTTCATGATTTATGTGATTGTTAAGGGTAATTTCGGTGATGGTTGGGAAGTGATCGCTACCATGTAGGTTAGTAAGAGCTTTCCATGTTGTTTTTGGAGTGAGGGAGGGGGAAATAAAGGTGAAATCTATATGAGTTAAACTTT